>JAFIRS010000154.1:600000-1114779 GCA_018342105.1 Gonioctena quinquepunctata | reverse complement strand
TTGAATTCATCTGAAATACTTTTGACAACCATGATTTGAATAAAGTATCATTATCATCACGTAATGTCATTAGAATAGATCTCCCATATCGGGTTATACAAATCGTCATACCAAGTATGTTGAAAGCTTTACCGATGGGTAATGATGATATTGATCTTTGTTCAAAAGCTCCCACCCTCTTTTCAATTATTGAAGAATTGATTCTCTTCAAATCTACAACTTTTGGAAGAAAAGACATAGTAAGACTGTATGAAAAATATAGATTATTTCACCTTATAAAAATACACTCACTGAATTGAGAAACTTCTCGTACTCTGTATTCACTCTGATGATATTATCTAACATCTGATTTCTCATCAACGACTCCACACATTTTATAAGAGACATCCCACTCCATTTCCAGTAGATGGGACTGTGAAGGTCATTACGCACTTGAGCATCAACACACTCATCAATACTCGCAGTTCACTCTTAGCTCTCTCACAGGATGAATGCCCTCCTCGCTTGGAGAGTGCAAGGATTCATGAAGGTCATGACTACACAGAATATGTATGCCTACACCACAACATTAGTCAAGGTCAAACAAACATCGAGATCAAATCTTTTGGTTGCCGAAACAAATCCAACATCAAAACTCAAGGTCAAATCTCAAAGTCAAAACTTAATGTTATGAATCTCAAGGTCATATTCAAGGTCAAAACTGAAGTCGAATCTCAAAGTCGACCAAACCCAATATCAAAACTCAATGACAAATCTCAAAGTCAAATCTCAAGGTCAAACACACACACACTGCACACCTGCAACTATTCAAGGTCACACGTGACGTCATAGTGGTGGGGGGAGACCCAGAACCGGCTTAAATCTCCTACTTTTATAAACGAAAGCCTTCAGATGACCCCATAAATAGAAATCTAGAGGATTCATATCAGGACTGCGAGCGGACCAATGTTGAGGTCCTGCACGTCCAATCCAGCGATTAGGGTAGGTGATGTCGAGATGCTGACGAGCAAGAACACTAAAATGAGCTGGAGCTCCGTCGTGCATAAACCACATGTTGCCTCTTACAAGTACGGGTACTTCTTGCAACAAAATGGGTAAATTATTTCGCAAAAAAGCCGTGTAGAATGGACCTGATAATCTTGCTGGTAAAAAAAGGGTCCAATTAGGTAGTCACCAATAATTCCTACCCAAACGTTCAGCGAAAATCGTTGCTGAAAATGACTTTCTCTAATAATGTGGGGATTTTCGTCGGCCCAGAAATGGTTATTGTGAAAGTTCATGATAAAATCTCGTGAAAAATTTGCCTCGTCCGTAAAAAAAATATTTGGTAAAAAATTATTATTGTGTGCCATCGTATGAATCAACCACCTGCAAAACATTAATCTTGGGTGAAAATCCCTAGGCAGTAGAGCTTGGACCCGCTGTATGTGATATGGGTATAGGAGGTTTCTTTTTAGAACTTTCCAAACGTTTTTTGGGCTTACTTCAAGCTGCAGTGCAATCTTCCTGGTACTATTCGAAGGATCTTCTTCTATCGCATCAAGTATAGCTTCTTCTAGTTCAGGCGTTGTTACAGTTTCTGGTCTTCCACCACTTACATTTTTATTAAAACTTCCAGTTTCACATAATCTTGCATGTAGCGTTCTAAATGTTTTAGAACATGGAATAACTCTGTTAAGATATCTATCCTGGTAGATTCTCCGTGCTTCTTCCCCATTTTCATTTGCTAATCCATAAATAAAGTGCAGGTCAGCCATTTCAACGTTAGTAAAAGTATTCATGATGGAATCACTGCTAATTGACAACTCTGACTTTTACTGATATGACAATACTATCACTGTCAGCTGGTCTCCATAGCAGGTAATCATGATTGTAGAGTGCCTTAATTTTTTTTGTTCTCGAAAACTAAGCTAAATATGAAAAAAAAACACAGGAGGCCAAAAAGTTGTATTTTTACCACGCTTATAAAAAACTTTTTAGAACCCACGCTTATATTCAAATGTACTGAAAAGGAGAAAATATTTTTTTTCTCAGTATTGTTGGCTGTGGTGCCCACTGAGACGCCACTGGACCTACTTAGGGCCAAATAATTGCCTTATTACTTCAAATAGCTGTACCACATTTCAACCACATCGGTTTCAGGATATTCAGGATATTTTATAAATACCTTTTTTTTAAACTTCAACGCCCTGTATCTCAGAAACGAAGCAACTCCGGACATATGTTCATAGGAACTTTTTTTTGTCAAATGACCTAACGAATCACCCCCTGAAGTTTCGTACCGTAGTTAGGAAACACCCTGTATATATATATATATATATATATATATATATATATATATATATATATATATATATTTAACAAGATCAGGTTATGAAAGTTTTTAGAAGTTGATTACTTTGTTTATTATAATTTTTTTTAATTAACAAAAACGAAAAAAATTTAAAAAAAAAATTGTTTTTATTCATAAGTTTTGCCAATGCTGTTTCTGCAACCAACAAAGGCATACAACTGAAACATATTTTTGATGTAACTCAACTGATCAATATTTATTATGCCATAATCTACTCTCACATCTCCTGTAATATCAACATCTGGGGCAGCTCCAGCAAATCCAACAGAATATTTACTCTACAGAAAAGAATCATCAGATTCATTTTCAATCTAAAGATTAGAGATTCCTGTAGATAATGTTTCAGTAGATTCAATATCTCAACATATCCATGTATATATATTTTCAAATGTATAATGTTATTTCTAAAACACAAACATATGTACGACACTGTTTCCCAACATCATAACTATTCTCCTAGAAACGGAGATCTCATCAGGATCCCGACTCATAACAACTCATTCTTTAAAAACAGTCCGTCATATACAGGAATTACATTTTTCAACCATCTTCCAACGTCATGGCTATCTTAATTAGGTCTTAGAGTAAATTTTAATCTATTTTTGTACGACCGAACTATTTTCGATTGTTTACCACATCTGTCTCTATTACCCTTGTTGGGTTTACTGATTGCTAAGCCAACCTCTGAACTTACCGTTTAGAGAATATTTTTTCACTTTTCTCGAATTATGGCTGATATTACGATATCCCATGCCTCTTCTTAGTCCGTATTATCGCTTTCCGAATCATATATTATTGGAACAAATAATTTTCAATAAATACCTAACTTGTTTCTGACAACTGCATGACAGATTGAAAAAAATACAACTATCAATAAAACCATAGTTAAGATTTTTCTAATTCAATTCTATTCATTTATTTTCCATATTGACATTTTTACAATGTATAGGAATAGTCAATAGAACAAGAATTTCTGGGTAGGCGTATATACGAAAGTGTTTACATTTTTTTTAATAAACCTGATCTCTTTTCCACGAAATAAAATCATTTCATATCCAAAAATTCATTCAAGCTATGAAAACAGTTGTGCAATAAAAACTTCTTCAGACAAGTTTTGAATTTTTCCAGCGATTCACTCGATTTGATATGGAAAGGTGCTTGTTGAATAATTTGGGACCCATGTAATCTGGTGAACAATAGGTTACTTTCTTGCTAGCTCTAGGTAAACGTAACATAGTTTTCTGGCGGGTGTTGTGATCATCCTTATTTTCCTTATTTTTTTTTTTGAAAACATATATACACATCTCAAAAATGTACAAACTGGACAAAGGTAAAATAAAAAAGATTACGAAAAATTGTCTGCATTAAACCAACTTCGAATTAATCGTTTTTGATCTAGAAATACGTCAGAAATAGTATAAGCAATAATGGTTTCAGACAATAATGGAGACAGCGCAGCGAAGTCTCCTAACATTATTTTCAACCAGTAAACCATCCCTACCGTTATTGATACTTAATATATTATTTTCAAATTATATTGGTATACAATTTTCTTTCCGAATCTTCTTCGAACTTGATTTAAAATCAGGATTTTTTTAAGGAAATTCAGACCTCGACAAAATATCCGGAAAAAATTCATGCTTTAGGGAGATATATGACAGATACATTTATTACCACATGAATAAATGCTTCAAAAAATTAAAACCGTAAACCCCATATATAAACAACTGTTTCTGAAAAGACAAGTGTGCTGTTAAGTCTAGAAAAGCTTTATTATGTCATAAAATATGTCCCAAATTTTATTTACCTAGGTAGTAAATTTCGGTTACCCTTACACAAAAAACACCATTATACAGAAATTAATCCCACACATTAAAAGAATAATTATGACTTCTATTCTCCTGTGGGAACAAAAAATACAAAAGGACCAAAAAATATATGCCCAAATCTAGAGGTAGTCTACAGTTTCGGTCTATTGAATTCGCCTCCATGTGAGTAACAAATCTGAATGTGGGTAGCTGATACACAGGTGTCACAGTTATAATATAACATTGTCGAAAAAAAGGATCTCCCAAACAGGTTAATTTCTTTTGTAGTTATGTGGGAAAGTATGGGTACGATTTCACTTTTTGTGTCCCTTTTTGATTCAAATCAAAGAAAAAATTACCCTCGCTATCGGTTGTGGGACTAGGTACAAATTGTAGGAGAGGTACAAAACTGACTGTCTTTCACGCTGTGATTTTTTAATTTTATATTATGAATGCAAAAATAATCTTCATATACAGGGTCGCTGATATGTATGGAAAAGGTCGATAATCTCCTAAAGTAAGAAAGCTAGCGAAAAATGTTAAGACACCAAAGTTTTAGGGTTTTCAAAAATCTATCACAAAAAAGTATACAATTTAGTATACAGGATCAGTCAAAAAGTCATGATGAAACAAAGTTGCTTCTTCTTTAATGGAACACCCTGTATATGTTTCCATATTCCAATTCTTCTCAAAATTCTAAATAAAATTGATATAGCATATCATATCCTAAATTTAACTGTTTTCGAGATATGGAATTTTGAGAATATTTTTTTTATAATTATACAAAAATATTTTAGTCCATTACGTTTATAGTCAATCAAATTACCTTTGAAAGTTTCTAGCTCCATAACAAGGCCGCATCGGTCTTTTGTATAACAGTGATGATCTTGACAACACATGACAAAAAAAAAATTTAGTGTGAATAATTTTCGCGCAAAAATGGCACTTTTAAATTTTAATGATCATAGGATATGGTGATGAAAGACGAAGTTCTGACCAAGTAGTGGATATTTTTAATGGATTGCCTCCCGATCGGAAACCTCTTTCTGAATCAACCGTTTCAAAAACATTGCAGCGTGTCAAAGATCGACCCAAAAGTGGAAGACCAGTAAGCGTTACAGATGAATAAAATTCTTTGAATGTCATGTTAGATGTGGTGGAAAATCCAATAAATTCGACACAACAGAGGGCTTTGAATCATAACATGAGTCGATATACCATTCAGAAAATTTGCAAACTGCAAAAATTCCATCTATTAAGAATTTATTTGTTACAAGAATTGAGTGAAGACGATTTTCATCGTAGAATCGAGTTATTATGGATAAATTAAACAAAAATGTCCACTTTGTCAACCACATATTGTTTTCTGACGAATCTACATTTTGTTTAAACGGGCACGTAAACCGACACAACTGTACGTATTGGTCAGACCATTACTGTCAGGAAGGTAAATGGTAAACACTTTGAGCTCCTTATTAAATAGAATTCCAAAGAAAATATTTGTTGTTTATTAAAACTTGTTTTCTCTCTTTTTTTTTCTGGCATAACTATTGTTTTTATAAAATTTCAAATATCCATTACATTCATAAAAAAATCCATTTTTTCATTTCATGCATTTTTATCAACCCTGAACAATTATATTTTCTCTAAAAAAATAATAATTAAAATTTAATCATATCCATAATACTCCACCTTGTGTAATTTTCATAATAAATATCCCTCATTTCGGACTTTATTTAATAAATTATACCTATCTGAAAACACTATATTTACATACTTATTTAGCGCACCAAAAGTGGACTTTTTCCGTGCGTCCGCACGGAAAATTTTACGGTGCGCTAGTGTCATTAGCTGCCTACTTACATTTCAAAATAAAATAATATGTTATTGACAGTTCTCTAGAAGTCGCAAATTGTTTGTATATTTCCTTAGCAACGGGGTAAATAACGCTTGTATTGTGACAATATTTGGATATTTTTGGTGGAAATTTAAAAATGATTTCATCTAGTCTACTCGACAAGTTGAAAATGGTCTAAAATAGAGATAATGCTCTTAAAATTATGTGTGATAGCTCATTGGATCCGGAATAACGCCTAGAAAAATGTACCAAAGGCGTGTATTAGCACATAAAAAATTCCAAAAGTTATAAACAATTGAAGATGAAAAAAAAAGGTATTTCGTTTTTTGCCAATATTTCATAAACTATTGATATTTAAAAAATTTCAAGGGAAGATTCTGAAAGAAGAGAAAATTTCCAATAAAAAACTTCCAACTCCCGGAACTCTATCTCCATTATTTATAATTTTAATTTAACGCTGAAAATGGGTCTCCGAGCGACATTTTTAGGTTGCGCGCGCGGCGTCAAAAGCGAGTACGATACAATAATTAATTTATTTAAGGTATTAAATATTCCTTTTTTAATTTGAAAAAATTATGGTGTATCCGGAACACTATAAATAATTTATTCCCGTTGGAAATTTTACTACAAGTAAATTTTTCAACAAGTTAAACGATTGTTAACTAACAACATTTTCTCGAACTTCTATCTTAATTGTAAATGAAAAAAAATGTTTAAATAATTGTCGTTAAAAATTTTCGCTTCGTAGAGCCTTTGTTATATACATACTCAACAAGATCACGCCATAAAAGTAAAAAAAAAATATTCATAATTTGTTTATAATAATTTTTGTACTTAACAAAAACTAAAAAATCCAAGTAATGTTGTTGAAAAAAAGGTTTTTTTCTTAATCATCATATTATCGTTTTTTATTAATACAAGATATAAATTGATTTGCAAAAAAAAATTTTCCCGCCATTTGTTGATACATTTTTTATAAACAAATTAATTATTTCAATATTTTTGAATTTTTTTTCCCAACTTCATTATATAAAAAATATTATGATTTAAAAAAAAATCCTTAATAACAATTTTTAATTGTTTATAATGTTTTTTTTTATATTACTATTGTTTAAATAATTAGTTGAGATTTTTTTTTCTAGGAATCATAATTGACAGTCCTCTATAAAGTAACGAAACAATTTTTTTTTATCAACAATTCCATTGTTTATTAACTTACCAATTTGTTATAAACAAATTTTTAACTTTGTTAGATTTTTTTTCTGGAACTTCCAAAATGTACAAAAACAACCATATATAACAAAGTATAGAAAAAAAATATTCCCTATTTTTCCCAATTCCAATTCCCAAAGTACAATAAAAAATTTGATTTTTTTTTTAATTTTTTTAAATTTTAATTTAAAAAAAATTTAACAAAGTTAAAAATTTGTTCATAACAAGTTAATAAACAATGGGATTGTTGATAAAAAAAATGTTTTTGTTACTTTATTTAGGACTGTCAATTATGATTTTTAGAAAAAAAAATTCTTAACTAATTATTTAAACAATAGAAATATAAAAAAAACGATTATAAACAATTAAAAATTGTTAAGGATTTTTTTTTTCAAAAATCATATTTGTAATGTAATGAAGTTGTGAAAAAATGTTTTTAAAAAATATTGAAATGATCAATTTGTTTATAAAAAATTTATCAACAAATGGCGGGAAATTTTTTTTTAAATAATTTTATTTAAAAAAAAATGATGATAAGGAAAAACATTTTTTTAAAATCATTACTTTGATTTTTCAGTTTTTGTTCAAGTACAAACATTATTATAAACAAAGTATGAATATTTTTTCAACTTTTATGGCGTGATCTTGTTGAGTATGTATATGAGAAAGGCTCTACGAAGCGAAAATTTTTTACGACAATTATTTAAACATTTTTTTTCATTTACAATTAAGATAGAAGTTCGAGAAAATTTTGTTAGTTAACAATCGTTTAACTTGTTGAAAAATGTACTTTAAGTAAAATTCCCAACAGGAATAAATTATTTATAGTGTTCCGAATACACCATAATTTTTTCAAAAAAAATAAAATATATTTAATACCTTAAATAAATTAATTAATGTGTCGTACTCGCTTTTGACGCCGCGCGCGCAACCTAAAAATGTCGCTTGGAGATCCATTTTCAGCGATAAATTAAATTTATAAATAATGAAGATAGAGTTCCGGGAGTTGGGAGTTTTTTATTAGAAATTTCCTCTTTCAGAATCTTTTTTTGAAATTTCTTAAATATCAATAGTTTATGAAATATTGGCAAAAAACGAAATGCCTTTTTTTTTCATCTTCAATTGTTTATAACTTTTGCAATTTTTTATGTGATAACACACGCTTTTGGCACATTTTTCTAGGCGTTATTCCGGATCCAATGAGCTATCACACATAATTTTAAGAGCAGTATCTCTATTTTAGACCATTTCCAACTTGTCGAGTAGACTAATCAGAGGAAGAAATATCACGTGAAGCGGCAAAAAGCAAATCCATGAAAGCTTCAACTTTATGGAGTCAATTTTAAATCTTTAAAAGTTGTCTGTGAGTAAAAGAAAATGTAAGTGTTAATAATTTACCAAAAACTACTGCATTTCTCAAACGAGAAAGTGTTTGTTACACACCGAAAAAGTCCAAATTATTAACTGCTGTCGAAATCGCCAAATTCATACTTGAAGCACCAGTCGGGAAGTGGTTATTAAGTAAAGTAATTTTAATATTTGGCATATTCGGTGCCTGCAGAAGAGCAGACGTGGAAGATAATGGCCGGTTTTTGGTAGTATTCCTTCGAGATGGCAAAAAGCACAAATCAAGAAGTTTCACAATTACAAAGGAAGGATGTCGCTTTGATCAATGCACTTTTTATCGAAAATATATTAATCTAAAACTACACACATGAAGAGTAAAAGAATATTTACTGCGCATCGTAATGGTAGATGTTTTGCTCAACATGCAGGGTGTCATACAATCAGTGGTACAACAAAGCAGATTGCTGAATATCTGAACCTAGAAAATCCGGAAGATTATACTGGACACGGCTTAAGACGATCTTCAGCATCTATCAATAGGCCAAAAATGCTATCAATTTTTAGCACCAAAAGTATTTAATCTCCTTCCCGAAACACTGCAAAACGAAACGTCAGCATTCAGATTCAAAAAAGATTTAAAACTATTTATAAAACAATCGCCTCGTCATTATATACGGTCAATAATTGAAAATTAAAGTAATTTTAGATATTCATAATTTATCCAAATGCACTGTACTTGTATTGTTATTTTAGTATTCTAAAATTTAATCTTATTTTATATTTTATATTTCATATTAAATTTTTTAATTACAATAAATTTAATTAAATATATATAAAAAATACATTTGAAAGTCTTTTACATTATTAACACTTAGAAAGTTCAGAACTATATATATATGAGGTAGCTATAATTCGTAATTATATTACCTGCGATTATTTAATGTGTACAAGCGTACATGTGATATGAACGTGTGTGTATTTGTGTAAATATTGTATGGTAGTCTGTATTAATAATTATACTTATCTTGCTCTCACAATAATTGTATGCTCACTTGATTTTTATTTTTAGTAAATTTAGTATAGTATTTTCGAATAATTTGTTTGTATATACTCATGGTATATACGCCCACACACAAGCAGTACCTACTGCTTCCGTGGTATATTTTTGTTTATTCACAATAATGCTGCATTTGTCAAATTATACTCTGTAATTATTTTTTCTTGTGTGAATAAATTATATTATGTCAGTCGAGGGCGGAGGAGATTTGCTTACTTTAAAAAGGCATGGAGTTTGGCGTTCCTCGACTGTGGCTGAAGGCTACATCGAACAATCGGTAAGCGGAAAGATTGAAGTTTCTCGTAAATTGTTCAGCCATTCAAGAACAGTAAAAACACCACCAACATCAGAATACAATGCAGTGGGGCAAAAACTGAATACTTCTACTAATATAGTATAGTCCATCCAATATCAATTGCAGAAGCTGTTTCTATAGGGAGCAAATAAAAACTCACTTCGCTAACACGAGCGTATATGCGAAGAAACGGAACGAAAAATAATGTGTACTACTCGTAAACATTCGCCGCCGGCGAAGCGAAGATCATAAGAGCCGATAGTCAACGTGGACCTGAGTGACTGCTGTCACCGATTCGTCTGGGCCAATCGAATCGAATCGAATGTTTGGGGGTGTGTCTATATGATGGGAGGTCATAAATCACGCGTTATATTTTTGTTCTAATAGCTCTGAAAGATTAAAAACCAGTAGCGTCTGTGGTCTTGGTGTGTGCCGATCGAAATACGTTTTACGATATAAAAATAACCTACATCAAACAATGAATGAAATCATTTTTCTTTCTTAATGTATTTGTATAAATAAAAGCTTGTCTTTAATTTTTTTCATTTTTCATTATTTATGAAGTATTTTTAAAACCTTAAAATATCTTAATAAAATTAGTTATCTCCGCCACTGCTGCTCACAGGATTTCGCCGCAAGACTTTTTTATGCTTCTGCAATTGATATTGGGAAAACTATAGCACCTTCGACTCCATCAACTACAGTTATCGAAAATGAAGTAGCTGATAAAGGATTAGCTATTTAAATTGTACCATAAATATTTCAATAAGTAGAAATTAAAAATACATGTTTTTGTTCCTTAATCTCTTTAAAAATAAATGTTTCTTAACAATCTGTGGTTTTCAGGTAGATATAATGAAAAATATCGTTCATTACACGTCCACAAATGCTTTTTCTGTGCTTGCACGACTTCCCGTGTTTGGCTGCGCCTCCCACGGGAACTTGTCGGGCACGCACGGTGAAGAGCCCATTTTCTCGACTCCTATTGAAATATACTATTTCAAAATTCGATATCTCGAAAACGGTTGAATTTAGGATATGATGTGCTATATCAATTTTATTCAGAATTTTGGCAAGAATTTAAATATGGAATGATATACAGGGTGTTCTATTGAAGAAAAAGCAACTTTGTTCGTCATGCCTTGATTTCTCTGTATTGTAGTAGATTTTGAAAAACCCTAAAACTTTTGTATCCTAACATTTTTCGCTAGCTATCTTACTTTAGGAGACAATCGACCGTTTCCATACATATTAGCGACCATGTAGATATTGCCAAGTAACTTCTACTGACGATCTTGACCAAATCTATTCAATTCCAGTTTCAGACTATAAAATGTTAATTATGGTTGCAAACGATCGACGAAAAAAATATTGTCTGAGGTACCTCACTGAAACTAAGCAAAAATGTTTGAATGAATGAGTACCACGAAAAATTATAAAAACTTAGTTTTTATATGTGATACACACCATAATAAACATCAACGGATTTGAAATTTTGAAACCTTATTATTATGTTCTACTCCCAAATTCCATAATACTCGTTTTTCAAGTTCAAATATCAAACGGTTGCTTATAGCGACTTGTAACAAGGGTAGCTTTTTTACGTAGATATGATAGAGGAATCAATTTTTTTACTGAAAAATGTCCTAGAAGTACGCACAAAAAAGTCATGAATCTCCAAAAAAGATAAAGACGTGTAGGTGGCGCCCCTACGAGTAAGAGCAATAATAACATCAGGTTTGAATTCGACACCTCAAAAAACCTCTCAATACCAATTGTCGTTTGATTAATGTCAGTATTTCGAAAGTTATTAAAAAAAACTAAAATAAAATAAAACTTTTACATCCTGTATCTTGGAAACGGAGCGTTTCCGGACATATATTTATTCGGACAGTTCATAATATTGTGAAGAATCACCTCCTGAAGTTTGTCAAAGTATTTTTGAATCACCCTGTATGCTTTGCATGCATATTCTCAATGAACAACTTATGCAAAATGTGCGTAAAAGTAAATCCGTCATTATCATCGTGCGACATCACAGAACGATCATTTATATATTTACTCAGGTTACGCTAAGCCGCACGATTTTATTTTAGTCTGATCAATGCCCTATATTGATGAGGAGAGTGGTGTGATGACTGGTAACTGGTAAACGCAATCTTAAAGTGGCTGCCTGAAAAAAGCTGAAGTCATCCCCCTACATAAACCTGGGAAAAATAAAAACAATCTAGAAAGCTACAGGCCCATCTCGCTTCTAAGCGTGGTGGCCAAGGTGGTGACAAAATTCTTCTGAAACGTATTGTCGATTTCGAAGAAGAGCTAAAAATCATCCCGCCTGAGCAGTTCGGGTTTAGGAGGGGTCACTCCACGACCTCTCAAATAGCCCGAGTTGTTCACGGGGTGAAAGAAGCCTTCAGCAGAGATCACAATACGGTTATGGTCCTGTTGGACATGCAGAAAGCCTTTGACACTGTCTGGACAGAAGGGCTAATTACGAAAATGGCAGAGGCAGGCATGCCTTTTTATCTCCTGAAACTCATTGAATCCTATCTTAAAGAGCGGAGTTTTAGGGTAAAAGTAAACGGAAATAGCTCGCCAGAACACGCGGTCGGAGCGGGGGTCTCGCAGGGGTCTTCGCTGTCACCAATCTTATATTCACTATATACACATGATTTTCCGACCTGCGCTCGTACGAATACGGCTATCTTCGCGGACGATACCGCGATCTACGCCCATTCGTTCTACAGCGAAGTGGATGCCAAACAGCTCCAGATTCATCTGGATCGGTTGATCATACCCTAGATAGGGAATAATAAGATAAAGCTAAATTCAAGCAAAACAGAGGTCGTTAATTTCACGAGGAAACGAACCAACGTGAAGATCCTCTGGAAATTAAAGATAGATAATAACAAAGTGACGGAAAAGCCCTCGGCGAGATACTTGGGGGTCGTACTTGACAGACGTATGAATCTGCATAGTCACATGACGTTAGCGTTGCAGAGGGGGGCGGCCGCAATAAGGCGAACCTACCCCCTCATTGCACGCAACTCTAACCTATCTGATGATAATAAAATCCGCATTTATAAGCATATAATTAGGCCAGCGATGACATACGCCTGTCCGGTGTTCTGCAGCCTCTCCAAAACTCAATTGTTGAGACTGGAGAGAATGCAGAACAAAGCGCTCCGTATAGCCACTAACAGCAGTAGATACATCCGACAAGATGATCTGCGCAAACTAGCGGGAGTAGAAAAATTGCATGACTTTGTCAAATTTCTGACAAGTTCTATAGAACGCATATCCCTAAAAGTCCGCTCACAGCGAATATAACAAGAATCAGAGCAAATCACCATAGGAAACATGGCGTAATCTACCAAAATTTGGACCTTTACAACGAGATCGAAGACCAATAACGAAGAAAGCTTGAAAGGGTAATAAATCGACATACATTAATTTTTTTAAACTGGGTTTTTTATTTTCTTTTCCCAGCGTGAGGAGCGAATAATTAACAATACAAGGGAAACACAAACCACCGGAATTTTTGAAAAATAAAAGAAACAGGCTCACAAACGCATAAGCTCAGGCAGGAGGAGTTTTAAATAAAAGTATTTTTTTAAACAGGCATAAACTAGTATGCCAACGAGCTCACCTGCTAACAACTGCAGGGGCTGTCACTTCGCCCCCATAGGAGGGCAAGAGGGCAGTCAAAGTCCCCCAACAATAGAGCATAAATCCCTTCCTTCCTCTCCTATACCCAACAAGAAGAGGACAAGAAGGACCAACTGTGATATGTACATATTAGTTTTAGTTTGATATGTATCTAAATATTACGCAATAAATATTTTTGGGTTGGATTGGATTGGGTAACCTAATTATTTTTTAGCTTTTAGTTCATTATCTGCATCACTATTATGTTTCTTTGCAATAGAACCGTTTAACTTAAAAACATTTTTTTACTTATTTTATTGCAAAGTAACCTTACATATCTTGGAATACATACGATGGACAATATCGTATGTATTCCAACGCTGTCGAAGCATTAGCCAGGAGAGTAGTTGTTTTCTGATGAATATTCGACCAACACGTACCTAATGTATAGGTTTTTATAGTTAGCTGTCTTGGGAAATAACAAGTTTTTCATTTTTAATGAAATAATAGTTGGCGATATTTTTTAGACTCGTATTACATAAAAAAGGGGTATTACCCACCAAAACTCCGTTGTTTTGCGGTTCCCAAAATTCGAACGCCGTTGACAAAAAATTTTTTTTTTTTTTCGAATTTCCTCTGCATATTCATTTGAACTATTTCCATATATGATTTTCGAATTATCTTCACTTCACTTAATTGATGTGATGCAATTTTTCCTTTGGCAAATTAATTTTCGATTTCTAAATTACACTCACCGTAGGTAAATCTGACGCAAATTAGGAGCCGACCCATTTAAAGTTCGTTTGCACATGTAGAGAAGCTCTTCATATATCTATTGTTACGTTTGTCATGCTATACCTTCCATAGTTTTTATAAAAAGTATAAATATTGAAAGATCGAAGGAACTAACGCAGTTTCAAATGTTACTAGTTTATGAACAATTTTTACAAGTGTTTCCCACGATCACACTCCTTGAGTATAAAAGTTATACTTTGTCTGAATTATCACATTGCTGCGGAAGACCATATAAACTCCTTCCAATATTGGGAAATAGTCCTTGAAAATAGTGAGAATCATAATCGAAAGTGAATAGATTTTCGGTAATAAATAAACGGGGATAATACAAAATTTCAACGTGATTCCTCATGAGGATGTTATGCAAGCTTCAAGAATTAACTCGATATATAAAAAGTAATCAAACCATGGTTCGAAGTAATAATAAGATGTAATAAGAAAATAAATACATGCCACACCCACCATAATCGAGCGACCGTAAAAATAAATAAAATTTAAATAACTCTCTTTCGTTAATTGTTACAATCTGGAACATTATGTCTGAAAATGAATCATGAATTATGAAGCGAATTACGAACACACGCTACATGCATGCACTGTGTAATTGTGAAACCCCTTATTATCTGCCTTTTCAATTTTCGTGATCTACTCCTCCTCTTTGATTCGATAAATTGTAGATGTTTTTACAATTATTTTGAGAAGTATCGAAGTATTTCCGATAATGTTCCGAAATCCAATTCACTTGATTGAACAAAATAAAACTACTGAGAATACTAAAACAAAAACCTGTTTACCCTGCCAAGTTGAATTTACCATTGAAATGCGTCAGATTTTACTGAGGTCGAATATATTCCATTTTTTTATCCGAAAACCGTTCTAGAATAGTTCGGACTTTCCCGAAAATGGTCTTTGGAATCATCTGATTTTCATTACCAAGAATGGGAAAACTGAATACTGATATTCTTTGTAATGTACCGCCATAGTGTTATATTTCCACTCATACTATTTTTCCGGATTTTTCAAGGTATCTTTCAACTATTACAGCATTATGATTTCTTCGAAAAAAAGTTTTTCAACTGTCACAGCCTATTCGTTTTTTCGAATCTCCAGCCTTTCCGAAATTTCCATGACTATATCTTATCTCTTACCTGGCTTCTTTATGCACTCGCAGGTTTTCAGTCATGTTTGCAAGTATTTCTCACCTATTTTGCAGCATTTTAACGCAAAATGAGAATAGTCATATTGTAGTACTATACTTCAACCCTCAGTTTCAGAACTATTGAAATCGGACCACCTACGACGCTTCCAGATCTGCTGCAATAAAGTGCATTACTAATCTGCTGCAATAAAGTGCATGCCAAAACGAATAAGCCAACAGTCCCTTAGTTTTTCACACATGAAGTACATATCAATCACTACCATGTCGTGTAAAACCTGCTTCAAAACTTGAAAAATGGCGGCGTTATAATTTTTTTTTAAACGCAGATTTTTCCGGGTTTTCCGGTTTTTTCCCTTACTAATTAATAACCCAATCGAGTAGTGCCTGGGATAATTTTCTTTGCATTTAGATTTTCTATAATTCGTCCAGAGTATCGAGATTGCTTCATTAGTTTTCAAGTTACAAGTCAAAAACGATAAAAAATGCTTTTAAATGTTTATAACAAATTAGCAATGACAGTTATGAATAGGAAACATAACAGGATATAACTACGGACAGTCTTCCGTATGATGGAACAGTCGGTTTCCTGGTAGTATTTTTGTCACGAAAAAAACTCTATTGGTTTATTAGGCGTTCGGAAGCTGTAGAGATAAAGGAAATGACGTAGTTCATCGTCTTTTGAATTCGGAGCATCCAGCCACATGTATCATGACATATGTACCATTTTAAGGAATACAACAATATTTGTTTGAAGGTTGTAGACGATGTGGTAACTTGATTACTATCGTTTCGGACGTCCATCGTCTTAATGTATTTAAAAGGTTTTCACGACGTTTCGAATGCTTGTATCTGCAATCGTCTTCAGGTGAATTCTGACAAGTTTAGGTGCTACTTACCAATTTATATGACTGTCGGCGCAATGATGCGTGCAATTCCGCCATGTGCAGCGGTGCGTGTAATTTCGCACGGTGTGGTGGTGCGTGAAGTTTCGCGCCTCTGCAGCCCGCCAGAAAGAGCAATCAGGGGTTTCCATACGTTCTTGATCTCAACGCTTGGTTGACTGAAGGCGTTATTGGCTTCGATGTAGGCGGCCTCTTTGAACTTTCGTTTGAACCAATGCTCCTCTCTATGTATCATACCTAAAAATTGTTCCATCTCATTTTTTGTAATACTTCCAGGCTTATTTATATTATCTTGGAGAGCCTTTATATTTGATTGTTCAACAATCATAGATATCAAATCATCAGGAAACAGAAATAGAAAAAAATCTGCAGGAGTTTCTAATTCTTCAATGTATAGAGGTAGTTCTGTAACTCCGATGAACTTGTAGTTGTTTTCGTCGAAGGGATCCAAATTCCCCAGTTTCCAATCAATTTTTTCTTGTTTCTTTTTTATATTTTTCTTACATCTGGAGAGTGGAGGAATATTTTCAATATTTCCCCCCCCATCATCGTGAATACGTTGAAATATAGACAACCAAATATACACTGGTGTGTGAGAAGACCGGATGATGGAAGGTTTGTCGTGTTTCGTCATTAATGACATTTTATCGCGAGAAAAAAAAAGCTGAATCTTTGAAACCAAATATGAAATTGTATGCAGTAGAGGGTTAACCTCTTAAAACATAATTTTTGGACAATATTTTCTGGTCATCTTGTTTCCATCTTTTTTAAAGTTAACTTTTTACGCAGTCGGGTTTTTTATTTTTTAATTAACTTTTTTTATTTCCCATAATCTGATCCAATAAAATTATAATCTCAACTTCTCAGGCAGGTCAAGAAAAGGGATGCTTTTGAATATTTCAATTTTTTATTTCTCGGATATTCCCACCCAACTTGTCAAGTGAAACAAAATTATAAAAAAAAATTACATTCATTCTTTCATTTCCGTATCCACTGGTACAAAATCGGAGTATTTCAATTTCTACCACACCTTCATTTCGGACAATCTCAAGTCACCCCTCATCTTCAAACATAAGATGTGTGACGTAATTCAGTGCCTTCTTAGTTTATTTTCGTTATCCACTCGAGGGGAGAGTAAAATAAGGCAACTGTAAAGATGCTCTCTCTCTGGAAACCGTGAGAACCGAAGACAGGTGTTACGCGGGTCGTTATTTCGTTATCTGGACCCACAATTAAGCTACCGAATTACGGGGGATATCTTTTTTCTCGTCCGATCTTGGTGATTATAATATTTAAATGCTATATCTCCAAGTTTTTTTAATAGTCTGTGATAGAAGATTAAGCGTTTTTTGTGAGAAAATGATGTCATACGTTGACAGCAATCGTAAATCTACTGGATCGGAGGTAGCCTCGTTTTTTACGCAGTCATTATCATCGAATTAAAATAATTTGATCACAATTTCCGAAATGAGGAGGATGTGTGATGGGTTTGGTTCATTTTATGTATTCATTCTGTAACCGTGACCGATGTCAAACCGCAATGAAATTGATATAATGATATGATTGGCGAATTCCGTAATTGAACTGAAATAGTAACTTTTCAGATAATCCTTTTACAAATCCTACAAATATTATAAACGCGAAAGTTTGTAAGTATATTTGTTACTCTTTCACGTAAAAACTACTGGATGGATTTTAATGAAACTTCACAATAATATAGCTTATACATCAGAATAACACATAGGCTATAATTTATAAAGATATTGTGTGAGTTGTCCAAAATATGACGATAAGTGTCAAGTAAGTAGGAAAAAATCTACCATCTGCGAGCTATTCTGGCGACGATGACAAACCGAGTGCGCGATACTACGGTACGGTCCAGCGGCACCATAGTATATATATATATATATATATATATATATATATATATATATATATATATATATATACATAAATATACTTGAAATGGTAGCTCACCTTCTATTGGTTGCACTTGGTTATGAAGAAATGTGGTTTTATTGTCACATACTCTATTCCCGTCATCATAGCGGGATGAAATACATACAGGATAAGGGGCTAATGGGATAACGCGAAACGCAAAAACGGGATAGCGGGATAACAGAATACCGCGATTATGGGTTAACGGGAAACGGGATAACGCGATAACGGGAAACGGGATAATGGGATAACAGGATAACGGGATAACGGAAAACGGGATAACGGAAAACGGGATAACGGGAAACGGAATGACGGGAAACGGGATAATATGTGAGGTGGATAACGAGGAATGAGATAACGGGAAACAGGATAAAGGGAAGCTGCCAAAGCCACAGGCATAAGCTAGATAGAAGGAGACAAAGTTAAACATAAGAAAAAATATAAATTCCACGCGGACGAAGTCGGGGGTATCAGCTAGTATGATATAATTCCAAAGTTCGGTGACAAAAAGCTCTTTCGATAATAAAAGATGTCCTATTTGGGTCCCAAATAATGTATCACGACGTACCTAGGAAGTATTAAATGAATGGTGATGTGATCTAGAATTCATCATTTACATAAAAATTGATGATAATAAAAAAAGTTACCCTGATTTCCAGTTCGCACTCAGATTAGCGAATTTATGAATCCTTATAACTCTGTACTAATTGGAAAATCTATGAAAAATGTTTTCTCTTTATTATTGCAAACTTTTATTTAACTTGCTTCGTTCATATGTCATTCTGTCATTCTTACCGGTTCAAAATTTGTAAGCCATTTTTGGAGCACTTTCCGATATCCGATTGAGCTGAAATTTGGCAGCTGTTCACAATTTCCGTGACAATGCATTATGCAATTTGTGTTAGAGGAAAAAACAAAATGGCGGCTCCAAGATGGCGGACAAGTTTTGTGATTATGTTACGATTCGATTCAAAATTTGTATGTGGGGGTTTTCGGGGACGGAAATTACGGATGATTTGTCAAAATTTATCAATTCAAGATGACGACCCCAAAATGGCGGAGGAGTTTTGTGATTATGGTCCGATTCTATTCAAAATTTGTATGTGACGATTTTCGGAGTCGAAGATTATGAATGAAAGGCGGCTCATGGAATTTTTGTTAGATTAAGGTTTCCCGATTCGATTCAAAATTGGTATGTGGGGATTTTCAGGGTCGAAGATTATGAATTTTACTTCAAAATTTATAAAATAAAAATGGTGGCTCCAATAGGGCCGACGATCTCTGTGTTCATGGTCCGATTCTATTCAAAATTTGTATGCGGGCGTTTTTGGGGTCGGAGATTATGAATTTAGTCAAAGATTATTGATTTTTAGTTAAAATTCATAAATTGAAGATGGCAACTCCAAGATGATGGTTGAGTTAAACTTTAGATGGTCTCCTCATTGAAGGACTAGATAGCTCAGAACTTTCAGGAAAAAGGCCTCATAATAACGATGCTTTGACAAAAATGCATAGATTAAGGCGTACTCAATTCGAAACGAATCTAAAACTTCTATGTCAATATTTTCAAAAAATTTGGCTGAGATATGTGGATGATGTGTTTTGTATTTTTGACACGAAAAATCAAAACATAGGCGTCTTCTTAACATCCATGGATTAGGTGTTCAAACGAATCAACTTCACGGTAGAAATGGAAGTTGACGGACGATTACCTTTCCTTGACACTCTGGTCATCAGAAGTAACGAGCGTTTGGGAATAGACATATACAGAAAGCTCACCCACACGAACACGTTCATCCTAGCCGATTCAAAACACCACATTCAACATAAAATGGCTAGTTTCAATTTTCTTATACACAGAGCCGTAAACTTCCCATTGAATGCTGATCGTTTTCAAAATGAAATCAAGAAGATCAAGGAAATAGCAATAATTAATGGATATACAACAGACATTATTGATAATTTCCTGAGAAAGAAGCGTTTCACACGTTTAGTGAATGAAACTACGACTCTAAGAAAAACGACGGAAAGCAAAAAATTCGTGAGAATCACTTTACATCCCTTTATATCCCAACCTCACAAGAGGTCTCAACACTATATTACGGGATGTAAATCTCCAAGCAGTTTATACACTGTTAATTTTTTTAATAAAATTACCATTGTTTCACAATTCAACATATGAGTAAAATTACGAATCAGTGTATTGCCAAAACAAAATATAATACAATTCGAGTAATATACCAAGACATGTGAGGAAACCTACTAAGATGAGTCGTAATTTTTTAATCTTCATGTAGTATCTCTACAAGTATTGTAATTTTACCGAACTGTTGGTCACTAAAGTATTTAAAATTTACAAACATTGTGACTTGATTTTCTACAATTTTTTGTAAAGTTACAAAAATATATTGAAACTGAAATTACTCTGAAGTCATTAAAAATATACAAATATTTTCAGTATTTTTATAACTCCACTTGAAAATTACATGATGTATTGTAATTTAACTGAATTTTTTTTTTTTAAAATTTAAATTTTTTTTTTTTACTACAATTTTTTGTAAAGAAATAAATTTTTAAATTTTTTGTTTTTATCTGAAAATTATAATTTATTGTCCAATAAAAAAAAATTTTTTTTCTTATACGTTTTGTAATTTTACTGAATTGTTGGTCGGTTTCCATTCAAGTTTTTAAAATTTACAAACATTGTTTGTGATTTGATTCTCTACTCACATTCACGCATCAAACGTTGATACCCTGTGCGTGTTGGAACTGTGTCTTTTGTTTTCTGGGCTTTTCGGGATAATCGGCGTTGACACCGGCTAGGCATCGCTGCAATTTCGTTACTAAAAATTAGTTTTTAGTGTTACTTGAATTAGTGAAGCGTTTGGTTATTTTACAGTCCACAAAAAGCAAGCAACTTTTGAATATAATTTTTTTTATAATTCTCATTGTTTAAACTTGTGTTGATAAAAAATCACCTATTTAAATAGGGATAAGTTAATAATACTTGTGAGACTATTGCTAAAGTAACTGGAAGAAGTTATTGGTCATAATCAAAGTCAATTTGTTGAAAGTTGAAAGAACATGAATTGTTGGTAAGTAATTCAATAATAATTAATTTTATATTCAATATCAGTAATTATATATTATATATTATATGATAACGAGTTTTGTGGTTATGGCCCGAATCCAATAAAAATTGGTATTTGGGAGATTTTGAGGTCAGAGATAATAATAATAATTATCTCCTTGATTAACCAGCAAGAAAATCAACAAGCAATATCAATGCATACGTATAAGTAAAGTACACGGGTTAACTGACGCTTAGTCAGTTGAAAACTGTTCTACCCTAAGTACCAGATTGGAAAAAAATATGTTTTTTTTAAGAAAAAATAAAGAGAATAAACAAGAAACGAACTGTAAGTAACAATTTTAAATTAGACAAATGGTCGAAATGATCATTATACTAATAATAACTATACAACAGAGGTATATCAGCTCATGGTCGTGCACAGTGCTCTTTGAACAAATTGTCGAAGATTACTTTTCTGAAGATGTTTATGGGTTTATGTTTCAAATCAGAGCTCAGGTCATTGTAAGCAGTCGCGATTGAATATGAAAAAGATCGTTGAAATAGTGCAGTTTTATGTTTAGGAATAGATATCATGTTTTTACGTCTCACATTGACATTATGTACATCTTCCTTGGACCTGATTTTCCTATGCAGATATGGAGGATTTTATGGAATAGGGTGAGGCCGTGTAATTTTCTCCGGTCATTCATATTCAACCACAAGATGCTTTCTAATTTATGACTGATTCTGTCGTAATTACGAATTCCATAGATAAGCCGAAGGCAAGAATTTTGTAGTCTCTGTAACCTTGATGAATCGCGCTTCGATCGAAATGGACCATATACATAATCAGATTCACATAAAGTCTCTTTGATGGCACTTGATAGCAGGTGTCTACTAGAAACAGCACTTTTAGATTTCCATATCTTTTCTATAGCACAGAAGAAACGTGATAGGAAAATTTAAGTTGCCGGTTGATGACAATACCTAGGTTCTTTGCTTTCTCAACTGGGGGAAGTAAATGATTGTCTATTGTAATAGATATATCATTGTGATCAACATTACCGAATAGAATCAAGGAATATTCAGTAGGATTCAAAATAAGATCATGTGTTTCGATAGGTTTATCAGGTTATCCAAATCATCATTGATCCTCTCTTCCGCTAGTGGTATTGCACTTTTTGGGAAAAAATTATAGAGCTGCGTGTCATCAGCATACATGTGTATTTTGGAAAACTCCAGACCTTAAGGAAAGTTACTGGTGTACATAGTGAACAGTAACGGTCCCAAAATGGACCCTTGAGCTACCCCTCTTTTTATTAACCGACGAAACTAAAAAGGAGGGTGTTCTCTAGTCGACGCGTATATTTATTAACCGACGAAACCAAAAAGGAGGAGATTCTCTAGTTGACGCGTATATTTTTTTTTTTTTTTATGTATGATCACGCATAACTTTTAACTGAGACGTCCGATTCCGATAATTCTTTCTTCACTGGATAGTGTGTACTTCGAAGTTGGTCCCATTTGAATTTAAGAGATGAAATCCACCCCTAAGCGTAGCAAAATGAAGGATATAGATCACTCACCCTCTGAATTCTGGTCCGTTAACCGATTCTATCAGGCATAACTTTGTACTGAGATCTTCGATTTGGATTATTCTTCTTTTATCAGATAGGGTATACCTCATAGTTGATTAAATTTGGATTTCGAATGGAATTATCTACCCTCACGGGTAGAAAAATAGGGGATAATTGATTTTTTACTTGTGAACATTGGCACACATATGTAGTTGACAATGACAGATCGCTAGTGTCATCATCACAATCATAATATTCTATGAGAGGATGGAATGATATACAAAGTAATGAAATGAACTAACCAGAACAACAAAAATAATTTATATTACAACAAATAGTAAAATTAGATAATCATATTATTTAACTGGTAATAGTTGAAGTAAGGTGAGTAAGTAAGTATTTTGGAAGTAATAAACAAACAAGCAGTTAGTAATTAGTAAATTTCAGCCGCAAAAAATTGAAAAATAAAAACTTTTTAACAAAAAAATTGAACCGACGAGATACGGAACTGAAAAGTAAAAAATAAAATATACCTTCTTAGTTTCAATAACTAAGCTCCTAAATTAATGTAAGTAACTAATTTTGAGTCGGCGCCTACCAAACAATCAACGACGATCATTAGATTACTTCAAAAAATTAACAGAATGTCACCGCCCAACTCGGTGCCATCATTTAACGCCTTACCTAATTCATTTGTTTGTTTGGCGCCGACTCAAAATTAGTTACTTACATTAGTTTAGGAGCTTAGTTATTGAGACTAAGAAGGTTTATTTTATTTTTTACTTTTCAGTTCCGTATTTCGTCGGTTTAAGTTTTTTGTTAAAAAGTTTTTTAAATCCAGATTTTGACAAACTAGGTACTCGAAAACATTACTACCTGCGACCTATTATGGAAGTGATTCAAAAAAATTGAATCGCTGAGATATCTAAACTATTGAAGTGTAAAATTGAGTACAATATATCATAGTTAATTGTGACAAATGCTTTGCTGTAATCTAACAGTATCAAAGCACCTGCATTCTTGTTATCAAGTTCCTTCACTATATCGTCGGTAATAAAAATAAAACCAGCCCTGAACCCAGATTGTTGTTCTGGTAGAATGTCGTAAGTTTTAAGATGTAATCTAAGCTGTGTATCGATAATGCGCTCTACAACTTTGGACAATGTCGGTAGTGGGTGAAGCAAGATACCAACCAATGTTTGCCCCCTTTCTTTAGCTTAGTGCGCAAAAAGATGCCTATTTTTTGCTGGATACCAACCTGAACTTGACTCAGAATATGTTTCATTGAATTATACGAATATATCCTGATAATCAAGAGTTTTCACTCACGATTTCACTAACGAGAAGATAGTGACTGAATTCATAAGCACAATGAATTTAACTTTTTCCCGAACTGTTGTTCCACTGGAAATTCACTTTTTAACAGAGCTCTCGCACGTGCACTCGATACTTTTTTATTAACCGACGAAACCAAAAAGGAGGAGTTCTCTATTCGACGCGTAGATTTTTTTTTTTATGTATGATCACGCACAACTTTTTACAAAGCGGTTCGATTCCGATGATTCTCTTCTCATTGTATAGGGTGTACTTCGAAGTTGGTCCCATTCCAATTTGAAAAACAAAATCCATCTTAAGGGAAAAAAGGTTGTCTTCACCCTCTGAATTTTGGTCCGTTAACCTACTCTATCAGGCATAACTTTGTAGCAGGTTTTCCGATTTGGATGATTTTTTTTTTATTAGAAAGGGTATACCTCATAGTTGATCATATTCCAATTTGGAATGGAATGATCCACCCCTATGGGTAGAAAAATAGGAGATGATTGATTCTTAACCGACGAAACCAAAAAGTAGGAGGTTCTCTAGTCGACCCGTATATTTAATTTTTTATGTATAATCAGGCATAACTTTTTACTGAGACGTCCGATTCCGATAATTCTTTTTTCAGTGGATAGGGTGTACTTCGAAGTTGGTCTCATTTGAATTTAAAAGATGAAATCCACCCCTAAGGGTAGCAAAATAAGGATATTGATCACTCACCCTCTGAATTCTGGTCCGTTAACCGATTCTATCAGCTATAACTTTGTACTGGGATCTTCGATTTGGATGATTCTTCTTTTATCAGATAGGGTATACCTCATAGTTGATCATATTTGGATTTCGAATGGAATTATCCTCCCTTACGGGTAGAAAAATAGGGGATAATAGATTTTTCACTTGTGAACATTGGCACACATATGTAGTTGACAATGACAGATCGCTAGTGTCATCATCACAATCATAATATTTTATGAGAGGATGGAATTATATACAGAGTAATGAAATGAACTAACCAGAACAACAAAAATAATTTATATTACAACAAATAGTAAAAGTAGGTAATCATATTATTTAACTGGTAATAGTTGAAGTAAGGTGGGTAAGTAAGTATTTTGGAAGTAATAAAAAAACAAGCAGTTAGTAATTAGTAGATTTCACCCACAAAAAATTGAAAAATAAAAACTTTTTAATCAACAACAAAATAAAAATAATATATAAATCAAATGACACCGCCCAACTCGATGCCATCATTTTACGCCTTACCTAATTCATTTGCTTGTTTGTTTGGCGCCGACTCAAAATTAGTTACTTACATTAGTTTAGGAGCTTAGTTATTGAGACTAAGGAGGTTTATTTTATTCTTTACTTTTCAGTTCCGTATTTCGTCGGTTTAATTTTTTGTGTAAAAGTTTTTATTCACTTGTGAACTTTGGCACACATATGTAGTTGACATTGACAGACCCTCCTACATCCGTCAAAATGATTACATTCTATGAAAGGATGGAAGTATATACAAAGTGATGAAATCAACCAACCAGAACTTTCAAAATTAATTTATATTATATAACAATAAATAGTTGAAATAGAAAATCATATTATTTAATAGTTAATAGTTGAAGGTAAGTAAATATTTTGGAAGTAATCAGTTGATTTTTTCGTCGGTTTAATTTTTTGTTGAAAGTTTTTTTATTAGTATCTGTTCTGATCATGATGTTTTTGTCAAAATTCATGAATTCAAGATGGTAGCTCCAATACGGCGACGTGTTCTGTTATTATTGCCGATTCCCTTCAAAATTGGTGTGTGAGAGTTTTTGAAGTCGTACATCATGACGTTTTTGTCAAAATTCATGAATTCAAGATGGCATCTCCGATATGGCGACGTGTTTTGTTATTATCGCCCGATTCCATTCAAAATTGGTATGTACGTTTTTTTGGGGTCGGAGATTATTAATTTTTGTCAGAATTCAATAAAATGACGGATTCAATGAATGACTAAAAAGAAATGAATGAAAATTATGAAAAAAACTTCCAAGACCAGCTTGTATACGAAGGCACTGAAAAGGACAACATTTCTTTAATTGTTTGACCTAGGTTATTCTGTGATTAGCAGATTCAAAAGCTTGCCGCGAATATAAAATAGGTATTTTTGCTCGGAAAGGTTTGAATCTGCTACTCACAGAATAACCTAGGTCAAACAATTGAATACATTATATTTTCCTTTTCAGTGCTTTTGTATAAAGTCTTAATTTTTATTTATCATTTTTCCTTATAGTTAATTTTAGGTGATGAATAGGTAGAAAGGACCACCATTAGACAAAATAACTTCATCCCAATTTTAGGACTTCGGAAATACTACAATTTTTCCCATCAAGGTAAATGTAACGTAACGTAAAATTTGCCTTTGCCAAATTCGGAGGTCGAAATGAAGTTAATTTTATCTATAATGTTTGTTGGGATATCAATTTTCTAGTGAAGTCTAGCCGTCTGAAATAGGTAATGTTTGTATGAAAACCACCTAAAACTCAACTAGGTAGATAACTGATGTTTTGCCAATGGAGGAAACAGAAAACCCACAATCAAAACAAATGTTTACCACAAGAAATATCCAAGTCCAATAACTGTGTTGATATCCTGTAGTAGTGTTAATGAACTAGACTGACCCCTTCCTGATATAAATCACAATATGGATGGGTAACCAATTACAAGATCTATGCCCTTCTTGACGACCATATATGTTCTCAACTTGTACCATCTCTATAACTCATTTCACGAAATTTATTCCATACGCCAACGGTACTTATTTATCACTTGTAAATGTATATCCGCAAGTACACATCAAAACAAAATATATTACGTTGTACCCACGTTAAACCATAAATATTCATTAATATCAATCTTTCAAAACCAGAAGTTGCAAGTTGTGCTGGTACACGACATGCAGACAAATCGAAGCAACTTTAGAAGTGTACATTGCGAATAAATAATATAAATTATTATAGCTAACATACCTGAAGGTCTGAAGATAATTGCTAGGCAGAAATGCGGGACATAACCTACATTTAGGATCCATAGAATGAAAAATATACTTGCGTTCTCGAATGCAGTACTGGATCGGAAAATTTAGCATGAACAAGTTGATTTTTTCATTTAGTTTGGATACAGTGGGTAAAATGCATATAGATCGTAGATCACAGAAAAAATTTAGCATTAAAAATAAATGTAATACATTTGTTTTAAAGTAGTTGCGGCTTCGGATATCGCCCAAGGAATATGCGTTTATTATTAACTCTTGCAGGCTTTGTAATTTCTGAGGTTAATTGTCTTAATTTCTATGGCACTGTGAATTAAATGAAAAAATGTAAGCAGTAAAAGGGCCGGTTTTCAGACGAAAGTAAAAACATTAAAATTATTTAAAGCTGTTCATACATTATCACATCTTTAAAATAACTACTTTGTGGATACATTCCACACGGCGGTATTACAAAAATTCCTGTATGTAAAGGGGTTAAGAAGTTACAATAACCTGCCGATCCAAGTTGAAGAAGCTGCAAATGTAAGAGTTCAAAAAAAAGTCTAAAGTATAAGGTGTTGAAAACATCTATTTATATTTATATTCATCTATCTTCATTATTATTAGTAGTAGTATGTCTAGAATCACTTTCCTGGCAATGAAAAATTTAAATCTGTATGTATTAGCAAATTTAGGGCTAAAATAAATAATTAAATGAAAATAATTTTGAACAAGATAAGAAGAAAATCACAGAGTACATCTATAAAGGAATGAATATACAGAACGATACAAAGGTTTAAATATTTTCATATAACTACACATTAAATAAATTAAAAACGCATAATAAAAGATGAATCAGCTCAATATTATCACTTTCGAATAGATTTTTGTGACTGTTTTACAAAAGTTACGCACACATCCCTAGTAAATAGACGACTAGTTTGAATATATATATATATATATATATATATATATATACATACATATATACAGTGACCGGCAGAAAGTACGCATCATATGGGAAATTCTTTTATTAATAAATTTTGACGAATATCGATATGTGCAATCGCTTCTGCATCAAAAGCAACCCCAAAAGACGTTGTACAGTGCCGTCTTTTCGTGTTTGGAGGGAAATTTAAAAAAATTTAAAATTATGTTTCAAAACACACTTAGTTGGGAAAATATCGAAAAATGTTAAACGAAAAAGTTGTTCAGCACGTTATTTTATAGCTATGTACAAGTTTTGAAAAAAATCTGAGATAAAAAAATAAAAATCAACTTTTTGCCATAATAAAAATTTCAATTTGGAAAAATACATTTTAGACAAAGAAACTCATTAGTAAGGCCAACAGTAATATTTTAAATGATATTTTGTAAATATTCACAAGCTACTTCTATTTTATTCGGAAAAAAATTGAAATCTATATGGATTTGCCATGTATTCAGCTGCTTCATAAGAGGTCACTGAAATATCTCCAGGACATTAATAATCCCGATACTGTTCATTATTAATAAAGATGGTTCTTTGTCAATAATAAACAGTATCGGGATTATAATGTCCTGAAGATATTTCTGTGACCTCTTATGAAGCAACTGAACACATGGCAAATCCACAGATTTAATATTTTCTTCAAAAAATAAATTCTGTGACCTCTTATGAAGCAACTGAACATTTTGCGTTTATATCAAAATTGATTTTTATTTTCATCTCAGATTTTTCAAACTTAATAC
Source organism: Gonioctena quinquepunctata (assembly GCA_018342105.1). Taxonomy (NCBI): domain Eukaryota; kingdom Metazoa; phylum Arthropoda; class Insecta; order Coleoptera; family Chrysomelidae; genus Gonioctena; species Gonioctena quinquepunctata. The sequence goes on along the minus strand of JAFIRS010000154.1, from coordinate 1,085,699 downwards.
ATAGCTATAAATGTCGTTCTAAACAACTTTCCCAAATAACATTTTCAGTATTTTCCCAAATAAGTGTGTTTTAAGACATAATTTTTAAATTTTAAATTTCCTGCCAAACTAGAAAGACGAACGGCACTGTACACCATCTTTGGGGTTTCTTTTGATGCAGAAGCGATTGCATGTATCGACATTTGTCAAAATATTATATTAAAAAAAATTCCCATATGATGCGTACTTTCTGCCGGTCACTGTATATATGATGGGGCGATTGGGGTTTGTTTTTATTTTATTATTTATCTATTTATTTTCCCAATCAGACATCATAACAAGAAAAATTTTATTTTTTTTTACTAAATTTTTTTTTACTATTTTTAAAATCATTTAGCTAGTATCCTTTGGATTGAATTCAATATGTTCATATAAAAATAACTATAAACATATTTCTAATGCCCGGCTATGTATTTAACCTTTTTCTTTTATCTTATTTTCTTTACCTCAGCTAACTCAATCGGTACGCCTATGGAGTCTCAGAAGTCGGTTCTACTGTGGAACTCTCTAGCAGTTCTTGATGTCAATTTAAGAAAATGGCAATATTGTTATGACCAAACATTGAAAATAATGCAGAAATTCATCAAAATAATAATTTCCTTTATTCAGGAAGACCTACTGCTACCTATTCTGCGATAATTACCTTAAATTAGTGCTTCATATCAAAATATACATGAAAATGCAGTTATGTGATAGTAAAAGTTAAATGTAACCTAATTTTTGTAGGTTATGTATTCTATATACTAATTCATGAAAGTGTTCTATCAAAAGGGTTCTTAAAAAGGTTTATTTTTTCGAAACCTGAGTTTAGTGACTTTTTATGGTTCAAAGTACCTGTGGCTTGTTGACACGAAACTGTTCAGTGTCTCGGATGGCTCTCCCTTTCCAGGAAACTGCCGTTCCAGCATGCAGCCCCTTTGTTGACTGTGAATTCGCCCTCGTACTGGAATATGTCTCAATTGAAAAGGGTAAGATTCGTTCTGCTTCTGGGTTTTTATATCTGCTACAGTTCTTTATAGTGTTTCTTTGAGTTGTATTGGCAAATAACTGTTTTGTATCGAAAATATGATAGCTTTTTCCAAATTAAATTTCGTGAGGTCGTTCTTCCAAATAATTTTTTTCTCAATACCCAGCTTGTTGATTTTTCTCCCTTGATACCACACATCCATTGTTTTCTTCTCGACTTTTCGATTTACGAGCACTTTTTTGTTGCTCTTTTCATTATTTTCGTTTATTTGACAATTTTTATTCACAAATCGTTTCTAAATACCTCACATATATACATGATATATGGAAATTCATTTTTGACGTTTTCTGCTTTTTATATTTTCAATATTCTTAATTTTGCATCAAGATCTTTCTTGGCATCTCATTGGCAATTGTGTTCAGATCTAATTTAATATACAGGATGGTCTAACTTTAACATTTTATTGTCTGCTTGTGCTCAAAAATATATTTGTAAATTTTGATTTCTATAATTTTATAAATTAAGACAATTGCTTGTAATGAAAAGTTTATTTCAAAATAAGTATATTAATATTATATAAGGTTTCAGAAAAAACGGTAGAATCCTCAGAAAAACTTAAAATAACATAGCATAACTTACTATATATGAACATTTTTTTATTTATGTGCTTTTTCATTTTTTTTATTTTCATTTTAACTCTTTGAACATTTAAACATAACAATATATATATATATATATATATATATATATATATATATATATATATATATATATATATATATATATACTAGCGGACCCGACAGACGTTGTCCTGTTCGAATTTCTATGTTTTATCCCGTTATTCCATTTTCCTGGTGCCCCTTTTTGTCTTTACCCCGTTATCCCCTTATCCTGTCATCCCGTTATCCCGTTTTTTCGTTATCCCGTTATTCCCGTATTCCCGTTATCCCGTTTCCCTGTTATCCCATTTTTTCTTTATCCCGGTATCCCGTTTTCCCCTTATCTTATTATCCAGTCATCCCGTTTTTTCGTTATCCCGTTATTACCGTTATCCCGTTTTCCTGTTATCCTGTTTTTTATTTATCCCGTTATTCCGTTTCCCCATTATTCCCTCATCCTATCATCCCGTTTTCCCGTTTTTCGTTATCCCGTTATCCCATTTTCCTAAAAAAAATAAAAAATAGGGGTTGATCGTGGAAGGGTGAATTAAGAGAAATATGAAGTCATGACAAAATAAAAATAAAAATCTTGCCAAAAAATAGGGGTTGATCGAAGAAGGGTGAAAATTAAGGGTTGAATGTATTTGTGAATGCTGTATCATAAAAAATTAAAACAAAATATTTTGTCTACAAAATAAAATAAAATCAAGGGGTGGACCACCCTTAACATTTAGTGGGATGATTTGTGAATCTAAACCATCCAGGGCGCCACTCAAACGCATACACAAAAATGCATTCAAATCGGTCCAGCCGTTTAGGAGGAGTGCAGTGACAACACACGTACAGTAGAATTATATATATATATAAAGATATAAAGATATATATATATATATATATATATATATATATATATATAATATAAAAGGGAGGAATATCGAGGGGACTGTTGAAAACAAAATATAATAAATTTAATGGACATAGCCTTCAAAGACAAGTGTTAACCGTAGACACGTGTTTCGGGCTTTCGGCCCCCATCAGTACGGTGAGGAAGTGCAAGGATGAACAACACTTGGTAGTGAACGACAAATTAATGGAGTCAACAAACAGAAGCCAGCCGCATATTTGTGGTTTCGGTTAGTAGACCCTGCATTCCAGGGCAACAACCAACGTCACCACCTGCACTACCTGCATGACAACCAAGTCCAGGTTTATAAAGATGATAAGGAGGATTATCGAGGGGACTGTTAAAAACAAAATGAAAGAAATTTAATGAACATAGCCCTCAAAGACAAAGACAAGTGTTAACCGTAGACACGTGTTTCGGGTTTGCGGCACTCATCAGTAAGGTGAATGCCCGAAACACGTGTTTACGGTTAACACTTGTCTTTGAGGGCTATGACCATTAAATTTCTATGTATATATATTTTAGTTACTTTTTTTTGTTTTGGGTTTTGGATGAGATATATATGTTTCTAAAGGAAATTATAATTGGAAATGTCCGTAGCCAGGGACGAAACGTCTTAATATTCGCTCCTGGCCTGGAGCTTTGTCAATTGTATTAACATTTAGTACATAACCTATATGTGGCAATCCGAGTACAGAGGACTGCTTGTATCACACATTATTTTAAAAACATTTTGTTTGTATGGATGCCTTGGGTTTTTTCCCCATGTACATGATTTCTGGACTTTAGTTATAAACATAAAATATAATAGATATAGATTAAATATAGAGTATATAAATTAATGACATCGAAAATTTACTTCTTTGTAATCCAGCACTGTTCATATATAAGAGCAGAAATAAAGGTATTATTAAAAGTTTTCCCGAAGGCAATAAATCCTGCAGTAGGCAACGCATACAACTCGAATTAATTAACAAATTACCACTCTTAATCGTAGTGGTCTCATTAATATTCAGTGGATTGTCAGTTGTTTTGCGCGAGGCGCCGACCGGCATCGTCCTGCTACGATCTCTCGTGGGAAAATCGAGCAGGTGTAACTCTGCAAACTCTTAATTTTTTTAATCTGTACAGGCTTGGTCAGAAATAATGCGTGGCCCAATCAGATCACGGACAAGAATATAACATGTGTCGTCATGCCGAATTTTCAAGTACAGCGGTTCTTTCCTTTACAAAACGAGTAAACACATTATTAGAGATTTCATAATTTAGGACGATTATAAATCTCCGAATTCTGGCAAATGATGTAATTGCTTAGCTGGGATACCTAGAAGAGTGCACTATTTCCCACGTAAAGTGAAATATTCAGAAAAAAAAAGAATTTTGTAAAATAATGATCTTTTAACTTTTATTTTAGTAACTAACTGGGCATGTTTACGATAAATATGACAATAATAAAGAATTTATTTCTGTTGTTGACATTGACAGATATCGCGTGGTTTTGGGCCAAATCTGTGGAGTAGTTTCAAAATGGGGGCAGTTGAAAAATTGAAAAAAGACATTTCCATACCAATATAAGCAAATTATAGGTAGTTTGATATATTTTTATGCGCTCTATAACTTTTATTCGAGAAGTTCATCTCTAAGGGCCAGTTGTATAGGTTACGTTGATAGTATAGTTCAAACTGTGGTTTAAACTGCAATTTAATCTCAGGTTTGAACTAATGAAAATTTAAAAATATTTCTTGCCTATCTTCCAGTTACAGAATTTGTAGCTAACTTCAAATCACAATGGTTCATCAATATTTTTTCCGTTTTGAAGGAAAATTGACAGTACTGATAAGAATGACAAGTCAAGTTACAATCAAGACTAGTTGTTTGTGTTTTTCACATTCCTCCGACCGTGAATTTTCGTTATTTTTTATGATTATATATAGTTACAGGAAAAACATCAGTATTTCAATCCGCGCATGTGTTTAACCGAAGCTTGAAGTTTAACTGGCCCTTCATCCATCAGTTTACAGTTAAACTCCGAATGGCAGTTACAGACAACTATACAACGAAATTTATTCATTAACCCAAAGTTTAACTGACACTTGAAGTTTAAACTGAACTTATACAAGTGGGTCTGAATTGTACACAGAAATAGAACTTTTAACAGTTGATATGAGATATTTTGGCAAACTTATAAGTAAAAATAGTCAGCCAATAGTGACTAGCAGATCGAATACCCATATACAAATGGACTCTGCTAACGAAACTTTGCGATCTTCTAGACCCCTGAATTCCTTTGAAACTTGTGGCAACTTTTTCTCTCTGAGGACTATGGTATTCAGGGACATGAGTTTTATCTTATGACGTTAGAAGTTTTTTTTAATCGGTTATCCTAGTTATATTCAAATACTCGATGTGAACAACTAATCCATGGCTTCCACGGTGGTCTCACGAACATTACATCCTTTTTAATGATGATGATGATGACGAGAAACAAGTAACGACATCTAAATTAGTAAAATATTCAGGCATTACGCTTGGCAGTAACCTGAAGTGGAATGCACATATCAGTAATCCTACTAAAAACTCAGGTATCTAGTTAGTAACAAATACTTGAAAAGTATTCTTGATCTCAGACATTCAAAAATTATTTACTCTGTATTGGTGCAAACTCACCTATCATATGTTATCACTGCTTGAGGGGGGACCACAAATTATTCGTTGAATTATTTAGAAAGATTATAAAAGTGAATTAATTATGATGATTATGTTGAACAAATGATACACCTGCGTGAGCAGCGATTTGTACAAAAATATCAGAATAATGAATATTCGCCAAATATTTGCGTTAACACTTTTGTGCACGTTTGTCTGTTTGTTGATCAAATGTTCACTCAGGTTATTATTGGTTTTATAGAAAAATTGTATGTTGTCCACTTTTTATACATTTAGATATTTTTGGGATATGTTGTTAATCAAGGAGGGAATTGAAATATATTCATCTATAACATTTATAATTGGAAAGGCCACGTTTTCTCCCTTTTATTTTTTTAAACTTTTTTATGAGGTAGTTGATTAAGTTGTAACCGTTATTGTGGGCTATTTGTTTCATAATATTAATTCATTTATTGTATTCGAAAAGGGATGATGGAGTGTTCAAGATAAATGTAACAAATTATCAGAAAGTGGTATTTATAAATTGAATTCCAATGATTGTGATGCATCCTACATTGGTAGAACTTGTAGATCTCTGAATGTCCGCATAAATGAACACATAAATAAATACGAACATTCCTCCTTTGGGCACACCTGAAAGTCAATAAACATAACTCCAGCCCCAATATGAATGCACACATTCTACATGAAGTCACTCCAAAGAATTACAATAGACTGGATTTTTTGGAAGACTTACATATCGAGGAAGACAGGTGTGACACAGCATCTGTTTTCCAGCAACGGTTATTTTTTCGTCATTTATAGATTATTTTTTTTTCGAACTGAAAATGGCTATTGCTGGGAATATTTTGATAAATAACTATATTCTGGCACTCTCTTGACACGTTCGGTAACACGAATTGATTTGTGATCCAAAAACTACCCTCACCCCTAAATTGAAATATTCGCAAATAGAACAAATTAATCGTTGCTGGTGATTTTTTCATGCGAATACATCATAAAGATGTTGCTAGACCAAATTCAAATAATCGAAATAGTACAATTTAAATGTTACTGCAGATTTTTCATGCAAATCCATTATTAGGATTTTTTCATGGGAATACATCATAAAGAATTTGCTAGAAATGCTCCATGTGATGAAATAAATTGTGACCCAGAAACTACCCCAATATCTCAACCACAAATTGAAATATTCGTAAATAGAAAAAATTCATCGTTTCTGGCGATTCTTTCATGCCAATACATTATGCGAAAGTTACTCTACTCGCTCCATATAGTGAAATAATTTGTGACCCAAAAACTACCCCAATATCTCACCCCGAAATTGGAATATTCGTAAATAGAACGAATCAATCGTTGCTATTGAGTTTTTCATGTAAAATTATTTAATCATATGGAGCGTGTCTAGCAAGTTCCTAATAATGTATTTGAATGAAAAAATCCCCAGCAACGATTAATATGTTCTATTTGCGAATATTTCCATTTGGGGTGCGATATGGGGGTAGTTTTGGGGTCACAAATTATTCCATCATATGGAGCATGTCTAGCAAGTTCCTACTAATATATTCGTTTGAAAAGATCCCCAGAAACGATTAATTTGTTCTATTTGCGAATATTTCCATTTGGGGGTGGATATTGAGGTAGTTTTTGGTCACAAATTATTTCATCATATGGAGCGTGTCTAGCAAGTTCTTTATGATGTATTCGCATAAAAATATCCCCAGCAACTATTGATTTGTTCTATTTGCGAATATTTCAATTTGGGGGTAAGATCTTGGAATAGTTTTTGGGTCACGAGTTATTTCATCATATGAAACGTGTCTAGTAATTTCTTCAGGATATATTTGCAAGAAAAAATCACCAGCAACGATTAATTTGTTATATTTGGTAATATTTCAATTTGGGGGTAAGATATTGGGGTAGGTTTTTGGTCACAAATCAATTCGTGTCATCGAACTTGTCAAGAAGGTGCCAAAATATAGTAATTCATCAAAATATTCCTAACAATGGCCTTTTTCAGTTCGAAAACCAACAAATTCTATAAATGACTATAAAAAACTGTTGCTGCAAAACCGTTGCTGCTGTCACACCCGTTTGAGAAAGAACTAGCCAATGATAATCTCTGTTCAGATATAAAAGAAAACTTGAACAGGTCTTTTATTCCCCTGCAAAGAAGTCTGAAAAGTTAGGTTAGAAAGTGACATCTGAAACTGGTTAGTCTGCTTTATTCGATTGTCACCACAGGAACACAGAAAAGTTCACAAAAAATGAAAGAAAATTTCACTTACAAACTCACTTTCCAAAAATAAATTATTTACACGAAGCACACGAGATATTTTATTCACCTGCAAATCGTTTTCAAGGTCTACAAACTTCCAAGGAGAATTTTCAAGTAAATATTTACCTAATTCCATACAGTCAGGAAGTACATAATTACATATATAAGTTATATTTGTATTTTTTACCTCAATTTCCTACCAATAATGCGGAAAAAAACATTTTATCAACTTAAATCATCCTATTCATTATATTCTACATCTTATTGATTATGTATATCACGTCCTAATGATTATGTATATCACGTCTTATTGATTATGTATATCACGTAGACTTAGTCCTATATCTTATATAGTTATAGGAACATACTTATAAGTTAGGAAATAAATTAGCAATTTGAATATTGCACATAAATTCATAAAAGCAAATAAACATAAACCTCTCCATAGACAGTCCTCCCCAGGACTACATGGCGTTTCTGTTTATTTACTTGGTATTTATACATATTTTGTCCTGAAAACTTTTTTGTTCGTTACCTAGTAAATAAACATAGATCCATCGTGAAACAGACTCCATATTTGTTGGCTCGCACTGGCACGAAACAACCTCATTCTAATGGGTACCTGTCAAAAAATACATAAATGAGACATATGTGAACATCGAAATAACGTGAATTTGTTCGGCCACATAAATGTTCGGTACCCACCTACAGGCTGAACCTTTGGGGGTTCGTGTTATTCTTTTGAATTATGGTTGGTCGAATTATTTAGAGTTACTTTTTTCGATGTAACAATTTGGTATATAGATATTTAATACTTCTTCGTGAATACATTTCATTTTTATTACTACTGGGATCGAAAAAAATGCATTAACCTGCATGCCTCTGCATGACAGTAGCAATGTGATCAACTCCAATAAGGGCATTAAAGGAAATACTAGACCACACTCCTCTACACATCTTGGCAAGAAGATCCTCAGTCTGGCTGACGTCGGACTCAAAAGGCATATGTACAATCCAAGGAGATTATCCCTTCTTAAGTGCATAAACTTGACTGATCTGCCTACAGAAGGAACTGTCAAGATTTGAAAAAAAATTCGTAATGAATTGAGCATAAAAATAATATGGTCTATAGAGAGGTCTAAAACACCTGAGGAAACTGAAGCGGGAGTCTCCAGTCCTCATACCAAATACTCAGAGTCTCTGGGCGAATTTCCAAGCATATTTCAAGATGAAATACACACTACCGAAAGTTGTGTCTAATTTAATATTGATAGATGATACTGGAACAGAAACATAACATTTTTTTCCAATATATCATCCATTTTTTTCTGGAATCAACTCGAAGAATGAATGAGCTAGACAGGATGAATAAAATAATTCTCCTCTGGGTGCCAGGCCACATCAGAGTGGAAAGGAAAGATCAAGCGGATACGCTGACATGAAAAGGGCCATCAGAAAACACAAAGAAAGGCAGAATGGCAAATTCTTTCAGGACTGAACCTAGCCGAAGGTCTCCTCAGCAACTTCAGGCGAAAAAGATTTAAGGCACTAGTTAATCTCATAAGGTGACGTCCCAACTGGTATGGACCTGTGAAGAGGAACTGACATTACTGGCAGAACAAAACCGCGTCAAGCTGATTTGGATGTCAGGATATCAGGGATTTGCAGGGGACGAAAAAGCCGACAAACTCGCTAGAAGAGGATCGGAAACTAACCAGGTCCAGGACAGACCCTCGGGGTACCGAAGCGCACGGGCGAACCAGAAACAGTATCATACATACTTTCCGCTTGCAGAGGCCTAGATCGCAGAAGACAACCGAACCGAAACTATACAGCATACATCCAGTAAAGTACTTCTTCAAACTCGTGCAAGGCCCAAAATTACTGGGATGGGTGCTGTAAGAACGAACAATGGGCTCAAGTGTCATAGGAGGTCCTGACTAGAAGAGCCAATTGGGTGGAGTTTTTAGTTATTAAAGACTCTACCTAGGACTCAGGCACACCCACACTTCCGTAAGGTGTCCATAAAGGATTTTCTCCACCCTCAAAAAAAACTAAGCAAGAGTGACTTCAAGTCTATAACGAACTGTCTAATGGAGCATTGTAGACTCAAGAAGTTACGCTTAGAGAATAGCAACACCTGCAGGTTCTCTGAAGGAAAGTCGGAAACACCCACACCGACCCACGAAAGATGGAGAAATATCACACTAGCTAACAGTGGAAGAAATAGCACAAATAGATCTCCTCAAAATACTCGAACTTTTCAATACTTCGAACGGCAATAGGAGAAAGATAGTATTGTAATCGTAAAAGGAGTTGAAATTTTGACAAAAGTAGGTTGTATACCACTTTTAAAACTCGTTGATACGAATTTTGAGTAAAATTACCCCCATACGTTTAGGTGTTGAGTCTATAGACAAACAAAGACTCCACTCCTAAACGTATGGGGGCAATTTTACTAAAAATTCTTATTAACGAGTTTTGTACTCACTGAATTTTGTTACTCATAAAATCAAGATTTTTTATTTTTGGCGATACCCTCAAAATTGGCATATAATCAAATAGTTATACATAGACATAACTGTATTCTAAAAAGATAGTTTCAAGCGAATTTTGAAGTGGGACATCCATAATTTTCCAACTTCGAGTTTTTATTAAACAGGATGTTTCTCAATAATATGCTAATATTTAGGACATATGTCCTAAAGGTCTTAACTTTTGAACTACTTTTTTATAACTTTGGTATGACCCTAGATATTTTTGTGAAACGTAGTACGCATCTTCTATGTATCAAAAAGCTTGTTCTGTGGAAAACCATAATTTTTTATCCGCGCCAGTGACGTTCGTGCAGGAATTGCACTGAATCATTTTGAAGAGAAAACTGATACACCACTGCTTTTTCTCATTGTAAAAATTATTTTTGACATTCTCATGCCTTTCTGAGCGAATCTGGTTCCTGATTTTTTTGTTTGACGTACTGTTTTCGCATAAAAAAATTAAATTCATTCATTTGCATCTCGCTAGACCACTTACGAGAAAAAACTATTTATGTAACTTTAAACAAAAATTTATTCAAGAAAAGAATTTTTGAACGGTGAAATTATGAGATTAAAGTAATCTGAATACACTTTGGAATGCTAACACAAAATTATCCTGAACGCACAAAGAAATAAAATAAATCAGATGTTTAAAATGTGAACCTCCGGCTAATATGCATGCCTCTTCTCTATTTCTCATGGACTCACGTACTCTTTAGAAAATGCTGGGAGGGTTTCTAATTGTTTAGCAAGAAACTATGATGCGATTTCTCACTTGCTCTTCAGTTTGAATTTGTGTGCTGTAGCCAATGTTTTGAGATGACCCCACAGGAAATAATTTAAACTATTACCTACCTAGGTCCGGGGACCTAGGTAGGTGATCATGCCTGTGGTCCTCCGCGACCTATTCGGCGATTATTGTAATTTTGGTTTAAATATTCGCGCCCCAGAACACTGAACTGCACTGGTGCCCCGTCGTCCATAAACCAGTAGATTTCTTAATAAAATGAGAACATCTTCCATGAAAGCTGGCAATTCTTGTTCGAGAAACTGCCGGTAATTATGCCCATTCAACCTCGCATGGAGAAAATAGGGTCCAATTAAATAATCACCGCATATTCCAGCCCACACGTCAACGGAAAACTGCTCCTGGTGAGGGGATTCCAAGATGGCATGGCGTTTCTGGAAAAATTGGATTTTCACACACTTTTTGAAGATATGGTGGGGATATAATAAAAAGTCATGGAGAATTTCCCAAACAAGAATAAGTGAGATACTCAAATTTTTACGAATTTTTCGTGTACTTAATCCGGGATCTTCCTGAATTGAATTCAAAACCCCTACCTCAATTTCTGGTGTTCTTACAGTACGTTGTACTCCTTTTAGATGATTGTCCGGTTCAAAACTTCCCTTTTCGAAAAACCTTTTATGAATGTTTGAAAATGTTCGTGCATCCGGAATATTTCTATATGGAAAGCGGTCTTCATATAACCACCTGTCTTCCATTGCGTTACCATCAGCAAGCCCTTACATGTAATGCAGAATTCGTAAAATGGACCATGTTTTTTTATAATATTGTTAATTTTAATGACTTAATTCGTGACAAGACGAGGTAGACAACTGTCAAAACTGTTTATGTTTACAAAACAAATATGCATGCCTCTGCTGTTTTTCTCATGGACTCACGTACTCTTTGGAAAATGCCGGGACTGTTTCTAATAGTTTCGCAAGAAACTATGATGCGATTTCTCAACTGCTCTTCAGTATGAATTGGTGTGCTGAAAACCAATGTTATTAGATGACCTCACAGGAAATATACTGAACTATTGAGGTCCGGGGACCTAGGTGGCCATGCCTGTGGTCCTCCGCTACTTATCCAGCGATTATTGTAATTATGATTTGAATATTCGCGCGCCAGAGCACTGAAGTGCGCTGGCGCCCCAACCACAGTTGATTTCTTACTAAAATGGGAACATCTTCCATCAAAGCTGGCAATTCTTCTACAAGAAACTGCCAGTAATTATATCCATTCAACCTCGCATGAAGAAAATAGAGTCCAATTAAATAATCACCACATATTCCAGCCCACACGTTTATGGAAAACTGATCTTGGTGATGGGATTCCAATATTGCATTTGGGTTTTCTTCAGCCCAAAAATGATTATTCTGAAAGTTTTGGATAGCGTTTTTGGAAAAATTGGCTTCATCGGTGAATCAAATTTCAGTATCAAATAATGGATTTTCATACAGTTTTTGAAGAATCCATGGGCAAAAGTTCATCCGTAATGGAGTAGCACCTGAACCCGTTGGATATGCATGAACCCGTTGGATATGGTGGGGATATAATAAAATGTCATGGAGAATTTTCCAAACAAGAATATGTGAGATATTCAAATTGTTCCCAATTTTTCGTGTACTTAATCCGGGATCTTCCTCAATTGAATTCAAAACCGTAACCCCAATTTCTGGTGTTCTTACAGTACGTTGTATTCCTTTTAGATGATTGTTGGTTTCGCACAACCCTCTATAAATGTTTGAAAATATTCGTGCATCCGGAATATTTCTATTTGGAAAGCGGTCTCCATATAACCACCTGGCTTCCAGTGCGTTACCATCAGCAAACCCATATACAGGGTGTTACCAAATAAGTGCGAAAGTTTTTTCCTTGTCAAAAATTAAAGGGGGTCTTTCATGTAAACAAAAGCTCTTAGGCCTTTCCTTGAAAAGTTAAACGCGTCCAAAAATTAGATGAATAATAGTTTAAAAAAACTAAAAAACACACTTTTATAGAAAACCAGACTAAAAAAATAGAAAATAAGAAAAAAAAAAAATATTTGAAAAAAAGCGTGGGGTGCATGGTATCGCCTGCCCTAGGTGTGTAATGTACTATATAATTATTAATACCATGCACCCCACGCTTTTTTTTAAATCAAATAATTTTTTTTCTCATTTTCTATTTTTTTAGTCTGGTTTTCTATAAAAGCGCGTTTTTTAGTTTTTCTAAACTATTATTTATTTCCTACTTTTTAGTGTGGTTTATTTATAAACGCGTGTTTTTTTAGTTTTTTTTTAACTATTACTTTTATTATTTTTTTGCAAAATTAGGTAATCATAATCTCTGACCCCAAAAACCCCCACATACCAATTTTGAATAGAATCAGACCATAATCACAAAACTCGGTCGCCATTTCAAAGCCGCTAATTTCCCAATTTTCATAGAAGAATCATAATATTCGACCCCAAGAACCCCCACATACCAATTTTGAATAGAATCAGACCATAATCACAAAACTCGTCCACCATTTTGGAGCCGCCATCCTGAATTTTTCAATTTTGACAAAAGAATTTCAATCTCCAACCACGAAAACCCTCAGATACCAATTTTAAAGCGAATCGAACCATAATCACAAAACTCGTCCGCCATATTGGAGTCGCCATTTTGTTTTTTTCTCCACACAAAAATTTCCCAATGCATTGTCACCGAAGTCATGTACACCTGCCAAATTTCAAATCATTCGGACGTCTGGAAGTGGGTCAAAATCGCACCCAAAGGAGTCGGTTACAAACAAACAAACAAATAAACAAACAAACAAACATACAAGTGAAGCTAATATATGGCGTGTAAAAAAAATACAGTTTTTTTTTCTTGAAATTTCTGAACAGTTGAAGAAATGGCATTTTGTGGGAATGTTCTTCCAATAAGAAAGCTACCTTTGAATATTGTTTGAAGATGTGCAAAAATCTTTTGAAAAGAAGGACTTTTCAAAAAAGAACAACTGATTGTGGTCGTCCACGAGTGATAAGAACGATTGAAGATCTTCCGGTATTAAGTACAAGACGAATTGCTAACACACTTAATGTTAGCAATAAACTAATCTGGAAAATTTTAAAGGATCACCAATTGTATCCTTACCGTATTCAACGAGTCCAGGCACTTTTGCCACAAGATTTTCCCCGTCGAGTAGGCTTTTGTCAATGGAGCCTTCAAATGATTACCGTAAATGTTCAATTTTTAGAAAACGTAATATTCACGGACGATTCCAACTTTTCAAGGCAAGTGGTAACAAATTTCCATAACAATCATCTATGGGCCGAAGATAATCCACATGCAATTCAAGAAGGTCGGTACCGATATGAATTTTCACTTAACGTGTGGAATTATTGGCGAAAATAGTATTGGACCGTATTTTCTACCATTGAGGCTAACTGGTGCAACCTATACAAATTATCTCCAGGTGATTTTACTTGAAAATGGTCCACTAGCTATTCGACCACGAATGTGTTTATGCACGATGGTATCCATGTCAGCATAACTGCTCGTCAGTACTTGGACGACGTGTATCCAAATCGTTGGATAGGTAGAGCAGGACCTCCCAGATCTCCAGACTTAAACAGCTTGGACTCCTGCATCTGGGGTCACCGGAAGTCCTTGGTTCATACGACCCCCATTGAATGTGTGAATGATTTAATGAATCGCATCATTGCAGCCTGCGAGACAATCCAAAACACAACAGTATCATTTCAACGTTTGCGCCAGTCTATGAGAGGAATACTTGATTCCTGTCTAATGGTTGGAGGTGGTCATTTCGAGCAGTTTTTATAACTCCGTTCTTTTTTATCTCGTTGCCTTTTCCTTTGTTGTAATTCTCATAATTTAGTTTTGTTTGTATTTTTAATTTGATATTTAATTAGAACAAAATACGGTACTGGTACATGCCTACATTGAAAGTTAAAAGAAGCGAAATGATTTCAAAATACTACAATTGAAGTCACAAGTTGGGCAAACAAAACGTGACAGCCACCTACTAGATTTTTTCGATTCCATTTACAGAAGATCCGTTCATGCACAATGCTGTATTTTATTTTTTTTATTAGGAAACTATTGCTTTTACGGACACAACACAAAAGTTGAAAAAGTTTTGCAAAGAACCGTTCTTTTCAACACATATTTTTAAATTGGAAAATTTTGTTTCGTTAAAAAGTTCTGGTACAAAATGCAATAGAGGTTGCATGTTTCACCCCTTCAAAAAATAACAACAAAATTAAAAAAAAAATCATAGGTAGCTTTTTTATTGGTAGAACATGTCCACAAAATCCCATTTCTTCAACTCCCCAGCAATTTCAAGAAAAAATAACTTTTTTTTATGATTTCTGGAAGCGCTTTTGTTTACATGAAAGACTCCCTTTAATTTTCGACAAGAAATCACCCCCTATGTAATGCATATCTGCAAACTCAGAATTCGTTAAATGGACCATGTTTTTTTAATAATATTGTTAATTTTGATGAGGTAAATATTGACAACTAGGCTAGGTAGACAACTGTCAAAACTGTTTATGTTTGCAAAATAAAATCTGGTTCCTACCTACTAGATACGTCTTTAATTCTTGATAATACCTGGTTTCATAACAACGTGCAAATGAATTAATTTAATTTTTTTATGCTAAAACCGCACGTCAAACGTCAAAAAATCATGACACCGGATTTGCTCAGAAAGGAATGAGGATCTTAAAAATAATTTTTGGTTCGAGAAAAAGCAGTGGCGTATCACTTTTCTCTTTAAAATGATTCATGGCAAATCCCGGACTGCAAGAATAAAAAATCATGTTGTACAACAAAAAATGCCTTTTGATGCATAGAAGATGCGTACTTCGTTTCACAAAAATATCTAGGGTCATACCAAAGTTCTCATAAAAAAAGTTTTTTTTCTTGAAATTTTAGCACCCTGTATTTCAAAAGTTAAAACCTTTTGGACATACGTTCATAAGATTTTTTTTTCTCAAAATGTACCCAAGAATAACCTTCTTAAATATTAGCCCTGTATATTTCAAATAACTGATGGAACACCATACAGAAAAGGTGCGGTCATCAACTCCTTTCAGGTGGTTGGATGGTTCACATTATGCATACAGCATTTCCTAAAATTCAGACAGCTTTTATGTAGCTTGAATACTTCGTGGAATTCGGATGCATTATTCCATAAAATCACTCCATAAAAAATATGTTGGTTGAAAAAAGCATAAATGAAATAATGAATAAATATTCTCCGTAATTTCTGCACTGATAATGATTTTGAGTTGCCCGTGTTCGAAGATTGAGCTGGAATTGGAATTGAGAACTGGCAAATTCGAACCGTCAACAAGTTTTGTAGAAACAGGGTAATTTTTTTTTGTGAAATCGATTTAATAAAAATGGTACGAGTGTTTTGAATCAATTTAATTCAAAATTATTATTGCTTGTTTAGAAAGCCGGACTAAATCTTGAAAATATGATAAGGAATACCACATGAACTCCAAAATACTAATAATAATTGATGTATTCTATTTTCCAAAATGTTAATGTCACAGACACAATGAATGCGATCCAAAAACTGGGTTCACATTTCAGATTTAGAGTACTTTGAAAGTATGATGATTAAAAACTTCTCTCAAGGCACCTTGCAGAGCATTCGGATAATAATAATAATATTAATAATTTCTTTATTTTCACAAATTAATTTGCACATCAACAGTGTGAAAATACAAATAAAAAAATGAAAACGTCAATAAAATCAAGCAATAGTCAAAAGGAGACAATCTAAAATCTCCGAACGTATATAGGAACATCACATACACGTCACAAACAATAAATAATATAAAATATAAATATAAAAATATGACAATAACTAACTCTAGGTGTATATAAAGGAAATGTTCACGTTACAAAACAAGTTACGACAGAAATTCCTCAACAGTGTGGAAATAGAAATAAAAAATAGAAAAACGTCAATAAAATCAAGCAATAGTCGAAGAAAGACAATCTAAAATATCTGGATGTATATAGGAACATCACATACACGTCACAAACAATAATAAGAAATAATATAAAATATAAAAATAACTAACTCTGAGTGTATATAAAGATAACGTTCACGTAACAAGACAAGTTACGACAGAAATTACTCAGGATTACTGCATTACCCTGTAACTTCACACACAGGTATAGTCCATCCAATATCAATTGCAGAAGCTGTTTCTATAGGGAGCGAATAAAAACTCACTTCGCTAACACGAGCGTATATGCGAAGAAACTGAACGAAAAATAATCTGTACTACTCGTAAACATTTTCCGTCGGCATATGGTAGATCAAAAGAGCCGCAGTCAACGTGGACCTTAGTGACAGCTGTCGCTTTTCTACAACCGATTCGTCTGGGCCAATCGTCGGACATCGATGCTAGTATAGGTGTGTCTATACTGGAAGGTCATAAATCACGCGTTATAATTGTGTTTTAATAGCTCTGAAAGATTAAAAACCAGTAGCGTCTGTGGTCTTGGTGTGTGCCGATCGAAATACGTTTTAGGATATTCTAGTAACCTACATCAAACAATGAAAGAAATTATTTTTCTTTCTTAATGTATTTGTATAAATAAAAGCTTGTCTTTAATTTTTTTTCATTTTTCATTATGTATGTAAGTATTTTTGAAATCTTAAAATATCTAAATAAAATTAGTTATCTCCGCCACTGCTGCTCACAGGATTTCGCCGCAAGACTTTTTTATGCTTCTGCAATTGCTATTGGAAAAACTATACGTTACAGGACATTTGGTTATTCAGAATTACTACATTACCCTCTAATTTCTTATATCTTTTTGGTATTCTATAATTAAATCAAACCGAAAGGAAACCGGTTTTGTTATACTCCCTTCTTTTGATTTTAGTTAGACTACATAGAAATATTAGTTTGGGGAGATTTGAATCCTTCTCCAACATATGAGTTTGAAATTCACAAAAATAGAAATGCTGTTTGTGTATTCTATCGACAATGTCCTATTTTTTCGGACACATGATTATTTAGTTTACCCACAATTTTTTTTATCTTGGATCAAGCATGACTGCATTGACTCAAGTAAATAATTTGTTTGTATATAACGAAAGATATGATTTTTTGTTTAAATAAAGTCATTTATTCATCATATTTCTCAACAGAATACGAAGATAGGCATAAATGAAAACGTTATTCATATTAAATTGATAATTAAATTTACTCAGTATGAGAAAAAAAAACATTTTCGTTACAAAAATGTGACATATTTCAACTGAAATTAGTGAGAGAAGTTGTACTTTTGATCACTAGTGATTGAAAATCTTATAATTACAAGAGATTAAAAGTGTTATAGTTCATCAATTACACCGGCCGATATGATTTTCCTTGTTTAAAATATGACTAATTTTTTCTACCAATTTTGTGATGCTGTCGACGAGACCAGACATTATTTTTTCGTATCACGTCAGGTTTTTAATAAAATTAATATATTGGCAATTTTATTTGTTTTTATGAAAAAAGTTAAATTATTAAGTTTTGGCGCTCTTTTATCAAAATGTGCGACCTTTCGTCAGTAACTTTATTTACAAAATTTATACTGAAATATTAGAATTTTTATTTAAAAAAAGTGTTAGTGTTTTACTTTTGTTATTTATTGAATCTTATCAATGATTTGTAGCTGAACAACATTTCCAAAACAAAATGTCTTCAAGAAAGTGTCGAAATAGTGTGAATACATTTTGTTACATTTGTGGAAATTTTATGATTTCAAAGCACAAACAAAAAATTGGTGATTTTGTGCAAAATGCATATAATGCTCACTTTGGCTTTAAAATACAACTCAAATCGTGGGTATGATGAAACAATTTGTTGAATCATTGAACAAAGACAATGATGGTTTTAAATACCTGGGTCAAAAATTCCCAAGATTATCTAATGCAAAAATAATAGAAGGGGTATTCGATGGAGCACAAATCAGATCTTTGATGAAAGACGGGAAATTTGACGCAACAATGAATACTACTGAATTAGAAGCTTGGCTGGCTTTTAAAAACGTTGTTAACGATTTCTTAGGGAATCAAAAACACCCTCACTATAAAAATATCGTGGCAACTTTATTGGATGAATATAAAAAATTGGCATGCAATATCAGTATAAAACTCCACTTTCTAGATTCACATCTGGATTTTTTCCTGAAAATCTTGGTGATTTTAGTGAAGAACAGGGAGAACGGTTTCATCAAGACACCAAAACTATGGAAACAAGGTACCAAGGTCGATGGAATGTGAATATGATGGCTGATTACTGCTGGTCACTGAAACGTGATATTCCTGATGATATTCACAAAAAAATCACACCCAGACGTAATTTTACAGAGAAGCGCAAAAGAAATCACTCTAAATAGTCCTATAGTAATGATTGTACTTGATATTTTCTTCATAACTGTTTAAATATACGTATTTGTAACATAATAATTGATTTTTTCTTGAAATATTAAAATAAAGGTGTTTTTCCTTTCATAGAAAAACCTGATGTGACAGAGCAAATATGGAGTTATTTCTGTGTTTAGAACACTCAAAATTAACGATATTTAACACTCAAATGGAAACAACGTTCCAAAAATTTTAATTTGCCGGCCGGTGTTATCAATTGCAGAAGCATAAAAACAAAATTCCGAGTTTTGCGGCGGTATCCTTTGAGCAGCAGAGGTGAAGATAACTAATTTTAAATATTTTTGAAAATACGTTAAAATAAATTAATATGCCATAAACGAGGAAGTACGTATTAATAGGCAATCAGATCATCATAATTAATTGCCCCATGGTTCAAAAAAGCCATATTTTCCATCAAAACACAACACAGCTATAGAATATTTTCAAACCTCTTTCGATCCCAGACCAAAGTCGCTACTGGCTTTCATTTACTCAGACCTCCTGAAACACGTATATAACTAGTGATTCATTAGTCTCAACGTATAGACACACCTACAAGCATTATCATTGGCTTGCGGTCACTCAAACAGTTGTCACTCAAACCCACGTTGACTATCGGCTCTTTTGATCTTCCTTTGATCTTCGGTTCGCCGACGGAGAATGTTTACGAGTAGTACACTTTATTTTTCGTACCGTTTCTTCGCATATACGCTCGTGTTAGCGAAGTGAGTTTTTGATTTGCTCCCCATAGAAACAGCTTCTGCAATTGGAAATGGTTAAACTATACCAAGGTTACCAATAAACAACCATCATACACATTGCTCATAGCGCAGCAACGGTGTCGAATTATGCGTATCGAGTAGGCTGTTTCCAAATTGAATGCAACACAAGCAACGGTAGCGCACATTTTTATTCTTAGTAGGCTGGTTGCAATTTTGTTTCGACGTGTCAATGACACAATAGTTATTTATGCAACAATTGCAAAATAATTTCTGTTAATTTCTGCGAAAATGGAAAAAATGAGATTTAAAACACGTGAGTAAAAAGCACTTATCTACTCCTATTAAATTATATATTGATTATTCAACTGCTTTCGAGCAATTAATAGTATTATGAACAAACAACGTGAGTTATAATAATTCACTACTATAACTCACTATAATAAATCGGAAAAGATTCTTGGAATTATTTACGAACCGAATATCAAGGTGGCTCTGTTCTTCTGTACAAGCCGTTTGGCCGAAAGGGAACAATCCATTATTGTTATTGAGGGGAGTAATGTCACTTGAATAATTTTGACGATTTCAAATTTTTTTATATGTTCTGGTTCCCACGAAAAGGGATATCCTGTAATGTTCAGAGAACATCGTGGGAACCAAGGGAAAGAAGGTAGGAGTTGGTGTTCTTCTTAAATTTCTGGAGGTTGTATGCCTCGGGGAACACCTCCCTAGGCAATGAGTTCCAAAGCCTCGCAGTTCGTTGGATGAATGAGTCTTTGGAAAGTGATGTTCTGCAGGTCTCCAACGTGACCACGAATGGGTGTGAAGACTGAACTTGACGGGTTAATCTCGAAGAGACTGCCAAAGGAGGAACGATTGTTGATATTTCAGAAGAGCATCGCCCATGAAAATATCTATAAAATAGAGACAAATCGCCAACTTTTCTACGGTGTTCCAGACAAGTGAGCGAGTTTGTAAGCGAGGCATCACCGACGAGACGAATTGCCCTTTTTTGGACAGAATCCAATAGCTTCAGGATATGTTTAGGTGCCGCACTCCAAATATGGGAACAGTATTCCAGGACAGGTCGGATCTGTGCCTTATAGATCATAAGCAGCTGACTGGAGGTGAAATAGCTCTTGGCACGAAACAAAAAACCAAGTTTTTGGGATGCACTTTTGGCAATGGACCTCACGTGATTTTCCCAGGAAAGGTTATTGCTGATAGTAATACCAAGCATCGATATGGATGACTTCAGTGGTATGGTTACTCCTGACAAAGTTATGTTAGGCACAGTGAGATCGGCTTTTCTAGAGAAAAGACATGCTTGTGTTTTGTTTGCATTGAATTCTACCAAGTTATTGGATCCCCATTCGAGAATTGTTGCTAAGTCCATATTTATATTGTTAACATTTCTTCCTCGTTCATTTCTGGTTTCACGGGCTGATATAGGGGCCCTGGAAGAGAAGGCGGTATGGAGGGTACTATCATCGGCAAAGCTGTGTACAGAACATGAAGTTGCTTTCAACAGGTCGTTGATGTGAAGTAAAAATAGTGTTGGTGCTAGAATGGATCCTTGCGGAACACCAGCATTTATGAGTAGAGTGTCAGATGAAACTCCATCGACCACTACATGGAGAGACCTGTTTGAGAGAAAACTAGCAAGCAGAGAACACAGCTGAGGGGGCAAGCCATAAGATGGAAGCTTGGCGAGGAGTCCCTGGTGCCAAACTCGATCGAACGCCTTGGAGATATCTAATGCCACAGCTAAAGTTTCTCCATACTTTTCAATAGATAGCTGCCATATATGTGAGACGTATGCGAGCAGGTCACCAGTTGATCTCTGATGGCGGAAGCCATATTGCCTATCATTGATAATTCCTGAGTCTTCCAGATATTTCATGAGCTCGATGTTGATGGCTTTTTCCATGACCTTTGAAATAATAGATAGCAGTGCGATAGGTCTGTAGTTGCTAGGTAGGGTCTTTTTTCCTTTTTTAGGGACTGGCTGTACTCTTGCAATTTTCCAATTGGACGGAAATACTCCCAAATTGTAAGAGTGGTTGAACAACTTGCAAAGAACAGGTGTTAGTTCGGGGGCACATTTCTTGAGAACAATCGGCGGGATTCCGTCAGATCCACAGGCTTTGTTGGTGTTGAGACCCAGCAAAATCTTTCTGATAGTACGTTGGCGAAAGGTGATCTCGGGCATGTGACTGTCAATAGGTGTAATGTTCGGGGGTTGTTTTCCCGAAGAATCCAGAGTGGAATTTCCAGCAAATAGATGCGCAAAGATATTGGCTTTTTCCTGGGCAGTCGTTGCTAGTGTTCCATCTTCTTTGGTTAGGGGAGGAAAAGAGCTGGAAGTGAAGTTTCTTCCCACAGCTTTGGCGAAAGACCAAAATGAACGGGATCCGTTGGGACATTCAACAAGTTTTGATCTTATTTTGGCATTATGAGCATCTTTTGAACATTCTATTGTCTCTTTGCATATGCCTCTAGCCTCAACATATGCTGCTCTGGTCTCAGGTCCCGGATTTTTTTGCCATCGATGGTATGCTGCCTGTTTGGAAGTCACAGCTCTAGAGCAGTTTCTGTTAAACCAGGTCTTATCGGGTGATGTTCTTCTTTCGGTATTCGGTATGTAAGTTTGCATCCCCAACATGATGATTTCAGAAATTGTCTCAGCACATCGTGTTGGATCTACTGAAGAGAAACAAACTCTCTTCCATGGAAACGCTGAGAAAAACATACGAAGACCTTCCCAGTCGGCCGAATTGTAATGCCACATGAGACGGGGTGGTATTGTGCTGCTCGATGGTAAATGGAAATTAAGTTGATAGCTAATTATTCTGAATTTTTTGCTGAAAAGGATGAATTCAGATAGTGAAGATGAATTATTATGTACACCTCCAGAAATAAGACAAGTAACTAATGTTACCATACAGAATTTATTGCCCGAAAAATCCCAAAACAAATATAAAGGTGTATACAAAAATTTTCAAGATTGGTGTAGCAGCAAGAATATTAAGTCATCGTTCACAGAAAATGTACTTTTGGCATATTTTAGTGAACTTAGCACTAAAGATAAAGCATCGTCCCTATGGACTTTCTACTCCATGCTAAGAAGCACACTCAACATAAATAATGGAATCAATATAGAGAATTATTTGAAATTACGCGCGTTTCTTAAACGTCAATCAGAGAAACATGTAGCTAAAAAGGCAAAAACTTTTAGGCCAGAACAACTTAATAATTTCATAAATGAAGCTCCTGATGAGAAATATCTGGCGACAAAGGTAGTAGATCTCACAATATTCAATCGTTTTTATCATCTAGTCAATTACATAATTTATTTTAGGTTGCTTTAATAATGGGCATTATGAGTGCTTGTCATGCAGCAGAATTGCACTCTATGTAAATTACAGATTTAGAAGATCATGGATCTATTTTTATGGTCAGTGTACCAAATACAAAAACAAAAACTGCCAGAAAATTCACTGTTACGGGAAATTTTTATACCATAGTTAAGAAATATCTTCGTTCTACTGATATATCGCGAACGATATTATTCTTTAAATTTCAAAATGGAAAATATCACTCACAAAGAATTGGCATTAATAAATTAGGAGCAATGGGGAAAGACATTGATACATTTTTTAAATTACCACACTGTAATTTATATACAGGGCATTGTTTTCGCCGCTCGTCGGCAACTTTATTAGTTGATGCTGGAGGGGATATAACGGCACTAAAACGCCATGGCGGTTGGCGATCAACTACTGTGGCTGAGGCGTACGTTGATGATTCCGAAAAGAATAAGACAGATACAGCAAATAAAATATACAGTTCTATAACACCTCAACCAGTTAGTACATCAACAACATATATGCAACAAACCCAAAATGAAACAATAAACTTGCATAATTCAGTCCCACATATTCAGTTTACTGGTTGTTCAAACTTCACAGTTAATTTTATTAATAAAAAAAAAAGATTAATTATAATTATAATTTTTAAAGCATTGTTAAAGGTAACTTTTAAGATTTGTGAATAAAGTTCTTTCTCTGTACTTGTATCTTAGTATTTATTGTTATAGTCGTAGATAAAGTATAGTATTCAACTTGCGGTAATGGTCATAACTCACTTGATGAATTGCAACACTCGCCTGCGGCTCGTGCTGCAAACTTCATCTGCGTGAGTTATGACCTACATTACCGCTCGTTAAATAATATGCTATTAATAACTCGCCTGGTTCGTGATTAGATGCTACGCTTTACTCACTTGTCCTAAAAATAGCTATATTTACTTCAATATGAGCTTTGCTTTGACTTGGAAATCCATTTATTTTATTGAAAAACACAACGTCTTGATTTAAAACTATAATTACTCACAATGAGAAGCGCATTCATTAAATCCAAGAAAAATACTTTGTGTTAAATATTGAATACTTCGAATGAAAAAGTAATAATAATGATCTGAATCTATGAATTATTCATAATGAAACTTTTGTTTATTCTCTTCATCAAAACCATTTGTTTGAGTGAAAATATTGATTGACTGGATTAGAAAAAATAATACTCTCGATATGAATAAATTATGCATGATAAATGTTCGTTCTCTTCCTTTAACATTACCAGTTGCTTAAGTCTAACATTCCTTACTTTTATTGAATAATTTCATATTCTTGATTGGTAATGCATCCATATTGCTTTAGTAAAATCATTTTGTTACTTCAAAGAACGCATTTTCATCATTTGCTCAGGTGGAGAAATACATTTTTAGGGCTAGAATCATAGCATTATTCCCATTTTGTACAGTAACGCTCAGTCTTGAGGATGAACTGATTTCAAACACTGAATTTCCATTATGTGGAAAAATTACATATGAATATTTCCTACATCAACATATATGTTGTGATTATGCAAGCAGTTAATAAAAGTTATTTGAAAGTTAACTGTGGGTAGTTATCAGAAATATTTAAGTGTTGATGGAAAATAGCTATATAATAGTTTTTGGCAGAAAATATCCATGACAAGTAATTGTAAAGAAATAATAGAGATTCAATGCTTAAAATCGAGCTAATCTTCTGAAGACCATGTTGATGTACAAACAGGGTCATAATGCGTAATCATTCAAATTGTAGTTTTTCAAAATGATTGAAACAACAGTATCTATGAAAAAGTTTCAATAAACATAATAGTATAAAACCAAAATTCTGCCATAAAACTGTTATTTAATACTATGAGATCACAGAGAAAAAAAACAAAACAACTTTTGAATGAACAATTCAGTCTATTCGATCTAAATCAAAAACATATTTCAGTGGTCGCGAGATGAAAAAATAAAAATATCGGAACATCAAAGCAAGCATTCAAAATAAAAATGTTACCACAATGACCTGAATCATAAAAACATTCTAGAGTTAACCAACTTTAACAAATAGATCCATGGAAATAGTAAACTCATTCCTGGCATTCCACTGCAGAAAATTTCCCAAGTTTTATTATTCAGTTTCACTCTGCCCCTAGGTGGAATCAATTGAGGTAGAAGCAAAATCTGTTTGTTCAATTTTACATCTGAAAAAATATATGATATTATTTACAAATTCTATACTTTTTATATATTTGGAATGAACACACCTTTCGAGCAAAAATAATAAATATGTTCAAACACTTGCAAAATATTCCAAATTCAAGATCAATTAAAAAAAAAATCTTTCGTTCAAAGAAATGCATATTCATAGTTGTTTTAAACCAAGAATACGACAATTTTAAAATAGTTGCTGCCCGTCTTTTGACCTTTTACAGTATTTCCCTATATTAAAGCAAATGTAAAAAATACATAGTAGGAGGAATTATTTTTCAAAATCATACGAGTTGATAACCAACTACAAGAAAGATAACTTTTCTTCATATTATATAGGTATAGTGACTTCAAACAAGCCAATAGGTATATCGTCGACACAATTTTTAACTAAAAAACCGCCATTTCTCGGTAATACTTCATGACACATACTAGGGAAATTAGATATGGTTCTATCATTTGCCTTCCACAAGTTGAGAAGTTGTATATCCATGTTAACGTCTTTTTTATAACACAACACAATTTACACAGTTGCAGCGTGGCGCGCGTAGCTAGAGGTAGAAATGAAAGATAAACTGAGCTGAGAAAGTATGTACTTGGCCTGGCAGGGCGATGTCACATGTCGCAGGTCACATGATAATATATGAACGTTGCCAAGTGTATTATTATTTATCGCGAGGCTATTGCATGAATTTCGAAATGTCTGCTTGTCAGACATCTGCTCCATACAGTCATATACTGTGTGGCGTATGGCTCATGAATTTCCAGCTGGACTGCATATGAAAACCTTATGTATTACCGCAGTTTGAAAATAATCATTTCAAGTACCCATAATTTTAATTAAAAAAAAAATTTGTCTTCCTTTGTATACCTAGGTACTGAAATGTATTACAGACCTAAATGTGGCGTCACCTTGCAAAAACCAATTTTTTTAGCTTGGCCTTTTCGCCTTTTCTTTCCTTGTACCCTTCAAATTGAAAAATAATATGTGTCATCATCGCCTAGCTACCAATTGTCAAGAGATCGGCATTCTTGAAATCAGATAATGGTAATGGAGATGGTGATTTATTACAATGAAGTTTCTTTTTAAAGAGAAAACAAATTCAAGGATAATATACCTAATATAATAACCAATAACATAAAATGCCAAAATTATTAAAAATTGACCTGGTAACTGGAAAAAAAAAATCCAGGCAGTTTCTGTAAATGTGAAATGGAACATTATCTAAACGAACCAAGAAGAGATACCATTGTATCCACTATTATGATGGGAAAAAATATCCTTGCTTATTCATCTCATTTTTGAAATGTGTAAAGAAGTGAACTATGTATTTTGTATTTAACATCATTTTTTGGAGGATTTTCTTTTCGGTTAAACTCACTCATGTCCATTAGAATAAAACAAAAACTGAGTTGCAGAACAATCCTCAATGACTTTCATGCAGCCTCAACTTTTGAGGCTTTATAAATAAAATACAATCTGAATAGTACAAGTTTATGGCTTCATTTCTGATTCAACCTACACCCCTAAAAATGTACATAAATGATTAAGAAAATGTAGTATTGGGAAAATATTAGGTCTCTCAATTTGAAAAACTGATTAATTTCAATTTTGAGAAATTATATTTTTTTTTCGAAAATCAATTTGAAGAAATTAAATTTTTTGTTTAATCGAAGAAATTCATATTTAACTTCTTGTATCAAAATATTAGGCTTTTCAATTCGAAAAAATTCATAATATCAACCTAAAAAAAAAAATATTTTTTTATTTAAAGCCATGCATACTTATATTCTTGTATCGAGGAAGAGAAACTATTGAATATATATTACGTTTTTCTAATTCGAAGAAATCGGCATATCAACCTGAAGAAATTATATTTTGTTAATAAAAGAAATGCATATTCAAGTTGAAGGATCAAGAAAAAGAAGTATTCAATGAAAATATTAGGTTTATTATTTCGAACAACCTGGAGAAATTATGTTTTTTCATTCAAAGCAATGCATATTCATATCCTCGTATCAAGGAATAAAAGTATCAAATCAAAATATTACATGTTTTCAATTAACAAAAATCATTAAAATCAAGTGGAAGAATTTTTTTTTATAATACATGCTTGGTTTAAGCATATATTTCAATAAAATGATTATCTTTCATTGAAAATGACAAATCCTTGGAGTCAAAAAAATATGCTCAATTCGAAGAAAAGATTCACTTTAATTTTCAAAGAAATGAGTTTTCTCAATTTGAGAATATTTTTTTTGTGTGTAATTGATGGCAATTTCAGAATCAATGATACATTCCGGAATCTACTTTTCCGAAATGCGTTTAGATTTTCAAAAAACTTTTGAGAGACTTCACTCCATAATACAGAACACCTCACTTTCCTCAGCAAATACAACATTTTCCCTACCATCTTCTTCTAAAAATGCAGCCACTGGTTGATGTACAGCAGCTGGTTGCTTTCATTCTAGAAAGTTCTGATTTAGTTAAGAATTTGATAAGAATCAGAAATAATTTCGATTGAAATTTGGATTTTTATGAATTAAAATTCCTTGAGAGAGGCAATTTAAAACAGGATGCGTCGTGAAGTCATCGTAATGGTATTACTTCGTTGAATGAGATACATTTCCTTTTCATATGAATATAGAATTTAACAGATATGGAGTTATCCTGGAAATGGAACAAATAATGATTTTAATATTATTGGAATTATTCCGGAATCATATCTTCAACCTCAATTGAAGATAAAATATTTCATAAACATTTTTGGTTAATATGAACAGGGTATTCATAAAATCAGATGTGGAATCATCTACGACTCGAAAGATGAATAAATCTATCATACCCCATGGAAGGTTATAAATGTCGAGAAAAAAACACTAATTTCAAATTGTCACTCCGAAAGAAACGTTTCCAACATTTCTCCATCTTTGCAAAGTGAAATTACTTCTAGAAAATGTGTTTCCCAATTCATCCCGTCTACCTGATGATTTTCGTCTACAAAAATATATTGAAGACCTAGTGAATGCGATGTCAGTCTTGCATCAATGTAACAAAAGATTTCTGCTGAGTACTACTGCTTAGAAAACTTTTTTTTGCCTCTTTCATCTAGGATATGAGTTCTTAATTGAGACTGGAATAGAAAATCAAATAACAGTCTGAATAAAAATTCTAATTTTTACTTTCACATTTTTTTATTTCAAGTTAAGGTTTTTCCGAATATGTATCAGATGTCCAATGTGGCTTTAGCCGGGAAAGTAGTTGTTTTCTGTTAGATATTCACAAAAAATAAATTCATTTTTATCCTGGATTTTTCAATTTTCAAAAAAACTTTCTATTTAATATTCAATTCGGAATGTTTCTCTTTTCATAAAAAAATATCGTTTAACTGAGTGTAACTATTCTGAAAGAAATACCTACTTACATAGCTTATTGAAACAAATAAATCAATAGCGCATCCAATCGGAAGAGGTAGATCTCACGAATTATTTGCTGAGAAATGGATGACATATTGACTAAAGCTTGATCGTTTGTCACGGATCAGATGTTTTCCAGATATTCTATTCCAGAAAAAAAAACAGATAAGTTTTATGCGTCAAAGAGAAATAAACTGTTGTCAAATATCATATAATTAACATGAACGAACACTCGTCATATAAATTGAGTGTAAGAACAAATGAAAAGTATAATTTATTCATTGTTTTTGTATATATCTTACAGAAGAACTCATCAAATAATAGTTGTAGAGCTTACAGATCTTTCTTTATCATATTACATATAATTCGCCAATAATAAGAAGTAAGAAAAATGTGGCCACCCAACTGTCCATGGCCCTGTCCCATCTTCTTTTACATCCCTGCACTTCTTACCGGATTCATGGAAAACGAATGACACTATATAATGACTACTGTTAATTAGGTTATACAAAAATTCTTCTGAAATGGTCTATTGAAAACAATAATTCATCTTGAAAAGCGAAACATTTTCAATTGAATATTAAATAGGAGAATTTTTCTGAAAATTGAAAAATCCACGACAATAATGAAGTTATTTTTTGTAATATCTATTAGAAAACAACTACTTCCCCGGCTGAAGCCGCGCTGGGCATTGAACTACATCTGATAGATATTGAAAAGAGACCCTAACTCAGAAGAGAAAAATCTGAAAGTGAAAATTTTCATTTGCATTAAGTCTTAATTAAGAACTCATATAGATGAATGAGACGAACAAAAATGTTTCCCAAAAAGCAGTACTCACCAGAAATCATTTGTTACATTGGTGCAAGAGAGACATCGCAGAGAGACAATACATTTCTGTCGACGAAAATCTATTTCCCGTTTCCACGATCATCAGGAAGACCATTATCTAAAAGTATTTTCACTTTGCAAAGATGGAAAAGTGTTTGAAAGATTCCCCCATCAATATGAGTTCTTAATTAAATATGGAATAGAAAATCAAATAACTATCTTTATAAAAATGCAAATTTTCACTTTCAGATTTTTTTTTCTTCTGAGTTTGGGTCCTTTCTCAATATCTATCAGATGTAGTTCAATGTTCAGCGTAGATTTAGCCAGGAAAGTAGTTGTTTTCTGTTAGATATTACAAAAAATTACTTCATTATTGTCGTGAATTTTCCCATTTTCAGAACAATCCTTCTATTCAATTTTCAATTGAGAATGTTTCCTTTTTCAACATGAATACTCCCCAAGCGGTTATCTTGAAGGATGGAAGATAGTGACTATAAAGTTTACCTTTCAGCCGCAGATGATTCCACATAAGAAGTTATGAACATCCTGTTCATAATTTCGAACAAATCAATCTATCATACCAGATGACAGGTTTCAATGTCAAAAAACACTCATTTCAAAGTGTCACTCCAGGAGGAATGTTTCAAACATTTTTCTATCTTTCCAATGTGAAAATGCTTCTAGAAAATGTGTTTCCAAATTCCTCTGGTTTTCCTAATGGTTGTGGAAGCGTGAAATATATTTTCGTCATCAAAAATTTATTGAAGACATAGTGAAAGCGATGCCTCTCTTGCACCAATGTTACAAATGATTTCTGGTACTCATTTTTGGAAAATATGCTACTTCGCCTCATGCATCTATATGAGTTCCTAATTAAGACTGGAATAGAAAATCAAATAACTATTTGAATAAAAATGCAAATTTGCACTTTAACATTTTTTTCTTGTGAGTTAGGGTCGTTTCTCAATATCTATCAGATCTAGTTTTAATTAAGAACTCATATAGATGAAGAAATGTTTCAAACATTTTTCCATATTTGCAAAGTGCAATGAAAATACTTCAAGAAAATGTGTTTCCCAATTCTTCTGGTCTTCCTGATGATCGAAGAAACGTGAAATAGCTTTTCGTCGACCAAAATGTATTGAAGACCTAGTGAGTGCGATGCCTCTCTTGTATCAATGTTACAAATGATTTATTTTGAAAAACATTCTTCTTTGCCTCAATCATCTATATGAGTTCTTAATTGAGACCGGAATAGAAAATCAAATAACTATCTGAATAAAAATTGAAATTTTCACTTTCAGATTTTTTTTTCTACTGAGTTAGGGTCTTTTCTCAATATCTATCAGATGTATTTCAATGTTCAGCGTGGCTTCAGCCGGGAACGTAGTTGTTTTCTGTTAGATATTACAAAAAACAACTTCATTATTGTGGATTCTTCAATTTTCAGAAAAATCCTTCTATTCAATTTTCAATTGAGAAGGTTTTCCTTTTCAACATGAAAACCCCCCCAAGAGGTTATCTCGAACGTCGGAAGAGAGTGACTAAAGTTTATCTTTCAGTCGCAGATGATTCCACACCTGATTTTATGAACATCATAATTTCGAACAACTCAATAATTCATCCTTATGTAAACCGTTGATTTTCGGCGAATCTGATTGAAAATAATTATAATTTTTGTTTCCTAACGTGTTTTCTGTTACAACATTCATGATATCCAGTGTGTTTTTCAGTCTGAAGGCATCTAGCCTTTCTTCTCCTTGTACCACCAAGTGGGGCGGAAGCAGTCCCATAAGTGTCTCCATCGGCTTGCCTAGATTTCTTGCCTTCTTTGTTATGAGTGTGTCCTCCACACCAAGGAAGCGTACGTTATGACAGGCTTCACGCCATGTGGTCTCCGCATATTTTAGTCACTTCCGTCAGATGTTGGTTCCAGGTCAGTCGAGTATTTTTATTTCCCATGTTCTAGGACAACTATGTCGTTGGCATACCCAAGGATCATGTGACCTTTTTATTTTAGAGACCCCAGTAGTCCGTCCATGTCCAGATTCCACAGGACTGGAGGAAGAACTTTCCCCTGAGGGCATCCTCTGGCCGCCCAATCTACTTTAGTCTCCTCCATTAAGATTGTATGAATCATCCTCTTTCTTAGCATTGAGTCTATCCGAACCACACAAGGTTCCCGACACCTCTTTGTCTGAGAGACCGATGATTGAGTCTATAGAAGTATAGTTGAGAGCTCCTTCTATATCTAGGAAGACCGCCAGTCGTACTTGTTTTCTAGCGTGTTTTCCATTCTCTCTACCGGTATATGGGGTGCTGTTCCTATTGAGCAGTAGGCCCTCCAGTTCTCTTTTCCTCAGTGTCCCGTCCCATATGTGCATATCCAGCTAGCATCTTCAGTCTGAAGGATATGATACTGATTGGTCTTTGGAACTTTGTCGTTTCTTGTCCAAATTTTGTAGGTTTTGGTATGAAAATTACCCTTATATTCCTCCATGGTTTGGTATAACCCAAGAGCCAAGATGCTCCCGAGTATTTCAGCATTTTACTGTCTAATAGGTTTCCTTTTTCAGTACTATCCAACTTTCCCTGGAACCTGTTATGACGTTCTCTAGCATTATTTCACCTCAAGCATTGAGTTACATTATACCAGAAACATGTGAAGCAATATACAATGTTCTACGTAAGGATTATTTTGAGGTAAAAAATTAAAACTTTTTTGTTATCGTATTAAATTTTTATTAATTTGTATTGATGTCAAAATTAGATGGGTAAGTGGCCGCTGAATCAGGTATAGAAATATGTGTATTCGTAAGCATCGGCTGGCTGTCTTGAGAATTGAAAATTGTATCAAAATGCACAGGACTGGGAGTGTATGTAATGGGGCTGGACGTATGTATAATGGTGCTGGGACTAGGGGTGTTTGCTGGATCCATTACTCGGTAGGACGTAGTCAAGTTTTCCATCTTTGCCTCAAATAATGTTTCATTAATCAGCTTTTCGGCTAAAATGCATTGTTGTTTTATAAGGTCTCTGAGCTTTGCTGCAACGTTAGTCCCAAAAATGTCAAAACGGTCATTATTGTGAACTGGCTTTTTAAAATGGTTTTGTACACTCCGTAAAACATCAGCAGTTAGGTTGTCATTAGATGTATCTGCATTGCTTTTGAGGCCGTTTGGCTTTGGAATTCGAAGGTGGCACAACGCTCGACGATGCATTTAATTCTGATGTTGAGTCTCTGGCCGGTAGTGTCCCTGATGTTGAGGCTGTGGCTGGCTGTGACCCTGATGTTGTCTCTGTAGCTGGCAGAGTCTCTGAACCTGTATATGCGGCAGGCGGAGGCTGTGTTTCATCAATCAGTTCCTGAAAATGTTTTTTTTTAATTTACAGTTTCCAAGCCCAGAACACGAATGGAAGGAAGTAGCGACAGTGTTTGAAAAAAGATGGAATTTCCCAAACTGCCTTGGGGCTATTGACGGTAAACATATCGCCATTTTTCTCCCGCCTGGATGTGGATCAGAGTATTTCAGTTTTAAAAATCATCATAGTATGGTTTTATTGGCAATCGTAGATGGAAATTATCAATTTCTTCTGTGTGATTTTGGAACTAATGGAAGAATTTCAGACGGTGGAGTGCTCACTAATACAAAGTTTTATGAAAAACTTGAAAATGATCAGCTTCATATTCCTAGCGCCAGACCTCCCACAAACAGCACCAGAAGTTTGCATTTCGTGTTTGTGGCTGATGATGCATTTCCACTTAGAACAGATTTTATTAAACCGTTTAGACAGGCAGATTTGACCACACTTGAAAAGAAAATTCTAAATTATCGCGTATCACGAGCGCGACGCATAGTCGAAAATGCGTTTAATATTTTTGCATCTCGATTCAGAATATTTCACACAAAAATTAATATTGAGCCAAAGAGAATAGAGTCAGTCGTGATGGCCAGGTGCTTTACATAATTATTTAATTAAATCATCAAGTTCCTATTGTCAGCCCGAATGCTTTTATAGAGAAAACTGTGATGAAGGAAGTATTACTCCAGGATTTGATTCAGTGAACTCTGGCATGACAAATTTAGACAGAAGGAATCTGGGAAATCCGTCCATTGCAGCAAAAAAAATTAGAGAAGATTTCATGAACTACTTTGTAAATGAAGGCAGCGTTCCTTGGCAAAACAATTCTGTACACTGACTAAATAAAGAATTACAAAAATCATATTTTATAACTATGATTTATCAAAGTGTCTACTCACCTCCTCTGGTATGTTGTCGTCTATAATATTCGAACGCGAAGATCTTGGTTCTTCTTGTTCATTCAAAAACGCTAACAGCGGGTAATACCATAGTTTCGGTGAATATATCTCGGAGGTTCCTGCTCCAGACTTGGAACCAGCGACCTTCTTCTGCTCTTTTTTATAAGTGGATTTTATGTTATTAATTTTTTTTACAACAGCTTCTTTATCGGCCTGGGGGTCTATTTCTCTTAAGTTGCTAATTAATTTATTATACGCAGACCGTTTTAAATCACGGTTGTGATAATCTTTGCACTTAATTTTCCATAGACAAGTTTCATTGCGATACATCGCAATAAATGCTTCTAGCCACTCGCGGGACGAAGCCATTTAATTATTATGGCAACATGGCACAAGCAAAAACAAATTCAGTGACTAGCTCTCTTGAAGAAATGCCAATAAATTGTAGTAAATGCTTCGAAAAATTGAAAATGAGTAGTGCCTGTGAAAATTGTTCGGTACCGTTACATGTGAAATGTGGAAATCGCATCGACAGTGATGGAAAAGCTAATATATTAGTTTGTACAAAATGTGCTGACGATCCCGCAGCCATGATGGCAAAAACCGAAAATGAGCTGAATCACTCCTCTTCGTCGGTAGAGACAATTATTGGTAGAGACTATCCAAATGACGACAGTTTGAATGCTGAATACTGAAGGAAAATCTCCTACTCAAACAAATTATTGAACAAATGACTGAGCGGATCGAACTCATGTGCTTCAAAATAGGAGTACTGGAACAGAAGCGCGAAAGTTCTCCTCTATCAAATCACGTCACCGAGGTCGCTACCACGCCAGTGGCCAAACCCTCGATGAACACGAAGATTCCTATTGAAAATGGCAACATCGAAAGTAGTACTTCAAACCACGGAGAAAACAAATGGAATATGGTCGATAGGAATGGCTTCAAGAAGAAGAAGAAGAAGCGCAACCAATTAGCTGACAGAAACACCCAAGACACATTGGAGGTTAGAATAGTTGACGATGTTGACGTAAACAATGCTAATTGTACGAACCTAAATGTACAGCAGAAAACTTTATCCGCAGCTATACACGAAGCTGAAATAGCTGAAAAATGTAACAAAATAATAAACTTGAACGCTGGAGTATGGAACAAAACTCCAAAAACCCATAATATCTCCGGAAGGAACAAGCCAATTATTGGAAAAATGGCAAATTGTACAACGAAAGCCATCGAAAAATCCTGTTCATTCCATGTATATAAGCTGAAGCCTTCTGCCACTTCCGAAAGCCTACTCGAGGATATCAAATGCACTTTTCCTGAAGCCAAAGTGGAAAAAATTCGATCAATGTCTACTCGTCCTTCAAAGTTGATATTGACCAGTCTAATCTAGAGAAAGCATGTGATGAATCTGTATGGCCTATGGGAGCTCATGTAAATCGCTTTTTTTGGAAAAAAAATAGACGAAACTCCGATCCCTAGTCTAGAAAAAGTCTCCGATCCAGGAAGAGAAAATCTAACTCTATTCCATTTGAATGTACGTAAACTATCAAACAAAATTGACAGATTTTCGTTGTTTCTTGAAAATATTCTTTTGACATATTATGTATTCCAGAACCTTGGTTAGATGATTGTAATTTAAAACTCTGTACCTTACCAAACTACGAGTTGGTAGCGCATTATTGTAGGACGAAGCACATCCATGGTGGAGTTGCCATCTTTGCAACAAAAAAAGTCAAATGTAGACCCTTATCACTATCAGATTTTTGTAAAGAAAGAGACATAGAAATATGTGGCATTGAGTTACTTCCTCTGCATATTGCTGTCCTCACTCTATACAGATCCTCTTGCGTTTTGGACTGCACCGATTTCTTTTCTAATTTGGAGCAAATTCTGAGCAATATCTGCAGAAGATTTGACAATGTTATTTTATTGGGAGATTTCAACATTGACTTTCTCAAATCGTCGTTAAATTTGTCGAATCTCATCTGTTTAACAAACTCCTTCGGTCTAGATGTATCCATATCTCAATATACCAGGGTTGATAACGGCTCTAAATCTTGTATAGACAACATCCTCACGAATCTTGAGAGTGAAACATACGGAGAGTGGTATTATTGATCCTTGCCTCTCTGACCACTATGCCCAATATATCACCATTGAAAACGTTTCTTTTGTAACTCCCAAACAAAACCTCAGAAAAAAAATAACTCCTGCTGGCATGGAAAACTGTAAGAATGCCTTACAAAACACAAGTTGGGACCCATACTACAGTTGTAGAACGGCCTCTGACAAAGCTAAATTTATACTGCATATTTGCAAAGAGCTTTCCGTGTCCCATTTTCCCTTATCTAAAACGTATGGCAAAAAAGGAAACCCCATAAAATGGTTCAACGACGATCTTAGGAAAATGAGAAACACACTGCAAACTATCAAAATCATTCGTGACTAATTACAAGGAAAAATCTTTCAATAATTTCTTGAATAATTATTCTAATAAAACAAGGGACAGCTGGAAACTTATTAATTTTGAAAGAAACAAACACTCTAGCAAAAATGTATCTGAAAGTTTATCAGCCGATCATCTCAACAACTATTTCTCGCAGGTCGCTGATATAATAATTAGACAGTTGCCTTTAAACGATGATAATTACTATTATGATGGATCAATTCCTGATTCGTTGAAGCCCAAATGCCAGGCTCATTCTTCTTTGAACCTATATTCCCTCATGAAGTGGAAAGTGCTATTCACCAGTTGAAGAAAACCTACTGCTTTGACATGTATGAACTTAACAGCAAAATAATCAAATAAAATTTCTTTTTACTAATTGATCCTCTCACTGATTTATTCAATACATGTATTGTGGATGGTATTTTTCCTGGCGAGCTGAAACTCACCAAAGTTATACCTATTTTTGAAAAGGGCGGTAGAGAAAACCCTGAGAACTATAGGCCAATTTCTATTGTACCCTACATTGGTAAGATCTTTGAAATCATATTGAAGAAAAGGTTGAACAAATATTTTGAGAAACTATTAAGCAATAATCAATTTGGATTCCGTCAACAACGATCTACTACTCATGCAGTAGTAAGGGTTGTGAGAGAGATAGTCGAGGGCTTTGAACAGGGTAAACTAACAGGTGTAACATTATGTGATCTGAGCAAGGCTTTCGACTGTGTCTCTCACAATATCCTGGTGAATAAGCTCTCTCAATATGGTGTACGAGGAGTATCTTTAAAACTAATTGAGTCTTATCTCCAGAATAGGAGTCAATGTGTTACTATCAATGAAACAACCTCCCAGCTTAATCTGGTTGAAACAGGCGTACCCCAAGGCTCGGTTCGGGGGCCACTTCTATTCATAATTTATACCAATGATTTTTTTTGGTCATAATTTGCCTCATTTAGGTATTGCTTTTGCTGATGATAGCTCTTATAAGCTCTGAAAACAGTTATGAGTCGCTATTAAATTCGATGAAATCAGCTGAAAACCTCGCCCAAGAATGGTTTACCCACAACTTATTAAAATTAAACAAAGATAAGACAAAACATATAATTTTTTCGACAAACAATAAAGTAACAGTAGGTGACCATGCTAAACTTTTAGGATTAACTATTGACGATAGTTTATGCTGGGAACAACACATCAAAAATACCTGTTCCAAATTGAGTACTCACAATTTTCTTCG
The DNA here is from genome assembly GCA_018342105.1 of Gonioctena quinquepunctata. Classification (NCBI taxonomy): domain Eukaryota; kingdom Metazoa; phylum Arthropoda; class Insecta; order Coleoptera; family Chrysomelidae; genus Gonioctena; species Gonioctena quinquepunctata. Next base: position 1,047,911 of record JAFIRS010000154.1, on the reverse strand, counting down.
GAGAAAACTGAAATCGTTTGTTGATGAAAATACCCTTCTTTCTGCGTACTTTGCTCTTATCCAATCATATATCAGCTATGGATTGACCCTCTGGGGAAATTCCTCTCACTCTGAAAAAATGTTTGAAATTCAAAAGCAATCCATTAGAATAATCTGTGGTGCGGGTTATAGGGATTCTTGTCGGCCATTATTCTGCCAACTCAGTATTATGCCTCTACAAACTCTGTTCATTTATCAGGCTTTGCTCGAGATTCATGAAAATAAAAAAAAACTCCTGACTAACTCAAATTACCATGACTATAATACACGCAACGCCAATCTGATCAGGTCTCAAAGATTTAAATACAATAAGTCTCTCAAAACTCAATAAATGTTGATCTTTACAATATACTTCCTACCACACTAAAAAACGAAAACCAAGCTACGTTTAAAAACTCTATCAAAGTGATACTGCAGAAAAAGTGTTACTACACTATCGCTGAGTACATGGCTGACCCACCCGGGATGTGATTTGATCCAACTATCTTAACACCATACTATGTGTATGGTATATCGTAATGTCTACATATGTGTACACGCATTATTTTATTTTTATTGTTATTGTATTTTAATTGTGAATTTGTACATTATTAGTTTCTGTATTTATTGACTTGCTACAAATGTTTTTTAACATAACGTAGTTAAATAAAGATCTATCTATCTATTACAAGCAAACGCACGCACAACCATTCGGATCACGATCCATCCGAAAACTGAAAAGACTGGGCGGGCACACACGTTACGATTATCGACACAGTTTCTTCCGATTCCGATTTATCTATCCAAAATTTCAAACTGCTCCGTTCAACTGTACAGTTTTATAAAATCGGACAAACTGTACAGTTTTTCTCATTCACACATGTAGATTTATCGTTGCAGTTTGAACTGTACCGTCCAATCGTAACGATTTTTCGTAACGTGTGTAGCATCTCTAACCGCTCTAAACTTCCCCTAGGTTCGACTTTGTTCCTAGGAAATACCCGGTCATAAACAACTGGCAACACCGTTTGAGTGCCGAGGAATCAACCTAACTATGTAGTATGATATCATCGGGACGAAAGCGGTGCGACCCGCGCCGGCGCGGCGTGTCGCCGGCCATTGCCCGCCAACGTGCCAGACGAGCTGCAGCTGGCGTTGTTAGATTTTAGTTGGTATATAGAACGCGTTTGTATGTGTGGAGAGTAATCATGGCGCCTTTAGAAATTGATACCGAATTTCTCATAAAAATTGTTGGGGAAAATCCAGTTCTATGGGATCTGCGATGTCCTGGTTACAAGTTCAGAGAGGAGAAGCAATTGGCGTGGAAAGCAGTTGCTAGTAAAGTGTATGAAAACTTCGACGAGATGTCTAAGGACAGGAAAGCGAGTGCATGTAAGTTAAATTTTTACTCACGACGCCGCCGCGCCGTTGCCGTTTGTTGGTGAGAAGTAAAACGAGTAGGTCTGAGCGGTTTTAGAGCGAGGAGTTGTATTTGGGGGATGGCTCAGAGTGGGTTCTTATTTAAAATTTCTACAGTCATAAGGTATTGAGAGCAGGGCCAACTGGACCGATTTTGATGAAACTTTTTTCGAATAATTGGAGGTAGTACAGTTTTGATATCGTTCTAGTGCCAATTTATGCAGCATTATCATAGCCTAGTCACAGTCTCTGTCTCAATCATAAAATCGAGTTGAATCTGTACATTTCGATGAGAGCATTTAAGCAACTTTTTTAGTTTTAATCTCAATCATCATCATAAGAATATGACCTTCAAAGTTGGCCAATTTTAAGATTTATGCTTACGATTAAGACGGCATATAAAACGCGCATGTGCATATATAACTTTTCGACAAATGACATCAATTTGACTTTTGTTTCTGGAGAAAATGTTCTGAAAGGGGTATTCTTATTGAAATGATTGAAAAATTTATCTTTGGGCTAAAAAAGGTCCATTTCGATATGGAAATGAAATATGTATTCCATTATAGAAAAGCGTTGCGTAAACTATTTTTATTATTGTGATTTCGCTTCTTATGCCCCCTTATGCAGCCGCCTCTCGGAACTAACCAAGAATTTTGAATTTCTTGATGTACTGAAATATTTGAAGTATTAAGTTACGTAGGTATAAATAATAGAATTTTTATTGGTAAAATATCTTTGTCTGTTATAATCTTAAGTTTTCGAATTTTCTGCAAAAAACTGAACCACACTTTTCTATCTTTATTTGTTTATGCTTTTTGAATTTTTTTACCGAGAGAGCCCTAGACCATATTTTTTTCTATTAACTCTATTTTTCACTTTTTTTGAAATGTTAACTAGTCTGTTAAGTTAGCTAATTTAAAATGTATCTCAACTATAGGAATTAGTAGATACTCATTGGAGCGATATTATTTTATATTCATTTTCTGACTTTTTTCATAAAATATTCTTTTTTACGATCGAACATATCTTTCTATACTAATGTCATAGAGGTGAAATTTGTTTGTTTTTTTGTATGTAAGGGATAATCTCTGGAACTATGGAACCGATTTCGAAAAACTTTTCGCGAAACTATGCCCGAGTAACATAAGCTATAATTCATTTTGATAAAAATAAGTGATTGTTCGAAATCTCAATATTTGTAAATTAAGTCGGAAAAGAAGCTCTGCTCGACTGCAAATACGTGAAAATACCGGTAACAGTGTTAGATTTTCAGCTTCCATTTCAAATAAAGAAATACGTATTTTCAGGGTTTTTGAATATTCAATATTAAAGGGGGTAAAATGGGAATAGAAATTTGTATAAGAGTACCGTTAGTTTCGAAGTTAGAGTCATAAAAATTGGTATTTAAGGTTTTGTTACAAATAAAAAAATTGAGTTTTTGGAAACTCAGCCCTGAAAGGGGTGAAAAAGGGGGAGGTGGAGTTTGTCTCTAAAAAAAGAAACACGTATTTCAAGTTTTTTGAAAATTTTACCCTAAAGTGGGTTGAAAGTTTGTATAGGAGTGCCGCTAGCTTTTAAGTTAGTGTGAAAAAAAGGTATTTGAAGTCAGTTACAAATAAAGTGTTTTTGGAAATTAAATCCCTAACGAGGGGAAATAGGGAGTAAAAGTTTGAATGGAAGTTCCGTTAGTTTTGAATCATGGAAAAACGTATGAAATTATGACCTCGAAATCCACGCGGGCAAAGCCGCGATTATAAACATATTTTCGAAGAAACTTAACTTTTTAGTGGACATATTTCAGAAATAAGCGTATGCAGTCTCTGATTATATAAATTCAAATAAATATTTACGGTATTCTTACAATTTTCCAGATATTCACTCAGCACAAATAATATAAGTTCTAAAATTAAATCAATATATCAAGATTATGTAAGACACCGAACAAATGGTCAATCTGAAATCAAACAAATTCCCGTTTTCTTGAAATAATAACTGTATTTCGCCTCATGGAAACAACAAAATTGAACTGAAATAATATGTATTTGAATAAATATTATTTTTTTATCTCTGCGACACTCTCCCAAATATTTTTGTATTCGAAGTAGTAAGGGGGTGGGGTATACATATTATATCATTCATCAGAATGAACTATATTTCGCAAGCTCCTCCAATTCAACAATCCACTCTTCGAAACGCCCTACATGATTAACTTTTCACCCGAAACGAACGTTTGCAGAAGCCTATCTACCTATTGACTAGAGCTCGGCTCATAAGTCGAAAAATGTCTTCAAAGATGCAGCACAACGAGATGTCTTTTATGGAACTTCTTTTAGTTTAGTAGAGTTGAGCCACGGAATTATCATTTGCTAGTTTCAGCTCATCGTATACGACATCGAATGCTTAATGGTGCTCCAAAATTAGCGTAATCTAACGCAATTGCAAATGTTTTATCGAACAGACAGACAGACAAGAAGACAAACAGACAGACCAGAGGGAATTGCTTGCCATGCATTCTGAGCTATGCTGAATGTTTCAAGTCTCTAACTCATCGGGAAGTTAGTTTAAAATAAATTGCAGAATTTGTACCGAACAGCCAGACAAAGTACGAGTCAATATTGCATTATCATCCAGTTCTGAACTATGTTCAAAGTTTGAAGTCTCTAGCTTATCGGGAAGTTAGTTTAAAATCGATTGCAACATGCCTCCCGAACAGATAAAATTTGAACCGAACAGCCAGCCAGACAAGAAGACAAACAGAAGCCAAGAAAGGAGTTAATATTGCATTGCCATGCAGTTCTGAGCTATGCTGAAAGTTTCAAGTCTCTAACTCATCGGGAAATTAGTTTAAAATCAATTGCAGAATTTGTACCGAACAGACAGACAAAGTACGAGTCAATATTGCATTGTCATCCAGTTCTGAGCTATGTTCAAAGTTTGAAGTCTCTAGCTTATCGGGAAGTTAGTTTAAAATCGATTGCAACATGCCTCCCCAACAGACAAAATTTGTACCGAACAGCCATCCAGGCAATAAGACAAACAGATGACAAGAAAGGGAGTTAATATTCTGAGCTATGTTCAAAGTTTCAAGTCTCTAGCTCATCGGGAAGTTAGTTTAAAATCGATTGCAACATGCCTCCCGAACAGCCAGCCAGACAAGAAGACAAACAGATAGACAAGAAAGTGAGTTAATATTCTGACCTATGCTCAAAGTCTGAAGTTTCTAGCTTATCGGGAAGTTAGTTTGAAATAGATTGCAACATGCCTCCCGAACTGACAAAATGTGTACCGAACAGCCAGCCAGACAAGAAGACAAACATATAGACAAGAAAGTGAGTTAATATTCTGAGGTATGTTCAAAATCAGAAGTTTCTAGCTTATCGGGAAGTTAGTTTGAAATCGATTGCAACATGCCTCCCGAACAGACAAAATTTGTACCGAACAGCCAGCCAGACAAGAAGACAAACAAATAGACAAGAAAGTGAGTTAATATTCTGAGCTATGTTCAAAGTTTCTAGCTTATCGGGAAGTTAGTTTAAAATCGATTGCAACATACTTCCCGAACACACAAAATTTGTACCGAACAGCCAGCCAGACAAGAAGATAAACAGATAGACAAGAAAGTGAGTTAATATTCTGAGCTATGTTCAAAGTTTCTAGCTTATCGGGAAGTTAGTTTAAAATCGATTGCAACATACTTCCCGAACAGACAAGAAAGCGGGTTGATGAAAACGTGGTAAAAAACGATGACGATGATCTATACACCAAGATTATATTGTTTCTGAAAGTCCATTAGAAAATACTGAGGGTTTTCGTATTTACCGTAATAATATTTTATATTTTGTACTTGTGGCATAATGTTTGTGTTTAAAGGCGGAAATTATAGTTTGAAAAAACTACAAAAACACACATATATGGCAATAAGGAACAAAAAGTTAAAATAATAAGAATGAAGTCATCGACCGGAGAATTTTCTTTTACGTGAAAAAAGCGTGAGGGGCTTGATATCAGCTTACTTTAAATCATTATGAAAAGTGAATGAAGCACCCCAATCTTTTTTACATAAAAGAAAATTTTTTGGTCAATGACTATTCTTATTATTTTCATCATTTTAGTTCTTATTGCCATATATGCATGTTTTTTAGTTTTTTCAAACTATAACTGTATTTTTAACTTTTTAGTCCATATTGCTACAGATGACTAAAAAACACTACGAGAGAAAAACTATTCGATTGATTCATCCACATGAGATGTAAGTTATTATTAACTAAATATTGGTGAATATGCTGAGAACCAGTGCATTCGGCATATCTTTGAATTGTATATTATACTGAGAAGGGCGTAAGTGCATTCACCATATTTTACTAGTAGCCACTGAAGAGTTCCGCTATTCATCCAAACTACATATACAAACCAAATTTCATTTCGATTCGACAATTAGCAGTAGGTTAAAATTGACAAGATTTGATTAGTTACAAGTGAAGCTAATGAAAGCCATAATCACAAAACTCGTCTGCCATCTTGAATTTATGAATTTTGATTCATGATCTCCGACCCCGCAAACCCCCCCATACCAATTTTGAATAGAATCGGACCATAATCACAGAGATCGTCAGCCATCTTGGAGCCGCCATTTTGATTTTATGAATTTTGTCAATGGACCGATATGGTTAGGTCTTCGACAGGAACACCCTGTATATTGTAATATTTTTGGATTTCTGAGACAATTCTGGTGACCATTTTTTTGAGAAGCACTTTCCGAAAAATGGATTTTTTGACGAATCTAACGATACTAATTTATTTGCGATTGGATTAAAAATAAGAACATAAATTAAATATTACTAAGGAAATTCTGGATAATAATTTATTCCCTTTTGTCAAGTGTGCCATGGATAATAATTTATTTACTTTCACTGTAGTACATTTTCAAAGTGCATTCCTCCTTGTTCAAGACACATTTTAGCTCGTTCAATTGTTTCTCTCAACACGTTCCGTAACATTTGAGGCGTTATACTTCTAAATGCCCGTAGAATTCTTTCTTCTAAGATTTCAAGAGTGGCTGGGGCTGTTGTATGGTAAACCTTTCCTTTAACATATTCACAAATAAAGAAATCGAGCACAGTGAGATCCGGTGAGCGGGCAGGCCACCGTACTGGACCATTGGTTGCAATAACTTGATTATTAAAATGCTCTATTAAGTAATTAAGAACTTCTCTGGTATTACGAGGGAAGTAAATTTGCCGAAAAACTTCTGAAGGTAGATTATTAAGATGATCATCGATTTCCTTTTGAAAACCCAAGTACCCAACCCCTGTTAACTGACCTTGAAACAATAATGGCCCAATTCTCATTTCATGTTGATTTTCTTGGGCCCAGTACCAAGTATTTTGCTTATTGAACATACCATTATTTGTAAATCATGATTCGTCGGAAAATAAAGTTGATAAAATTTGGGTTAATTCTATGATTTTGAAGCAGCCAATCACAAAACCCTACCCATCTATCGCCATCGACAGCATACAAATGTTGATGTAACTGATATTTGAATGCTCGATATCCGTGCTTTTTCAGTATTTTTCTTGCTGATTCGTGACTTATCTGCATTTCTTGACTAATTTCCCTTAAAGAAACCATTTTATCAACCTCAGCCGTAGCAAGAACGTTAATCTCAGTCTCTTCATTTATGATAAACCTCTGGTCCGCCTCTCGATTTCTTTTTTGCCTAAAACGATTCTCAACGTACGGAAAATACTGATGGGCTGTATGTTGCCGATTGGGATATCTCTGAGTATACATTTCAGCAGCATTCCTTGCATTTCAATGACATTCTCCAAATATTGATAACATATCCACTTTTTCACTTTGAGTATACATTGAAAAAAGAAACATTCTCAATTGAATATTGAATAGAATTTTTTTTTCTGTGAATTGAAAAATCCACCATAAAAATTAAGTTATGTTTTGTGAATGTCTAACAGAAAACAACTACTTCCCCGGCTAAAGCCACGCTGGACATTGAATACATCTGATAGATATTCTGAAAGGGCCCTAACTCAAAAGAAAAAATCTGAAATTGAAAATTTGCATTTTTATTCAGATAGTTATTTGATTTTGTATTCCAGTCATTTTTGTCGACGAAAATCTATTTTACGCTTCCACATCTGATTTTATGAACACCCTACTCATATTTTCAAATAAATCAGAGTATACATTATTTTGAAGAAAAATTAAACTGAAATTCAACGAAAATTAAGAAACTTTTACCGTCTGCTCATAAAGCTTATTTCACTGGCATGAGCCAAGTGAGTGTTTTGTTTTCCAAAGAAGACTTGATAAAAATAACTGCAAAATATTATGCATCATGGCTATACTTGACGAAAGTAAATACATTATTATCCAGTATTTTCCTTAGTAATATTTAATTTATGTTCTTATTTTTAATCCAGTCGCAAATAAATTAGTATCGTTAAATTCGTCAAAAAATCCTTTTTTCGGAAAGTGCTTGTCAAAAAATGGTCGCCATTTGAAAAATAATAGGACACGAAAATGTAATTTTGCCTATCTCTCATACTAGTCATTAAAATTTTGGTCCTCAGATTAGTTTACGTCCGATCATGGCCACCTAGATGCAATATTAAAAGTGACTCTAAAAAAATTAAGTAGGCATATAAACTTTCTGGTCCAGAATTGTCTCAGAAATCCAAAAATGTTACAATATACAGGGTGTTCCATTTAAAAATTCAAACCCGGAGCCATTTCCGGTGAAACCGGAAGTGACCAAAAAGTGAAAAATATGCGAAAAATCTCCTTTTCACATACTCTCTCCGTAAAAAATACCTTTTCTCTAAAATGTTAGGTAATTACTTTTTCATTATATTCTGGTAATTTCTTCATTTTATGTACTCAATCAAATTCGATGAATCAATGCTTCTCAAGGTATGCGATTTTTTGATATTACAAAAAGTCTTATACTGATTGATTTATTTTGCTTACTATTCCAACCACCAACGAATCTTATCCATAGTCCCTAATATCAATAGATTGAGCATAATTGCTAACCTATGCTAGATAGTATTGTGAAAATAATATATGATTGTTATTTACAGTGAAAAGCATTCATCAGCGATGGAAAAGCGCCCGTGATCAGTACCTGAAAACAAAATCTGCTGAGAAGAATTCGAACCCTGATTCCAAATATAAAAGGAAATATATATTCGCGGACTCAATAAAATTTCTAGATGCCGTGACAGGTCATCAAACCACGTTAAAGGTGAAAAAGGAATCGATAGCTTCATCTGATGCGGCAGATTCGTCAGAAGAAACATTTCACTACCAACCTGATACAGAGGAAATCTTGAACCCCGCATACAGGAGAAAAAAAGAAAATGAAAATCTTACACAATTCGAGACGCAAATATTGAAAATGTTGAAAACTAACAACGATATGTTCTTCGATGAAGACATAACCTTCTTCAATTCGCTCCTTCCAACGATCCGGAGGTTCACTCCTGAACAAAAATTTTATTTCAAAGGCCAAGTCATGCAACTTGCTGCCTCGATTGCTTACCCAAATATCGATATGCAAGGCCACCATATGCTCACACCTGATTTCGGCGATAATTTAACTACTATTCCCACCACCTCTGGAACATTTGTTGATGTACCTACTGAAGAATCGCCCTGGAGTGAGAGGTCTAATGAGAGTGATATTGAATAATCCAGTTTTATAGTCAATAATATATGTTTATTATTTTGTTACATTATGGAAAGAAAAAATAGATATTTTTGTTAATTATTGCATTGAGGAATTTGAATTTATAATCGTAGTTATTACTAGTAATGCCGCGGAGATGGGTCACGATAAAAACATTCTAGAGCGAAAAATGAAGAATACAACACAGATAGAAGAAGTTTATGTGAAAGCTATGCGGAAACATCAACTGTGGCGTACCATACGTGTCAGTTTTGGGACTAGTACTCTTTTTGTTATACTTGAATGATCTGGCGCTTCTTAATGTTCAGGTAAGATTATTTGTCACAAAGAAGACAAAAAAGGGTCAAAGTAGGTGACCAGATAAGTGAATCATCTACAGAAACTCTTGGTGTGCCCCAGGGGACAGCATTAGGACCAATACTGTTCCTGGTGTACATCAACAGTATCACTCACATACAAAACCTCCAAGGTCACCTCATCTCATACGCTGATGATACTGCCATAGTTTTCACTAAATATACTCGGGCAGAGGTTTTTATAGCAGCTGAAAAAGGAATGGAAGATATAGAATTGGGGCTTGATCTCAACCTCTTAAGTCTGAAAATTGGAAGTAATGATGAACCAGAAAATGAAATTCTTAAAATACACCAATTTCACTGTAATCAAAATCCATGTTCATGTCCCAGGATTGAAGAAACCAACAAAATTAAATATTTTGGGGACATCTTAGACAAACACATTCGATGGGATGCACATGCCCTTTACATAAGAAACCGACTGAGACAACTCATCCACAAATTTTATTATTCAAAAGATATATTGGACAAAAAAAATTTGCTAACTGTATAGTATTCATTAGCAGAATCTGTTATAAAGTATTGTATGGGGGGAAATGTACAATAACAACCTAGTGTGTATGCAAACTGTACAAAACACAATTTTAAAAATAGTATTTGGAAAAAAGAAGCTATTCTTTACTGAAAAACTTTACCAAGAATCTAGCCTACTTGATGTAAGAAGTCTTTATGCCCACTCATGCCTGATCTGGATGTTTTTACATAAACAGGAATATGAAATATCTAACAAAAAAATACCAGATCATGCGAAAATATGACTGTGAATCTGCCATTGTTTAAGAGTCACTGCCAAAGATTTGTACACTTTTTCGGTCCAAAACTACATGACTGTTTGCCATTAGAAGTCAAAAAAAAATTCCCCAATCACGTGTCTTCAGATTCTTTTTGCTCGAGGAATTGCTATTTTCCAAAATATTTTTTGCATGGCGAATTTAGAAAGAAACAAAAGGTCTACAAGAGTTACGCAATCTTCTGATTTTTCTGGGATGATATTAAATATAACTGAACCTACCATGATAACGTCGCATTCTACAAAAGTATGGACAAGTTTTAACAAATGAAGTATCCCAGTATTATGAATCTGGTCTCATAGAAACTTGGTTGTGAGACCATTTAGGTCAGATTTTTGTGCAACACAAATCTCGACAGGATGTATATATGTATATGTAAACTATGATGAACATTTTTCGGCATTTTACCCTCAATCACGTGTCTTCAGATTTATTTTGCTCGAAGAATTGCTATTTTCCAAAATATTTTTTGCATGATGAATTTAAAAAACATCAAAAGGTCTACAAGAATTAAGCAATCCTCTGAGATTTTTCTGGGATGATATTAAATATAACTGAACCTACATGATAACGCCGTACTCTACAAAATGTATGGACAATGTTTTAACAAATAAAGATTCCCAGTATTATGAATCTGATCTCTCATAGAAGCTTGGTTGTGAGACCAATCAGATCAGATTTTTGTGCAACACAAATTTCGAATGGAATATTCTATGTAAACTGTGATGTACATTTTTCGGTCGATTTGCTTGTCAATGCCTACTCCAAAAATGTAAATGACAGTAATATAGAACTCGGAGTTTTTAAATTTCAAGAGGTCTCCAACATTTCTCAAATCATTTTTTCACACCCGAGGAGTTCTTGCCATCTTGACACAGTGAAGTCCTTGAAAGACTCAAAATGCATGGATGTTTATAGTTTGAATAGTAATATCATACAGGATAATACTGACATAATATTTTTACCATTAACCGGGTCATTAATTTAATTCTTTCCTGTTATACTAAAATACACCAAAGTAGATAATACACTGTTTGATGATTATCGACCGATACCATTTGCATCCTTTAAAAAATTCTGGAGAAATTGATCAAGAGAAGGTTGGCTAATCATTTTAAGATTTGGATTTTTTCACAACACAATATAGTTTCCGAAAAAACCTGCCTTCGAAGGAAGAATGAACAGAAGATGCTGGGGAGAGAATTGAAATGTCCTAAACAAATAGAGACTGGCTCTGAAATTTGAAAAACAAAAGAAACCATCATTATTTTATGATCTTTTTGATCCTCCTGTTTTTGCACAAAGTTCACTGTATCCCAAGCTCCAGCTTCTTTCTGCGGTTTCCATTCGAGATCCAGGAATCTTTCGCTCCATCAGTCTTATTTCCATAACCCATTTACCCAGCATCCCTGAAACTCATAGTTTTAATTATTCTGAATGATTAAAATCAGTCCAAGGCTCACATGAATCAATACAGAGGTTGGTTCAACTCCCAACAACTTTCTAGTGCCATTTCAAAATTCTAGTAATGCCGCTATCCTAGGATCTCCTGTGGGATTCTACCAGATGAAAATAAATAGCACAAATGGGGTTCCATGTGCTCTAACTCAACTTCCATTTTGAAATAAATTCCGATTTTTCCATGTAAACAATGGAAACATTCTACCTGTCAGAAATCATTTATCAAGAAAGTCATTTCTGACAGGATTGCTAAGATCTTCCTTGGACCATTTTGCCGCTAAATTTCTGCTGGGAATTATGTTTGAGGTCCATGGAGCCTAAATTCGCATTTACGGATTCTCAACCGACGAAAAAAAAGGACGACGCGAATATTTTTTTATGCATGACCACGCATAACTTTTTACACAGTAGACCAATTTTGATGATAATTTTTTTAATTGATAGTGTATACCTCAAAGTTGGTTCCATTTGGATTTGAAAAAAAATCCATTCCTGAGGGTAGGAAGATGGGAATGATTGCTGGTTCACCCACTGAATTTTTACTTCTTTACCTCTTCTACCAAGCATAACTTTGTACTGGGTTATCCGATTTGGATGATACTTTTTTTATTGTATACGGTATGCTTGTATGTTGGTCCCATTGTAATTTGGAAAAAAATCCCCCCTTTGAGTAGAAAAATAGGGGGATTCATTGATTTTGCACCTGTGAACCGAACTTGGCACATATATGTAGTTCTGATGACACTACAACACAATGGAGGCCCGGAGTTCACAGCAGGTACTTCGTGTTTGGGGTAATATGTACATATATAATTACATATCCTGACCCACTTCTTGACTGATATACGATCAACGCCCAGATCAAACCGCTGGACCTAAGAGCCAATTCTATTTCTTTTTAAATCCCATCCCTAAAGGGGTGAGAAAGGTGAGAAGGGGGTGAAATTGGTTTCAGTGTCATGGATATTAGTAGGTATTTGGACTCTTCTTCACAAGAAGATAAAGATGATTGTGTTTCAGGGTTTTTGAAAATTAAATCCTAAAGAGGTTAAATGGGGGTTGAAAGTCATAGCTAGTTTCAAAGTTAGGATCATAAAAATTAGTATTTGGGATTGAAATTCCGTTAGTTTTCAAGTTGGGGTCATAAAAAATTATATTTGAAGTCTTTGTTACAAATGAGAGAAATACGTATTTCAATGTTTTCAGAAATTCAACTCCTGAAGGGGTGAAAGTTTGTATGGGGGTTCCGTTAGTTTTCAGAAGTAATAATATGGCCGAAGACAACCAAGACAAGTGGAAAGTTTTGCTAAAGAAATGATATCAATTTTGTTTTTATTTAATCGTCAAATATTTCATCTCCATTTTTCATAATAGTTGATTCATATCTTCATTTTCGTTTCACAGTTTGATTTTGTAGTTTTTATGAGAGCCATAATTTTAATTATTGTATGAATAATCCTGTTTTAGGAAGTATTACTTCAGATGTAATGAAAATCTTTCAACAATTAACTGATCTATGTTTTCGGTTTTTCTATAAAACCCCTGAAGATGCCGGATACGAGTACTGAAAATTGCAAGATTATTTTCATGCTACAGATACTCCACTGAATGGTTTCCCCCTTGAAGCGATGGATATGACCGCCCCTATACGTCAGTTCAACGTGCCACCAGGGCACGTTCTTGGTGCAGTCACTGAAAATTCTAGGTCCTTCGTTTTTTGAGGTTTCGCGAGAAGTCTGCTTTTTATGTATGTGTCTGTGGTCGGAGCAGGTCTTCATTTTGTTGTAAAGCTAAAGAACCCCGCAACAAATCCATTGGGAAAATGGCTCTCAGCCAATGTTGAAAAGTTTTTGGGATATTGTGGTACAAGTCACTAGAAGTTATACGTGCAAGTTTGAATTAGTTTCGGAGGAATGAATTCTTACAAATCATAAAAAAAACATACTAAAACACAGTAAGGTTCGCTTACTAAATAATAGCATTACTAGTTTGAAGAAAGTCAAATGACATAACAGTCAATCGGTCGTTAAGACAAAAGAAGCCGCCCATTATACAGGGTGGGTCAAAAATAACGACAATTTAGCATATTTCTTCAATCTTTATCATTAGTCCCATTAGTGGGACTGAGCATTATTCACTGAAAATATTGGGAGTCTTTTTTTATGACAAGAATATTTTCTTCAGAAGTTTCAACTTTTTTCTAAAAAACCTCAATTGTTTTGAAAAATGTGTGTTTTTTATACTTCATGTTCTTAACATTAGTCACTCGAAACAGCCTTTTTGAGACAATAAATCCGCTCTAATGCCAAAACTACTTGAGGAAGACTTATTTTATACTTTAAAGTAAATTACCCCACACTCGTGTAAGTTTCATTAATTTCCTATGCCTGGTTTTTTGAAATATAAATATTGAAAATTGATATTATATAGAAAATATTATCCAATCCTATTTCTTGATGATGATGAACGGCGTGGCTACTGACAAGTTGGTATGCGGTTTTCAACCTGCTTTGAGAAAATTCCTATTTACAGATATTCGTGGAATCGTCATGAAGCGTAGAGTACGACTTATATGGATTTGGACACCGAATTTTCGTAAAGCAGGTGCAAAACCGCATTCTAACGTGTCAATAACCACGCCGTTGATAGTGACACGGTTTATGGTCATGCAGATTTTAACGGCGCAATTGTTTTGCGTCGCAAGATCATATTTATTTCATAAAGAAATAAAATTCGATAATATTTTCTACAAAATATCAATTTTCAATATTTATGTTTAAAAAACCAGACATAGGAAATTAATGAAACTAACACGAGTGTAGAGTAATTCACTTTAAATATAACTGAAAAATATGATTCAAATTACAGCTCCATTCAAGAATAATTAACAAACATATATATTAGGTGCAAAACATATTTCAACTTATATTTGTAAACACCCCCGGATTAAATGTGATTGTAGATTTTTGTAGCTAATCATACTAAGCAATTGATATAAGTCTTCCTTAAGTAGTTTTGACTTCAAAGCGTATTTATTGTCTCAAAAAGGCTGTTTATTTATTTTCTCAAAAAGGCTGTTTAAGTGACTAATGTATAAAAAACAAACCTTTTTCAAAACAATGAGTCGTGTTTTGAGAGAAAGTTGAAACTTTTAAAGAAAATATTCTTGTCATAAGAAAATACTCCCAAAGAAGATATTTTTAATAGAAAATTATCAATTTCACTAATGGGACCAATGATAAAGATTGGCGAAATATGCTAAATTGTCGGTATTTTGACCCACCCTGTATAATAGGCTCCTTTTTCTGTCTCAACGACCGACTGACTGACATGTCATTTCTTTTAAACCAGTAATGCTATTATTTAGTTACTAATCATGTAAAATGTAAAACTTTTGGATAACTCAACCTTACTGTGTTTTAGTAAAACATCAATTTTAATGATTTTCAAAAATTCATATTTCCGAAACTAGACAGAGAAACTAATTTAAAACTGCACTTGTAACTACTAGTAACTTATACCGTAATATCCCAAAAAAAACAAAATTGGCTGACAGCCATTTTCCCATGTATTTGGTGCGGGGTTCTTTGATAAAATAAAATGTTTTCTCTCCTAACACTTCAATTCCTTCAATTTACTCATTTGTACCATCCATCAGATTGACACCCAGTACAACACAGGCTGAGTAGACACAGCAAGAACTGGGGTGTAGAGTAACAATAGTCGAACTTGATCAGCTAATGATACTGAATTACATTTTAAAAAGAAAAAAGACTGCCCGAGAGGAGCATCGATTATTATATAGGTTAAAAATATGAAAAAAGAATAAAATCAGTCCTTCGAATTTTTTTTAAGTCTTTGGATGTTCCCCGAAAAGTCCGCAAAATTACCCTTCTCTTGTCGACGTCCCAGATGAGCTTAGCATTTTCTTCATTATGTTTATTCAATCATCAGTTTTTTCAATGTGCCTTGTCCCTACTCAACATCATCCCAACTTAACTCAACCTCTCCTAGTCCAACTGCTAAAAAAACTCTCAGGGATGAAATAAGGATACTGAAAAGGTTCCAATGGATTCACTTGAGGTTT
This sequence comes from Gonioctena quinquepunctata, assembly GCA_018342105.1. Classification (NCBI taxonomy): domain Eukaryota; kingdom Metazoa; phylum Arthropoda; class Insecta; order Coleoptera; family Chrysomelidae; genus Gonioctena; species Gonioctena quinquepunctata. The sequence goes on along the minus strand of JAFIRS010000154.1, from coordinate 1,032,065 downwards.
ACCTGAATGGCTCACAGTTGTGCCATTGGGGATAAGAAAGAGATATGGAGGACCCCAAAACAGTTCCGACATACTTCCGTGGGGGCTACTATTACATGTACCTTCCTCATGTCTTTTGTTTCCTACATTCATTAGGTTCAGATCGTTATTTATTTGGTTTTCCAGCAGGATTCATTTTCTACAAAACATTGAAACTAAATTCATTTATTAATTCATAGCAGTTTCATTGTGTGAAAAAACATTTTTAACAACGCAAACAATCAGTGAATACTCTTTCGTAATTAAAGAACTAAATTCGACAATATAAATTTAACAAGAATACAGGGTTTTCAAAATGATTGTCAATTCCGTTCATACATACAAATGGGAAATATCAATAAAGGTTTGTTCAAAAAAATTTCGTTTGAAGCTCTAGTGTAAAGTACTTTTACGCTCTTAGCTGACGTTCTATACGCTTGCTGCAAATTGCGATGATTTATTCAAATTATTCTATCTTCCAAATTATATTTTACAAAAATGCGTTCTGGATAAAATAATCATGATTAGCGCCTCTAGACTATTACCATGGGAACTATCGTATCAACTACACAACTATCACGAAAAAAAAACAACTCTTATAAATACACGCCCGCCTGTCTCTTCCATTCCCTTCCCACAAAATTTATCACTTGGTATGTATGTGAGATTTTAAAAATATTTTTCTCAGAATTTTTGTGTAGGGTAAATATATTGCTAAAGAACTATTTCAATTCATCATATTCCTTCTCTATATCTAAACCTACTGAATTTGAAATTATTTAAAAAATGGGATTACTGGAAGTTTACGATTCTTGGTTTTTGAGACATTTTCAATCAGATTGTTAATGATACGGAAATCTTAGTGTACGTAATTGAACATTGAATCTCTTCTAGATCATTATTTCCGAATATAAAGAGCCTATTAACCGCATCTCGCCATGATTAAAACTGAGAGCTACCACAAATCGAAATAAACTTGCTAATACCTCGTAAACTATTTCAAATTACAGATTGCTGCACTAATTGCATCTAAAAGCCACCATATAAAATTCATGTACTCTTTCTACAGAAAAAAGTTCGTCGCGCATAATCTGTCCATCATTGTCCGACTCGAAAAAAACATCATAATTTGTGTCTCGGCGCGCTTTCAGCTCATCTGATTAATTAACCACCCTATTCTGAAAAAAACCCATTAAATCCTCAGTTACGCCTTACGGTTGTCTGCAAGAGTATTACAGTGTGCAAAACAAGACTTTGGCGTGGATACAGGGGGTGTGGAAGCAAAATTTCGGAACCTGACTGCCGTCCAACTGCAAGGAAAGAAGAATACGAACTTTATCCTGCTGTTTCAGAAAGAATTATCTCTATTGTTGTATGAAATGAATATTCGTTCATACTCTAGCAACGCTAAATATTCTGTGGAAACTCCCTTTATTTCGATTTACAATACAGTCACAAACCAAAGTTGAAAATATAAATTGTGCAAGAATCGATCGAAATGAAATATTCATCGTCATTCCGTTCATATTGAATGCCTCGTACAACATGTTTTTGCCGAGGGTGTAATTATGGCAAACAAAATCATGTATTTTGTTGGCTGAGTAAACGCTAACAACATACCGACCAAATCACTGATTGTATGGAAAATTGTCGTTAAGAATTGATGCTTGCATCGCGCTGGGTAATGCTGGCATCCCCCAGGGAATTGTTCTCGGTACCCCCTATATTTACTTCAAAGCTGACTTTCCTACAATGGAACTACCACAGCTTACGACACAGCAATTTGGACTTCAGACGCAAAACGCCTCACAACTATCTCAATGGATAGCGCATCCCTGGAGGACCTCCAGGAAATATACATGTTTCCCTATTATAACCTAGGAAGAATCAAATCCAGAGTTAGTAGGAGATTTAAGCCGGTTCTGGATCTCCCCCCACCACTTATGACCTTGACCCCCCCAACGCACGCCCCTGACCTTGAGAAGGGTGTTTGGTTGCGTGTGTAAGTGTATCGTTTAACCTTGAAGTGACCTTGAGATGTGGCGGTGTATAACGCACGCCCCTGACCTTGAGAAGGGGGTTCAGCTATGTGTGTAAGTGTATCGTTAACCTTGAAGTGACCTTGAGAGGACATTGCATATAATTCAAGGTGCGGCTGTCTCATATGGAGTCTGACATTGAAGGGTAACTCAGGGTCGAGTGGATGGATAACAGTGGGAGGGCAGAAGGCACATAGTCGTACGTGATCGTGTGTAACGTTGTGTGTCCTTCACCTTGAGACACCCTTGAGCATTGGTGGAGAGTGCATATCGTTCTAGACACACTTCACCTTGGGATGACCTTGAGCATTGGGAGAGAGTGCATATCGCTCTAGACTCCCTTCACCTTGAGACGACCTTGAGCATATCGTTTATCCCACATTCGATCTTGTATGACATTGAGTTGAGATCTGTGAACGGGTAAACATTTTCAAGGTGACCTTCACACGAATCCACTCTGACGTTGTTTCAAGGTCGAGTTGGTGGAACTAAACGGAGTGTGACCTTCATATTTATATAGGGTGGGATTTTGTCCCTTATAAAATGCTTGAAGACATTGTTGAGAAATCATAAGTTGAATATATTCATTAGAGTGAATACAGAGTACGAGAAGTTCCTCAATTCAGTGAGTGTATTTTTTATAAGGTGGAATAATCTATATTTTTTCATACAGTCTTACTATGTCTTTTCTTCCAAAAGTTGTGGATTTGAAGAGAATCAATTCTTCAATAATTGAAAAGAGGGTGGGAGCTTTTGAACAAAGACCAATATCATCATTACCCATCGGTAAAGCTTTCAACATAATTGGTATGACGATTTGTATAACCCGATATGGGAGATCTATTCTGATGACATTACGTGATGATAATGATACTTTATTCAAATCATGGTTGTCAAAAGTATTTCGGATGAATTCAATGCGGACGATGTCAGTTGCATAAATGCTTCAGATTTCAAATATACAATAACATATTTGGGTCAGAGTCCACAAGTAGCAGGGAGTTTGAGAACTCGACCTCTAGTAGAATTCAAGTACATTAAATGATAATATTGTTTATATGTTAATAGTTAGGATATAGTGATTTTATGTTGAATATAGATATTTCTCCATTAAAAAATAACATTCAGTGTAGAAGTACTATATTTGGAGCATCACATTTTTCTCATGTAAGTGAAATTATTTGAATATCAATGGAATATATTAACAATTCTTTTTTTCGTTTCAGTTTTCAATATGTGGATGCATTACTCGAGTCAATGTTGGACGGAAGCCGTGGACATCAATACAGCCATCGAGAGATTGAACTCCTACTTGAATGCTTTGAGTCAAGATGTCCTCCATGCCACAAACTATGATTTGAACGTTTGCTTCGATGAAGACGAAATAAGAAGATGTATGTGTGATCATGAAAAGTATAATGCTGGTGCTGAAATTTGCAACAAATTCAGTGAAGGAGCCTTGAACTTGCAACAATTCTGTGAAGAAATGATCAAATTGGATCTGGAAGGATTTCTCCACACCCTCTTACCATTCCTACCCGATGACATCATCGAGAAATATCAACTATATGATGAACATGATGATATTTGATATGAAATAAAACATATATTTACAAAATCGTGTTTATTTACTTTTCCATTACACATATACAATTGATAATTGAATACAATATAGATTTAATTAATGTAAAAAAAAATATAATTCAAGTTTTACTCAATATGAATTACGAACAGAACCATCCAACGCATTGTAAGTCAAGAAGTTGTCGTGTATAATAAGTGCATAGACTTTGGTGTTGGCTGGAAATTTAGTTTTTCTTGTTTCGAACTCCAGCTTGATATCCACTGTAGATGATTTTGTAGCATTCGGTTGATGTAAACAATCAATGATGAACAGGGATTCTGTTGAAATGCTTCAAGGTCCATAAGAGGTTCGCTCATATCTTTGTCATAATAACTACGTTGAAAGTCCTCATATGCATAGTAAGCTGAAGAGAATAGTTTTTTATCAAAGTCCAGGTTCCAACGCTCATATGGGTAGACTTCAGAGTTCAAATACACTCGAATGTTATTAATATCTGCATTTATGAATTTTGTCACATCCAGTGTTCTGTTTTCGGATGCGTTGGTACTTTGAAAACCAATAATTATGAAGCGAGGTGTTTCCAAAGTGTTGGTTGTTTTATTGCCCATATGTCTGAAGATGTGCTACGCAATGAGGGTAATTCATAAAGATCCCACATACGATAAGCCAACTTGATTTTTGAATTCAGACCACTCTTATTTATTCTACTGAATAATTTGAGCTTCTGCTTGTCATCGGGCACAACATGTTTTATTTTCCATTCAATCTTTGTAATTTCCAAAGAGGCATCAACTTCTCCAATATATGAATTCTTGAATGAGCGAGCTATAATCAAAATCAGTTCTTGTTTTGCATTAAGAATGCTCTTCTTATAATCCTCGGCAAAACCCATCAAATATTTGAGAGGAAGTTTTCCACTGAATAAATGACTGGGTGCATCAATGATGTGTTGTTTTGTGTCGGAAAGTCCCCATCCAGTTGTCAAAAGCATGTGAGAGTGTGATTGACCAAATGAAACCATATTCTTCATTGTGGATGTTATGCCTGGTTTTCGAACAACGGCAACTTGCTCACCACCCATCTCATAGCGGATCTCATCGAAGAGGAATGCCAAAGCATTGTTGGAAAGATAGCATACTTTGTTCACTTCTTTGGAATGAATTTTCCCTCAATGTAAATGAAACTGTCGGCAATGTCCAGTATTACATCTTGATTGTTGATTGCAATTCGGATTTCATCTGAATTCTTGAACAATGGTGATCCGTACGGCTTATAGGTATGCTCGTGCAGACTTATGAGAGAATGATCGACCACTGGTTCATTGAAAATATTCAACTTGTCACTGTTTGCTTCGAGTACCATTTTATTGTCGAGTTCTGAGTCCAATAGATTTTAGAAAATTAAGATCTCTCGCTGACAATGTATGTCTTTGCCGTTCAGCATACACTTGTGGAATGACCTTCTTCCTGGCAAAACTTTTCTTTTTGACGATATTTGATGGAAGACGATCTTTGTTTGGTGAAAATATTTCGTATTCACTGTTTTGTCGTTTGTTGTAGCAAAACCCAGTGGAATGATAACTATTTCTTCCCCACTACCGCAATCACTGAGATTTTTTCGATGATCCAATATGCGCGGAGTGATGTTGTCGATGAACTGACGTCCTTCCGGGCTGATGGGCATATAAATAATGTTGTTTGGCTCTTTTGTTATATTATAACCCGGCTCGACATCAACATCAAATGAAAAAGAATATGATTCTCTTCGTCATTTATGTATGATCCTGAAATGATATTGCAATCCAATCGAATGAGTCTCACGGGTACAATATTCACAGGATATGTAGATTCATGCATGCGATTCGCACTGAATTCTTTTCTCTCGAATCCCAATAGGGATGCTATCGAGTTTTTATGTCTCAGGTCCACCATATACTTTGATTGCATCATACATTTGAATGTATTATTGTTTGCTCGGAGGCTGAACAATTCATCCAATGTGGTGTCATCATGTTTCGCGCCATGAAATACATGGAATTCAAGTTCTCGTTGGATAACAGCATTTATTTCTTCTATCTCATATGCGCCACTTGGAATTTCTATCCTATGTATCATACTGAGTGTAGTTTCCTCTAAAGGGATGGCAACAGTGATCAAGTTGTTCTTTTCCGTGATGTTGTGGATTGTGTTGCATCCATAGAATCCCAAAAGTCCCAATCCATAAGGGCTATTCTTATCCAGCTCAATGGGTGGGTAGAAGTCTGCACTCAAGACACTGGATCCAACAGCTTGTAGCTCGAACTTTCGTGACATGACTGATTGCATTCATATGATAACAAATCATTTTATTGCTGTTCACAACACAGATTTATATAACTTGATATTCCTCAAGGAACCTCCTGCTGTAGATGATGGGAGAATACAACACACTTATGTTGAAATACTGGATCTAACAAAAGCATTGTACAAGAAGAATCAGGTGCAAAATGGAATAAAATATAGAAAATCTAAGAAATATCAAGGGATCATAAGACCGCTATTGAAATCAGTCAATGATATAAGTAGTGGTAAAGGGATGAAACGAATGAAATTGCAGAAAGTGTTTACATCAAAAACACAAAACTATGTATATTGGAATAAGCCTAAAGAATTAGTGGATCGTTTACGATTGCTCATTGGATCGAAAGCGTCTGGACACACAGGTCATGATAATGAGATAATATCGATAATAGAAGAGCTCCGCGAAGAAGGCATTATATATTGATTGATGCAGCTATTGTGAAGCATCAGTATGGCTAGTAATGTCAAACGACAAGTTGTTGATGAGTTACACAAGCCGGCTCGTCGTAACTTCCAGAGAAGATCTACCGTCGTTAAAGGACTAGGAGATTTATGGCAAATTGATCTCGCTGAATTTCAACCTTATGCCAAAATTAATAAAGCTAATCGTTATATTTTGGTGGTTATCGATTGTTATTCCAAATATCTATGGACAAAGCCAGTCAAGGCAAAGACTGGGATAGCAGTAACTAATGCTATGAAAATGATATTAAAAGACGCCACGTATTCTCCAAAACACATACAAAGCGATCACGGGAAAGAATTTTACAATAGACATTTTTCATCATTGATGGAGCGAAAAAAAATCAAACATTATTCGACATTTAGCACTATGAAGGCAGCCATAGCAGAGAGAGCAATTCGAACGATAAAAACCTGGATCTACAAAGAGTTTTCAGTAAACGGAAATCACAAATGGTTAGATATCCTTCCAATTATAACGAAGAAATATAACAATAAAGTACATCTAAATAGGTATGAGACCGATTGATGTGACAGCCACTACAAAGCTCAAAATAATTACCAAGAAGTATAAGAGAAAAAAATTAAAAAAATCAAGCCAAAATATCGAGTGAATGATATAATGAGAATTTCCAAATTTAAGCAACACTTTGACAAGGGTTATGAACCCAATTTCACCACGGAATTATTTAAAATTGTAAAAGTCAACAGTACATATCCTCCGACTTACATTCTTGAAGATATGGAGAAGAATCCCATTCAAGGTTCCTTTTATGAGCCAGAATTACAGAAAACAAGAAATCCTGATGTATACCTCATCGAAAAGATATTGAAGAGAAAAGAAAATGAAGTTTATATAAAATGGCTTGGTTTTCCAAATGAAAAAAATTTTGGATTGATAAAAATGCAATTGTTTAGCATTCAATATTTCTATTTGATTGAAATAAAAAAAGTATATAGTAAACTATGTTTTATTATCACATTGAACAAAAAAAATTATGAAGTGGGTGCATTCCAACACCACTTCCTCTCGACTTTATCATATAAAAAATACATATACACATACATCAATGAAACAAATGAGCAGTCTAATCAGTATCACTTCCCAAATGTTTGTCCAGTTCTTTGCGCCAGTCGTTGTAAATGGTTGTCATTTCATCATATAAATGACTGGCTTTCCGCACATCCATTTCAAGCTTCCTTCGAAGACTGCTATTAGTGTGACGATCTGCCTGTTCTTTGAGCTTGATGGCATCAGATTGATTGCGCAACTTCACTATTTCTGCCTCCATTGTAGCAATAGTCTCATCCAATTTTTGCGCCGCTTCCAACTCTCCATCCAGATCCTTATCCTCTTGCTCCAATTTGGTGATGGCATCATTACCATTGATCAAGTCACGCTTCGCTTTTTTCTTTTTTTGCCCGTACATTTGCAATGACGTCAACGAAGCTAGGAATCTTTGGTTTTCGATGACGCACTTTTTTGGATTTTCCTTTGGCCTTGGATGATGTGCACGCCACTGAGTCGTTCAGAGAAGACTTCGATGTTGTGGGAAGATCAATGGTAGCTCTCCTCTTCCGCTTGGTTGGTCCGACAACTTGAACATCTTCTAGAATGTGGATCACAGGTGGAGAGATGGGCGGCAATAATTGGGAAAATGATATATCTGCTGAAATATCTGCTAATTGACTTCGAGGCACCTCCGTTGCATCCATCAAAATATATTGGTCCATATTGAAGTCCAAGTCTACGTCTTTCGATACTGCTCCATCACCACAATCAGCAAGTAATTTAGCCAAAATGCTGCTGTCATCGGAATTCATGACAATTAATTCGTAAATGGAACTTGTAGTGACGAAAACAACTGATTTTTGCACACAAAACTTGAGTTAAGGAGTGAAGAAAACAATTGATGTTGATGTAGAAACTCTGCACTTTATATATATAAATTCATCTCCTCTCTCATTGCGCATGCCTAGTAAATCGGACTCTTCTGCGTCGTCGCCTCCATCTGATTCTTATGATTTGAAAGTTACATGTGTAGCTGACTCAAAACCAAGGTCATCAGTGGAGATGTCTCTTGTTGATATAGTTGTAATATTCCCATTCGTACTTTGTGAGCTGAATGATCAACACAGTGAACAATATGAAGAGGGTGACTTTTAATGAAAATATGAATACCATTCACTATATAGTAGCATGGAATTTTGCTCACAGACATGCAAGAAATGTGTATTGGGAATATGTAGCAATTGATCGAATGAGATTCCAGAGGAGAATACGTGAATCTGCAAACATAATTGATCAAATATTGGAAGTTACACATAGACAAAATATAAAAAGTCAAAGATTTTGCGATTGAATAATGCTTGGAATGATAGACGGATGATCATTATGATATAATGGAATTAAAAAAATTGTAATGAAATATTGATATTGCCCCAGCTGCAGCAATATCACGTGCACATCAATCACATAATGATATGTAGCCACTTTATCCATTTCATCACAAATAAAAAAACATTATTAATTGCTTCATCATTACCGCCTAATTGTTTCACTACTTTCCCATCTCAGCGATTTCGTCGTTCACAAGTACTTAGTCACAATACTATAATAGAACCACAAATTAATTTATAGTATTTTATATGTATCATTGCTAATAAACTCATATACGTTATCATGTTTCATTAAAAAGTGTTCACTATACCAATGTACATAATCAAAGATTTATCAGCATTATAAAACATATAATTCTTCCGTTGTAATGTGAATGAAGCATTATTAACTAAACACAAGCATAGAACGTTGAAAAAGCTAATTTCGACACTTTAGCTCATATTATATTAGATTATGTAGCATATGGATTATACATGTATATAGTGTCCGAAAAAACATACAAAATATTTTCTAGAACACTTAATTACAACACAATTCTGTTGCAACTTCCATTAGAGAGATGTCGCAGGCATTCACTTTTTGCAGAAGTGACAAACCAGTTGCCTAACTAATACATATACCAAAATTGTATTTATGGGCCGAATAAAAATTTTATAATGTCAGGAGTTCCGTGGTTGAGCGTGTAAACGCTTAGGACTCCCCTGAGTTGGAATTTACTAAATATCCCATATCCCTGCGGAAGGGTGGGTGGGTGTCAGAGAAATGGGATATTTATTAAGTTCCAAATCGGGGCAAATTTTTTGGTCGTGCTCCAATTATTGTAATCACATTAATCACGTAGAAATAGCCAATCTAGCAAAATTGACAGTTTTATTGGAGAACCGAGTTCGAGCCCCGCAGAAACCAAAAATATTTTTTTTATTTCAATTTCAATTGAATAATCATTATAATTGAATATAACTCCAAATTATTCGTTGTTGTTATTGATTCCTTATTGGCAGCCATTTTTTTGGTTATGAACGATAATACCTACATAATTTTTTTATTTGAATAATAATAATAATATAAGTTTATTCACAAAATGTTATTATTACAGAATAAACACTAGAATTCTTGTTGGAATGTGAATAAGTCATCTACCTAAAGTAAATAAACTGGAAAAAGTCACTAAAGGTTAAAATACTGAAAATTCCTATGAGTATTTGTGACTGAATGTTGGGAAAAACTGAACTGAACATTCCTGGGAGTATTTGTGACAGTGAATGTTGGGAAACATCATTGAAAAAAAAGGTTTGATATAGAAAAAGCAAGTTAGTATACATCTCAATACTCCCTTTTTTTATTTATCAATATTCGTAGTTGATAAATATATGCTTTCTACAAATCTTTCGTTTTTGAATAGCAAAAGCTAATGAGATCACCAAGTTAGTATACAACTCAAAATACTTCATAGCAATCTACGTCTAGTGTGTGTTCTATTCAATGCTTTCTACAAATCTTTCGTTTTGAATAGCAAAAGCTAATGAGATCACCAAGTTAGTATACAACTCAAAATACTTCATAGCAATCTACGTCTAGTGTGTGTTCTATTCAACGTTGTGTAATCACTGAGTCGCAATCTTTATTACAAGCTAGAATAACGACTGTAGGTTTCATATCAAATATAACAATGTATCTTTCCAACTGTGCTGAGATAATCATTGAGCACTACGATAACAAGCAATCTTTCTCAATTCAATTTTTATTATTACAAGCTATAACAAACAATAAAAATTGTGATGTAATGATATTTCAATGACAAGTATAAGCGATGTGAAATATTCATTGATTTATAATAGTGTCAATTCAATTTTTATCACACTTCGATATGATAGTTTAAGTAGACATTTGTCTATTCTTTCACTCTCACTGATTAATTTAAGTCTTTCAACACACATATACATATATATATATGGAACTTTTCCAATTGAATTATATCGTCATTGTTTCCATCTTTGGGCCATTTGGGATTCTTAGAAGTTTGCTCACACATAACATTGTTTAGTGGTAGGGACGATATCGCTTCTGATTCCCTCATTTAGCTTAATGATGGGCTGATCGAAGAATGCCATTTGCTGAGAAAATCTTTTGTTTTTGAATAGCAAGAGCTTCTCTATATTTATTATTACTCTCAGATTCCAAGCAAGAAGGATCAGAAAAGTAAAATTGTTTGATCGGAACCCAGTCTAGCGTGTGTTCTATTCAACGACACATAATCATACATCATAGACGTTTGCTTGCGGTGCATAATGCATAACATTGTTCATTGATGGAATGTTTCGAGGTTAATATTCTCAAAATTACTGTTTAGCTGGCGGTGTGCCCCTGGTTCTTTTTGTGGCATTAACATCTCGCTTGGTTTCTAGTGTGTTGAATCCGAGTTCAAAAGTATTGATATTGCTGAACTACACATCTCGACAATGGTTCTGTTTTGTAGTTTTTTTAGACATCCAAAATATTATCATAATGACCATCTACCTGCTGCCAATTCTTGGATAATACTACGTATCCTCTAGTTGCATTTCTATTTAACTGAGGGAATATCCTTAGTTCCTTCAATACTGACAAAGCATTCAGTATATCAACTCAATCTGATATTTGCGAAGGGAATTCATTTGTTGTACATTTATTGACAGTTTTACTCCTTGCTAACGGGGCATTTGGCCAGCTCACCTGGGGTTGATTGCTTGTGTGGGTTTATTGTAGTCTGCGTTCGCTGTGACAAATTATAAACATCACAATTGAGTATGAAAGTGAGGACTATCAATCCATGGCAGATCATATTATTTGCCAACTATTGAATTTTTAAATATAAAACAAATTTCTATATTTCATTTAGTTATTCGAAATGAATGTTTGCAATTTATAATGTTATTATTAACTCACACATAACTCTTGGATATACTATACATAGTGTATATACGAATATTCAAATATTGATATCAAATACATCAAAAATTTTCATTAAAAATTTGAATGGAGTATTGGACCATTGCTCAACCTCGCAATAGTATGTGTCTGCCAAGCCATAATACACATAATTCTGGAGGAATGGACTGTGGTATTTATGCAGTGGGAGTTAGCCCTCCCACTTAGAAAGTTGTTTGTTGCCGAGGGCGCTGACGTTCTCACCTCAGCGCGTAGAGGACGCTTATCCCCACTCCTATAGTTGCATTTCTATTTAACTGAAGGCATTTCAATGGTTTCTTCACTACTGACAAAGCATTCAGTATGTCACTTGTTGATGAGTACTGTAGGTACAATACATTTTGCAATGTATATCACAAGTTATTTATTTAGGTAAAGATGTGTACCATTTCTGAACTAAGAATAAATATACATCATTCATATTCATAAATTATATTTAAAAATAGATACAAACATGTTTTTTTACATAATCTATTTTACATATATTCAATATATTCATATCGTGAAGGTCTCCAAGTGAGCGGTACATGTACTTTTCTTCTTCTGCTCAAGTTCATCAATCCTTTTACATATATTGTCATATTTTCCTTCGAGTGTTGTCTGCACTTGAATGATTTGTCTTTGAAGCACTTTCAACACATCCTCAGATATATCTTTAAACAATTCTTTGACAAATGAACGAGTTACACAGTCTTGGTCTTCCATTGGTTGCCCAATATTCTTCAATCTTTTTCCTTGCATGTCATACTGCCCATCCGATGTGAGCTTGAAGTTAATGCCTGCAGGCCTACGTGAGACTGGTGCATTATTACATTTTCGTTTGCGACCGAATTTGTCTATGACATTGCTCATCCTTCCACATATAATGACAAACCTATACTGATCAATCGAATCAGGGTTTCCATATATATGACGAATAAGAATGAATTTTCCAATTTAGCTATGATATATATAACGTTTGAATGTTGTGAATTATTAGTTCATTTCTGCATTTAATAATGTGATTAGAAGGTCCAATCTACTTCGGATTTGTATTGTATTCTTGGGCAAGTGTATCAATCATATTCTTACACAATCGAATATTTTCGTTGGGATCACATTGATAGAACTCTATATCTTTATGTCCCCAAGGTAGTGTCTGTGTTGTGTTAGGAATGATGAATCGCTTATCGTCATCAAATGAGAGCGCCACTTTATTTCTCAATTCAGTATACATATCATGTGAAATGCTTCTGAACGAATTCATCTTCCTAAAAATTTTACCGCCATTTTCAACAATTTTTTTGTAATCGTCAGGAGTCAATTGGTTCTTTATCACTGATCTTTTCACACCTTTAGCCCTCTTAACTTCGGTTGCAAGTGATTGTACATAGTACGCTTTAGCACCAGTACCATAGAAACTAATTATAGGATCATCGGGAAATTCATCTTTGAAATTACCTAACACAGATGGCGTTACAGGTATATTTAATTCATTTTGTTCCCCATAGTTAGATGTATCAAATTTGTCTATATTACTTTTATAAAATCATAAAAGTTGTCTGTATTTACTTTTAAAATGAGTGAGTCTGTGTCGGTATACAGAAGAGAAGCATTCTGACCAAACTCTCTCTTAATACATTCATAGTAAAATCATACATAACTGTCTTGGATAATTCCAAAATACAGAAGCCCAAATACAGTGGTTTATCGTAATGCACTTTCACTTTACCCATTTGAATTGCAACAAAGTTTTCGGAAAAAATTGTGCTACTTTTGAAGTTTGGTCGAGCAATAAGTGCACTCGCTCCCATAGTTCTATGAACACTTTGCCAATGTGTGACAAGTCTTACATCAATTCTATTGTCTACATTTTCCATTGTTTTGCCATAAACTGCATTGTTCATTAGTTTATAAAAGTCTTTTTCAGATTTATTGTTGGACCTATTGCGCATTTGGGTATTGAGATCGATGTAAGACTTCATCCAACATGACTGCTTAAATCTCAATATTCTATGAGTATGCATTACAATCAAACCATTATTGATGGCTTGTTTCAAGTTCTTATAGTGGACTATGTATCTCCGTTTGTCATTCAAATTTGGAATCAATTTTTTCATTTTGCTCTTGGAATTGGGAGGAATGATGCTTTCCACCAGAAAAGGAAGATCTGAATGTTTATCGTGCAATTCTTGGGGATAATGTATGTCAACCTCAAGAACATATCCATATGAATTATTGTCTGCCACATCCATTATGTCCAAGTTGGTGATTTCTTCACGAGTTAACCATGAAAATTCACCGGTAGGTAAAGGTTGTGACATGCTATGACCATATAGATTTGTTGCATCCAAATATGAAATGAATGATGACGATTCATCTGGATCGAAATTAGGTAGAAACTTATTATTCGCTATATGCTTCCTTTCACTGCATTGACTAATCCCCCCACGTATGCCTTTTTTGAAAAAATGAATCATATCAATGTCGGTTAAAAGTTCAAGTTCCACGTCTGTGAATTTCAACATCGCATCCCAAGATAATCCCGGTGCGGTATAATACTGAGCTGGATCCAACTTATATGTATCTAAGCATATCCTTCTGAAATTCTCGAATACATCACACAACAGTAATACATCAGACTTTAAATATAAATCGAATATTCTCCCAGGCTCTTACACTCGAACAGATCCCAAACACGTTTAGCTCTCATATAATCTTTATCAGATACATGTTCCTCATTCAAATTGTCATAGAATTGATTTTTCGTTGGTAGACTTGAAACATTCAACTTGGCAATGTCATCCACGAAACTATATGGGAAAACACCTTTTTGTCTCATCAAATCGAATTTGTTCCTTTCAGGAAAACACTTCAACATCTCTACACATTGTTTATCACTCAAATTTGCACCCAACTTTTCCAACGAATTCGACATGAACTTAAAACTATCTATAAATCTCATTTTCAAATAATTTTTCTTCATTTTACCCTCTTTACTTTGATAGCTATGTGTATAGACATGTTTTGTGAATGATATGTATTTTTCCTTAGTTTGGGGAATAACATCAACCCTATCCTTTTCTTCATATAATTCTTTAATGAACATATGGCAATCATAACCACTCATATTATGGCATACAATGGGAATGAAATTCGGAATTTTGAAATTCAAATTACAGGCAGAGTGTGCGGCTGGATATCTTTTTTTTCCCGTTAGATGGCAGTGATCTCTGACTTTAACATCCCCTTCTGTGAAAGGTTTTTCACATATACCACAAGTAGTGGCATTATGGAATTCCATTTCCTCTTCAGGTGTTTGTTTATGCATCGGTTTCACATACCTCAAATGATTATTATATAAATTTCTTAAATCTTCTTCTATTCGCATTGTGAAAACCTTTGCCGCATCACCACCTCTATACGAAACAAATTTTGTTAATTTATCATTAAAGGAACATTTTATCAGATAAGCAAATGAGTAAGCTTCGTGTTGAAAGGTTCTATTCGTGTATGGGAGTTCGGGATTCGGTTCAGTCGTCAGAATAGGCTTTAGTACAGATTCGAAATCTGCATACACAACAAATGGCACCTTCATTTGTCTTTCGAAATTTTCAAACATCAAAGTGTTACCGGCCACCATCTTTCCAAATTTATTGATCCTAAAATCAGTTCGCGGTATTGTTGTAGACACATGATTACAATCATGCATCTGGTGATGGAAAAGTAATCGCTCATTAGAAAAATATAATAAACACCCATCACAGAAATATTTTTGGTGTTCATGAGCTGAAATTTGACTTGACACCAATCTTGAAAGATCTTTAATCCAACAATAATGACTATTTCCTTTCTCATCAGTGATAAGCAACAAATTGACATGTCTTTGGAGTTTCCTTTGAGAGTAGCGTAATGGACCCACAATCTCATATTGAACTTTTTTGTTTTCTATTTTAGACTCTAAACCATAAACGTTTACTGAAATATCATTCAAATACTCAAACGTTATTATATCCCGCAATTTAACTGGAAAATTCATACCTGTCAGATTCAGGACGCTATCATAGTGTGGGTATGGAGGACATCTCCGACACGTAACGATCAGCAGGAAATAATGCGGATGTCACAGCCCAGGCGAAGCAGTGCTGATCTTCATTCTTCACGTTGATCACACCTTTTCTATTCTCGATGAATTCCGGCAGCTTTATGTATGATGATCCACCAAGAGGGCTATATTTATTAATATTCACCTCAAGGAACAAAACTTTTCGCAACTCCATCCTAGAACAAATAAATATTATGAAGGACTTTTTCGGTACAATTTTGTATGTTACAACTAACCTGAATCACGCTCCTCAAATTCCGTAGTTTGAGCGATAATGATATCGCGAAAGGTATCCAATAATCCATTCAAATCGCTGGATCGATCGACAATTCGGTTCGGTGAGTTGAATGATTTGATGTCTGTCAATTCCTGGGTTTGGATGACATAACTGCCAAACACTTCCATGTTCACCTTGATTGAGTTGTGTAATTCAATGATTTTTTCCAATAGTCCAATGACTCTGTGCTTGATCTCATTGAAAAATGGTCCATACTCAGTATACACATTATCGCTAGCCACTCTATAGCTTGCAATGCGACACTTTAAAGCATTTTTGATCATGTGTACGCTATTACCAAATGCACACATGAATTCGTCCTGTGTGCTAATGTTCTATTGTGCGAATTGATTTGACCATATGGTAATGTCACATTACAACATTGACATGTATACAATGGCGCAAGTGACGAAGAGTCATCATCGTCATTATCCAATTTCACACGCTTTGTTGAAGAAGGACCTCCCCGACAACTCTCGCGTTGATGGCGACGCAGATTATCACTACGAGTAAACGATTTACCACAATTACAAGAATACATCTTTTAAACTTGCTCTCGATAGTCGAGGAGAAACTAATACAGGACATGCACCCACATCTCTTTTATGTAGCGGAGTGGGCACAATGAAGGTCACACTCCGTTTAGTTCCACCCACTCGACCTTGGGGTGCATGATGCGATTCACTCCATACTGAAACAACGTCAGAGTGGATTCGTGTGAAGGTCACCTTGAAAATGTTTACCCGTTCACAGATCTCAACTCAATGTCATACAAGATCGAATGTGGGATAAACGATATGCTCAAGGTCGTCTCAAGGTGAAGGGAGTCTAGAGCGATATGCACTCTCTCCCAATGCTCAAGGTCATCCCAAGGTGAAGTGTGTCTAGAACGATATGCACTCTCCACCAATGCTCAAGGGTGTCTCAAGGTGAAGGACAGACAACGTTACACACGATCACGTACGACTATGTGCCTTCTGCCCTCTCACTGTTATCCATCCACTCGACCCTGAGTTACCCTTCAATGTCAGACTCCATATGAGACAGCCTCACCTTGAATTATATGCAATGTCCTCTCAAGGTCACTTCAAGGTTAACGATACACTTACACACATAGCTGAACCCCCTTCTCAAGGTCAGGGGCGTGCGTTATACACCGCCACATCTCAAGGTCACTTCAAGGTTAAACGATACACTTACACACGCAACCAAACACCCTTCTCAAGGTCAGGGGCGTGCGTTGGGGGGGTCAAGGTCATAAGTGGTGGGGGGAGATCCAGAACCGGCTTAAATCTCCTACTAGAGTTAAAGGAAGACACAACATGAAACAGGGTACAAACACAGAGAAAGGCGCAGATCCCACACAGGAGATCCTAGAGATCCAGGAGAAGCAAATCAAAATACTCCCAAGGAGTGAGCCCTCTCAAAATCAAGCAGCACACGACAGCGGTACACCCATGGAATTGAGAGAAGCCTCGGAGAAGGCAGAAGAACAGCTCAGTTCGCAGAACTGGGAACAGGTTCGACAAGGAGCGTCTAGACCTGGCACTACTGCAAGAACCCTGGAGGTAGGGTTGCAGGCCTGAAAACCAACTAAGGCAAGGTACTATATAAAGAAGGCACAAAAAACCTCGTGCTTCAATCGTATAATGTAACAGAATGAAATGCGTCCTGACCACGCCAACAGAGGAAAGAGCTGGATAGTAAGCTCCGCATATTTCCCAGACGAGGAGGTCTGCCCACCACCGCTAATAGGCGAAGTAATCGCATACGCGGCCAAGGAAAACCTCCAACTGATCCTAGTATGCGAAGCAAATGCACACCGTAATCTATGGGGAAGCGCATATAACAATGCTAGAGGTGAGATACGTTTACATTTCAAGCTAACAAATAGGCCACTAATAGCTAACGTGGGAAATAAACCAACTTTCGTCACTGCAACAGGAAAAGAGGTATTAGATATCACACGTTCGTCGGAAAGAGCATGTGATAACGTGTCCGAGGAGCCTTCATGCTCCGACCATAGACAGATCAGATTCGACCGTGTCACCCCTCCTTGAATTGGAATCACCTTCCAAAATCCCAGGGAGACAAACTGTTATCACCCAGGAAGGCTCTCAAAGAAGGCAATACTCGCAGCTTACGAGGAAAGCTGCCTCTCAGAAATGAAGTGCGTAGGCTATCTAACAGAGCCAAAACCAACCAGGACCGGGCAGAATATAAAGCCAGACACACGCAGTACAATAAAGAGATCAGAAAAGCAAAAAAGCATTCGTGGAAGAAATTCTGTGAAGAGGTAATGGATACCGACACATGCTCTAGAACATACAATGTACTGTCAAATTAGGGTACTGTAAATCAGGTAGGTTTCCTGAAAAAGGAAGATGATACCTACAGAAAAACTTTTGGGGAAAGTATATCAACGCTCATCAAGGCACTCTTTCCGGCCACAACAACTCTAAACGACTCAGTATCGAAGTCCGCAAAGCAAGACCGGATTGGAAACTAGCTCCAGAGGCCAAACAGAACTAGGTGGGCTATAGATAAATTTTAACCATAGAAATCCCCAGGAGGAATATATCCTATCCTACTCCAAAAGAGACAAGAAATATTAGTCCCATTTATATGTGAAATATTTAAGGCCTGTACCTACCGAGTGACCGAGTGGCAGAAAGGGACGGTCATTTACATAGCCAAGGTGGGGAGACTAAATGACATGACACCCAAGTCATACCATTCAATCAGTCTAGTGCCCTTCCTACTGAAAACATATAGACAGATACATAGGAGACGAGGTATTATCAACAAACACTTTGACCGAACGCCATCATGCGTATCAGCCAGGTAGGATGATCTTAACAGGCTACTAACAAAATCCCTGGAGGACAAAGAAATAGCCATAGTGACCTTCGTCGACATCGAGGGTGTTTCAACAATGCATTTACAAAGTCAATTATCAAAGCTCTAGAAAATAAGGGGGTCCCATCCCTTCTGTGTCAATGGGTAAATCCCAGTTTGTTGAAAAAGGTAATCTTATTAACCATAGGTGAAACCACAGTCACAGCTAGAGCAGGTAGATGATGCCCACTATCACCTCTTCTGTGGGCTATCCTAGTAGACGAACTACTGAACGGGGTAGAAATTCCAATCGCACAAGATGCAAAATATTTGGGAGTCATCTTTGACCACTAGCTGACATAGAATCAACGCCTACAAAAAATAATTCAAAAAAGCACCGTAGCCCTCAACCTGTGCAGAAGAATGTGTGGAAAAAACTGGGAGGTACAACCGAAAATGATCATTTGGCTTTATATCAGGGTCTTTAGACCCATGATAACATACGGTTCGGAGACATGGTGGCCAAAGACTTCGCAGGCTGGGGCGATCCGAAGGCTAAGCGGCATCCATAGGCAAGCCTGCCTGGCTGCCACGATAACTATGAGGACCAGCCCATCGGACGAGATGCTTCCCAATTATAGCTTCTAGAAAAACTTCATAGCATACAGAGAGGCATGGAGGGGAGGATCTCCAATGAATGCACAAATTGTATGCTACCCAGACGGATCAAAAACCAATGAAGGTGTAGGAGCAGGAACATATTTAGTCAAGCCAAAGACAGGAATCTCACTGAGATCAGGCAAACATGTGACGATATTCCAGACAGAAGTTGCAGCAATACATCACTGCGCAGAGGAGATACTAAGGCAAGAGTGTACAGAAAAAACCATTGCCATTTACTTTAACAGCCAAGCGGCTAATAAAGCAATCAGCTCATACAAATTAACTCCAAACTTGTCTGGGATTGCTTGAAAACCGTACAAAAGGTAGGCAGTCAAAACAGGCTATATCTGGCTTGGGTGTCAGGCTACAAGGGCAACGAAGAGGCCGATTCATTAATTAGCCCAAGAAGGAGCACCACGTGCCTCAATTAGCCCAGATGATTTTTGTGGTACAGCGAAGGCGCTGCGAACAACACATAGCAGTATCTGGTTGAAAGAGCAATCTCAAGAATGGTGGAACAAGGCGCCGGGCATGAGAGTTCATTCATCACCAAGAATTACAGAGTACTTGCTAAGCCAGAATAGGAGATCATGGTTGGGATCCTGACAGGGAACTGTAGACTCAACAAACACATGAATAACATCGGACTGGCAGACACAACCCCACGTAGGTTCTGCCAGGAGGAGGAGAAAACCTCAGCGCACATACTGTGCTATTGTGGAGGCCTTACAAGACAAAGGTTTCCAACGATGGGAGGAAAAACCGCAACCTTTCAATAAATGGAGAACTCAAGGTCTGGCTTATGGAGTCTAGTAACAAGGACGGGCCTAGACAGGGAACTCTAACATAATATGAGGGCATACACAATAGACCTGTAAAGGTGGCAGAGAAGTGGCTCCTAGCCCTCAAGCCCCGTACAAATCCATGTATATATCACAGATAAACCTCGATCTTGTCCAAAAGCTGCTAGAGAAGTAGCGCAATAAGGCCATAACTTGCCAATGTCCACCAGTTATATTAAATAAACTTCAGATAACTCATCGCGATGATACAAAATATTTCAGCATATACTTATAGACAGGAGTCTGATACATTAATTATTTGAATAAAAAAATTACCTTGTTTTTAAAACGTACTAAAAATAATAAAATAATTTCTCCTAGCCCCATGTAAAGTTATCATGAAGATTGTCCTCTGAATTGTGAATAGCTATGAAAATACTTGTAAGATTCAAAGCGAAAAATGTGGGGCGCATGCAGGGGTAGTTCATCCTCTAACTAATTTCATTGCACTGCGAATGATAAGAAGTGTTGTGTGAGTTTTCTCAACGACAGCTACTTACTATTATCTATTGCCTGCGCCCCACGTTTTTCGTTTTAAATCTTAAAAGTTTTTTATTAGCCATTGAAAATTCACAGTCACACATTTTTGGAACAATCTGTATGCGGTTATAAATCTGTATATGTTTTTAGTCATGTGCTTGTGAAATTTTGAAATTGATTTTGAACATCCTGGCTGATGTTATGACAGAGGCATGTGACAAATTTCAGTTTTGCTTCACCTGATCATATACAGGGTGTTTCTTAATAACATAAATAATATTTAAGAAGGTTATTCTTGAGTCCATTTTGAGAAAAAGTTTTAAGAAAAAAATATTTTTTTTATGATAACTTTGGTATGACCACGGATATTTTTGTGAAACGTAGTACGTATCTTCTATGCATCAAAAGGCATTTTCTGCTGTACAACATAATTTTAATTCTTGCCAGTGGCGTTCGTGCGGGATTTGTACTGAATCATTTTTAAGAGAAAAGTGATACGCCACTGCTTTTTCTTAAAGTAAAATTATTTTTGAAATTCTCATTCCTTTCTGAGCAAATCTGGTCGGATTTTGTTTCGTTTGACGTACAGTTTTCGCATAAAGAAATAAAATGCATTCATTTGCATCTCGCTAGACCACTTACGAGAAAAAACAATTTATGTAACTATAAACAAAAATGTATTTTTCTACATTCATTTCGTAATAGAATACCTTCAGCAAAAACGTGATTTCCGTCGCAAGTGAGAGAAATTCTCATAACGTTAATTTTCGTTTCTAGTGACGAAAGTTAAATTTATATTTTCAATCATTTCCCGCCCTCATATATAATTTTTTGTAAGTTATTAATAAACAAAGACAGGTATCATTTCTATATTTAGAATGCATTTTTTTACTTTTGTTTTATTAAAAAGCAAAATATAATCGTAAAAATACCGTGAGATTTAAAAACAATTTATATCTAGTTGCCTGGTTTCAGTAGTTTGACGTTCCTCTTTGTTTAGACTGAAAGCATTGTTAATTTTTTAAGTTATCGTGATTTCTGATTCGGAAAGCGATTTACATTTTCCAAGTTTACCACCAGAAATAGCAAATCAAGCTGAGAAAACCTCTTTGGATTTATTACCAGTAAAATCTAAAAAGAGATATGAAGAAATATATGCAAAATTCATGGATTGGAGAGTTGAATCACGTAAATTCATTTTCGGAAACTGTGCTGCTTGCGTATTTTGGATGGTTGTCAAAAAAAATTAAGTCATCGATGATATGGTCTTTGTGTTCGATGTTAAGAACCACTTTATCGATTAAAAATAATATCGATATCAGTAAATATCCCAAGTTACGTTCTTTTTTTATACGAAAATCTAATGGTTTTAAAAGTCAAAAGTCTGAAAAACATTATTCCGCTGAGATATACACTTTCTTGAAGAATGCACCCGACTCCAAATACTTAATGACTAAGGTAAGTTAATTACTTTATTATTGCGACAAATTCTTAATGATATCAATATTAACGTTTGTAAGTAGCCTTAGTTTTTGGAATTTCGGGGGCTTGTCGTTGCCATCAATTGAAACATTTGACAGTCAATGATGTAAAAGATACCAGCAGTATACTCTTAGTTACAATACGTTATACAAAAACAAAAGTACCGCGTTCCTTCCATATTTCTGGGTTCTTCTACGAGATTTCTAAAACATATATGAACCCCCTTCCACTAGATATGGACAAAATAAATTCAAGATTCTTCATTAACTACCAGAAAGGAAAGTGTACTAGACAGGTTGTGGGAATAAATAAATTCAGTAAATTTTCTATGCAAATAGCTCAATATTTGAACTTGCCTGATCCCCAAAACTATACTGGGCATTGTTTGCGTAGAACTTCCGCAACGCTATTAGTGGATGCAGGAGGTGATTTGAATCAATTAAAAAAGCATGGAGGCTGGAAATCTAGTAACGTTGCGGAGGGATATGTTGATCAATCAGTTAGCAGCAAAAATCAAATGTAAACCAAAATTTTACAATCCATACAAAATACAACGCTATCCGATTACGGCGCATCTTCATCTGGAGTGACATCAGTTAGGAACATAACAGATGTGACATCGTCAACCTCAATACATGAAAATCTTGATTTTAATAATCCTATAATTTTGAATAATTGCTTGAATGTAACAATTAACCAATATTCAAATCATAAGTAATGTTTAAAGAAATTCTGTTATTTTTAATTCATAATAAAATATTTGTACATCGTTCTTTCTTAGCATATTATTATGATATAAACAGGGTTGTAGAAAAAGTATAGTGTTTCACTCGTCGAAAACATTTTTTGAAGCTCGTGAACATTAACAGCCTCGGCTGGTAAACTGTTCTCTCGCTTCAAAAAATGTTACTTTCGTCACTCGTAAAACAATATACTATTAAAAGAATAATTTTTGAACAATGAAATTTAAGTCATCCAAATACATCTTGGAATCCTAACACAAAATTACCCTGAATGCACAAAGAAATAAAATAAATCAGATGTTTAAAATGTGAACCTCCGGCTAATATGCATGCCTCTTCTCTTTTTCTCATGGACTCACGTACTCTTTGGAAAATGCTGGAAGGGTTTCTAATAGTTTAGCAAGGAACTATGATGTGATTTCTCAATTGCTCTTCAGTTTGAATTGGTGTGCTGTAGCCAATGTTTTAAGATGACCCCACAGGAAATAATATAAACTATTACCTACCTAGCTCCGGGGACCTAGGTAGGTGATCATGCCTGTGGTCCTCCGCGACCTATTCGGCGATTATTGTAATTTTGGTTTAAATATTCGCGCCCCAGTGCACTGAAGTGTACTGGCGCCCCGTCGTCCATAAACCAGTAGATTTCTTACTAACATGACAACATCTTCCATGAAAGCTGGCAATTCTTGTTCGAAAAACTGCCGGTAATTATGCCCACTCAACCTCTCATGAAGAAAATAGGGTCCAATTAAAAAATCACCGCATACTCCAGGCCACACGTCAACGGAAAACTGCTCCTGGTGACGGGATTCCAAGATTGCATGGCGTTTCTGGAAAAATTGGATTTTCACACACTTTTTGAAGATATGGTGGGGATATAATAAAAAGTCATGGAGAATTTTCCAAACAAGAATAAGTGAGATACTCAAATTTTCACGAATTTTTCGTGTACTTAATCCGGAATCTTCCTCAAAACCCCCACCTCAATGTCTGGTGTTCTTACAGTACGTTGTACTCCTTTTAGATGATTTGCTCAGAAAGGAATGAAGATTTCAAAAAACTTGAGAGGTGTCAAGGGACACTCGGATGGAACGAAGTTCCTTTCGATTAATTAGTGAAGAAATTGTAATAAATAATTTTTTTAAGTTATAATAATATTTTATATATATATATATATGCACTCTGTCTGTCTATTCTTTCGTACACGTCATAGATGCGCGGGACTTTGTAAAACACAACAGAGTGTGTGTATATATATATATATATATATATATATATATATATATATTTATATATATACTCTCTCGACTTCGTAAACACAACAGCGTATAGATTAGAACACGCACGGCTTGCTAAATATTGTAATATTGCATTGATATTGTAATATTAAAATATAATTTGCTTTTAAATTTATTAAAGTTATGACGCATACACTTGCTAAACACACAATAATGGAGAGATTATAACGCGTATGACTTGGTTAGCACAATAGTAAAGAGAGGTTATAATGCGTACTTGCTAAAAATACATAAGCATTTATTATTGTCTGTATAAAATCTCTACTTACCTAACTCCATCAGCAATATCCGGAACTTGTGCAGAAACACTGTCAGGATTCATTATTGTTATTATTTTTTATTATTTATTATGTACAAAAAACCTGTATACACTCAACAAAAATAATCGTCGCAACACCACACTGTTCAATGTGAGATAGAAAGACGAAACGGAAATAACTGGCTTGCTTTCTATGAGAGAGAGAGAGACAGACAGAGAAACACGCGCACGCCGCACGGCTTAAAACCATAGCGAAAGTCTCGTTACAACTTTTGGTCTTAATTTATTCCGTCTAGCCCCCGTTCGCAAAGCGCGATAAGGAACTACGTTCCAAAAGGAAAAGCAGTGGCGTATCATTTTTCTCTTTGAAATGATTCAGTACAAATCCCGCACGAACGCCACTGCTAAGAATGAAAAATTATGTTGTATAACAGAAAATGCATTTTTGATGCATAGAAGATACGTACTACGTTTCACAAAAATATCTTGGGTCATACCAAAGTTATCAAAAAAAAAGGAATTTTTCATTAAAACTTTAGCACCCTGTAGTTCAAAAGTTAAGACTTTCAGGACATATGTTCATATTAATTTTTTTCTCAAAATGGACCCAAGAGTAACCTCCTTGAATATTAGCGTGTTATTAAGAAATGCCCTGTATACGTTTGAAATCGATTACTCCTTAATATTATTATAAAAGACAAACGAAGGAATAGACACACAAGAAAGCGAGTTGATATTGCATTGTCATCCATTTCTGAGCTATGTTTAAAATTTCAATTTCTACCTCGGGAATTTTAAAAACAATTTTTCTCTACTACTATTTTTATTACAGACGAACTAACCGACAGACAGAGCAAGTTATTATTGCACTGTCATCTAGTTCCGAGCTGTTTGAAGTTTCAAGTCTCTATCTCAACGGGAAGTCAGTTTGAAATCGATTGCTCCTTAATTTTAATAACATTATTATTATTACAGACAAACGTGAGTTAATATTGCATTGTTCTGAGATATATCGGAAGTTTCAAATCTCTAGCTTATCGGGAAGTCAGTTTAAAAGCAAGTAAATATAAACGTGGTAAAAATACATACTCGTGAAGAGAAAATATTTAGGACTTAAAGCTGACTAATTGGTTGTAAATTCAATGGTTAATTATGGATAAACCTCTTATATGCACAGTGATCCGTAAGCCAGTTCGGATATATCGGATACAGCTGTGGTGTTCCGCTATCGATTTCCTTGAAATATTTCAAGCCTGATTATACAAGCACCATAGTTTGTAACAAATTATCTTCCATAAACTGAAGTTGACATCATTAAAAGGAGTAACAATGTAGCTATAATGTAGATAGGAATCAGCTGTTGAACTTCTTCTTACAAGTCTTGTATTTTGTTATCAAAACATTTACTTTATGTTGATTAATTCAACATATATTGTAATTACATACCAATTATACGAGGTATTGAATACAAGAAAATACGAGAAATATATCTTCTACAGGTGGTTTTGATTTCGTGATGTCCATTCCATAGAGAGTCAAAATTGCACCTCAACAAATCAATGACAATTTTCAAAATGACAATTATTTCTGGTTCCTCAATCATAACTTATTTTTTCCATTTTGTCATTCTCCATTTTCTCGGTTACTACTCGATGATTGATAAATATTCGATAACTAACTCTAGCTCGGAACGAATACCCAGAATATGACCTCGTACTTGTCCCACTAGGAAATATGTTTCACGTAATAGACGAAATTAACGATAATTGCCAATATCTCGTGGATTTACTATTGATTAGATTGAGCAATCTTTTGTATCTATGGTGGCTCGATTCTATAAGACTCTTTATAGTCCCGTATAGGGTGATACTCTGAATAAATTCCCTTCCCGAACATGAAAACCCATAAATTATCATTTTCTCTTTCCATTGTTCCTATTTTCCATGCAATCATCTATTGAATGCCTGTTTTCAAATATCCCTTGATTGAATATTTATTATTTCATTTACCCCTCTCATAAGTATAAGCATAGACTTACTTTACCGCGGACCTCATATTTGTATTATCGAAATGAATAAATGCTCGTCACGACTATTTATACTATATTTATAATTGCAGGTAGAGTGATTTTGTCTACTACGAGGTTTATTGTGGACGTGTAGTGTAATATTGACTCTACGGGTGTTATTCCGGAGCGGATATTACATGTATAGTACCATACTAGCTCAACAAAGTTTATTCCGGAGTGGATATTACACTTGTAGTACCATACTAGCTCAATAGTGCTTATTCCGGAGCTGTTATGATATGTGTAGTGTAATACTAGCTCAACGGGGTTTATTCCGGAGCGAATATTACATGTGTAGTACTATACTGGCTCGCCTGCGTTCATTTCGGAGCGGATGTAATATGTGTAGAGTAACGCTGGCTCTACGGAGTTCATTCGGGAGCAAATATCCGGAGTGTCATTTGGCTCAACCGGATTACAGTGTAGTACCGTACTGGCTCAACGGAATTTATTTCGGAGCGATTGTGATATGGATAGTGAAATGCCGGCTCTACGGGGTTTATTCGGGAGCAGATATCACCGGTGTAGTGTCATGCCGGCTCAACGGGGTTTATTCCGGAGCGGATTTACATGTGTAGTACCATACTGGCTCAACAGGGTTTATTCCAGAGCGGATGTGATATGTGTAGTGTAATACTGGCTCAACAGGGTTCATTCCGGAGCGGATATTACATGTGTAGTACAATACTGACTCAACGGGGTTTATTCTGGAGCGGATATGATATGTGTATGAGTAAGTTATAACCTGAAAACTCAACTCAATTTCCAGGTACCAGGCTCCGTAAGGTGAACAAAAGTTGTATCAACTTGATAATAAAAGTATATTCTTCCATTTGAGATATTGCATTATTGGAGAAATGTTATTGGGAGTATCATGGAGGTTGAAGTGTAATCCCTACATACTTATAAGATTCCTAGATTCGCTTTTGCTACCTCCAAAGTCAATATTGTTTTTATCAAATTGATAAACAAGGGGTTTTCTTTCATTTGGGATGTTAAATCAGTAGAGAAATATTTTGAAAGATTGCAGGGTATCGTTGAAGTTGAGTTCTTACCCATATCTCTATAAAGTTCCCAGATCTGCTTTTGCTCTTTCCAAAATTTATATTAACCCCATCAGTTTAATCAACGAAGTGTGTTTCCATCCTAGATGTTAAATTGGCAGGGAAATATGATTGGGAGATGGCAGTGCAGTGTTGAAGTTGAATCGTAGGAATTACATACATTATAGTTGAAGCGTAGGGACTTGGTTGTAGTGCTATTTTATAATTCAGATTCAGGGGTGAGAGGGAACCATCGAAGGAGTTTTACTTTATGCTAGGTTCTTGTCATGGGAAACTTTTTCTTGTAGGAGCAGATGATGATTCTAACTAACTAATTTGTATGCTCTTTTTCTGAATGATATTTCTATCCCCAAAAATGCTGAGATGTTTTTCATAGTTGACTATGAAATGAGAGAACTTCATAAAACTAGTTGGATTATGGAAAAAACACTCCATCTACCTATCAAAAATAAGTAAGTAAGATATGAGTGTTCTATGACTCTGAAATATGGACCATGGCGCAAAACGATAGGAAGAAATTCTAGGAAAGAGATAGACGCACTTGAGTAGAACTAGAATACGAAGAATGAAGGAAATAACACATATGTAAGTACAATCAACAGATAGTGGAAACGAAAAAAATATAATAGATGAAATAGAATAGGAGCAATTGAACTGGTTCGAATATATCTGAAGAATAGAAGATGGAAATAGATAATGGATAAATGAGAACGAAAATAAATTAAAAAACACGATGGAAATTAAATGTAAATTGATGCGTTGGTATTGTAGCTGTAAGTCGAATACCTTGTACTATCATAATATGAAACAAACCCTTTACAGAAAATTGTTTTCAGTTATTTTCATGAGTATTCTTTTTCTTTTCTCACTAGTTGAGAGCTTTAAAATATCAAATAAGTATATTCACCAAATTGTTATAAATCTTGAAACATTCCTAACTTTGTATATCCCGCAGTCATCGATCCTTCCCAAATTGAGATGTATACGCCTCTGCAATAACGTCAGGTAAAAGTTATTTATATTGTTTAATTTTCATTTAGGAATATGCGAATTTGTCATCATCAGAGTATAATTACTGTGCAGTTCATAAAAGGGATACGGAACATTTTACATGCAAATAAATGGAAATCACCCTGTGGCTATATCTCTGAACTCATGAATATGTATTCCAACGATTTGAGGCTAGCTTATCTTTCTCTACCCACTGAAGAATGTTTTTGTTCAATATTGTAGGAAAAAACATTGTATTATTTCTGAGAAACTGAAAATACCTCAAAATATAATTTTTATCAAGGAAATTTGTTATTTAAAAAATGTATTGGAAATTCTATTCTAACTGTCAATTGCCAAATGAAAAAATGCATACGACTCTTGCAATATACCCTTGTTGATTTCCAAAAAAAAACTGATGGTGCTTCTAAAAGCAGTATTTCACAAACTATCGCTGCCAAATGGGTGACATTCTGACCTAATTTATGGTTTGTTTGTTCGTCACAGATCGGCTGTTTCTATACAATTATAAAAAAACAGATTCGTGAGTTGTGTGTCAGAGAAAAACTGTTGGCAAATAGCATCTAATCAACACGAACGAACAAACCTCATACAGGGTGAGAGATAAGTGCCATGTGAAGTGGAATGAATAGAAAAATCGAATTTAAACGGTTTTCTTCACATAAAGGATTCAATATAAAATTGAACCAGAGAAAGGTAGATCTCAGGTGAAAACAAATACTTTCCTGGCACCACGCAGAACGTTGAAAGATATTCACCTGAAAATCCATGCATACTTCCATATAATATCAATGGACATTGAATGCAGATGTTTCTTTCTGATAAGCTCGATTATGTTTAATTTATGTCGTGTTCACCTAACAATCCGCATACCGGTTTCAGGCTTCTTGGCCCTCATCAGTACGGAGTAGTCAACCAGCCAAAGGTCCAAAGAACTCTGGCTGAAGTGAGACACAACGTAAACAAACCATCATCGATCTTGTAACACCTATAGGTACGCCGGAAAAGATAAACTTCAACTGGCGGTACCTAGTGACAGAAAGAAACACTCCGAAAATCTCCCACCTCGATAGGTTTCTAAATAAAAGATTCCTTCTCAGTAGGAGTGGCAAGCCCGTCTAGCATATAGTGAGAGATAAGTGCCATGTGAAGTGGAATGAATAGAAAAATCGAATTTAAACGGTTTTCTTCACATAAAGGATTCAATATAAAATTGAACCAGAGAAAGGTAGATCTCAGGTGAAAAACAACTACTTTCCTGGCAAATACCACGCAGAACGTTGAATGATATTCACCTGAAAATCCATGCATACTTCCATATAATATCAATGGACATTGAATGCAAATGTTTCTTTCTGATAAGCTCGATTATGTTTAATTTATGTCGTGTTCACCTAACAATCCGCATACCGGTTTCAGGCTTCTTGGCCCTCATCAGTACGGAGTAGTCAACCAGCCAAAGGTCCAAAGAACTCTGGCTGAAGTGAGACACAACGTAAACAAACCATCATCGATCTTGTAACACCTATAGGTACGCCGGAAAAGATAAACTTTAACTGGCGGTACCTAGTGACAGAAAGAAACACTCCGAAAATCTCCCACCTCGATAGGTTTCTAAATAAAGATTCCTTCTCAGTAGGAGTGGCAAGCCCGTCTAGCATATAGTGAGAGATAAGTGCCATGTGAAGTGGAATGAATAGAAAAATCGAATTTAAACGGTTTTCTTCACATAAAGGATTCAATATAAAATTGAACCAGAGAAAGGTAGATCTCAGGTGAAAAACAACTACTTTCCTGGATTTTCAGATGAATATCATTCAACGTTCTGCGTGGTATTTGCCAGGAAAGTAGTTGTTTTTCACCTGAGATCTACCTTTCTCTGGTTCAATTTTATATTGAATCCTTTATGTGAAGAAAACCGTTTAAATTCGATTTTTCTACTCATACAGTGTGTTACCAAATAAGTGCGAAAGTTTTTAGGGGGTGATTCCTTGTCGAAAATTAAACAAAAGCTCTCAGGCCTTTCCTTAAAAAATTACACGCATAAGAAAAAAAATAGTTTAATTTTTTTCTTGAAATTGCTGAAGAGTTGAATAAATGGCATTCAGTAGGCATGTTCTACCAATAAAAAAACTTTTTAACAAAAAATTAAACCGACGAAAAAATCAACTGAAAAGCAAAAAATAAAATAAACCTTCTTAGTCTAAATGATAATTGAGCTCCTGAACTAATGTAAGTAACTGATTTTGAGTCGGCGCCAAACAAACAATTATCGAAGATCATTATCTATGAAAGAAGTCATCAAAACACAGCTGTGCATCTCGCTGCCATCATTTTACGCTTCACCTAATTCAATTGCTAGTTTGTTTGGCGCCGACTCAAAATCAGTTACTTACATTAGTTTAGGAGCTCAATTATCATTTAGACTAAAAAGGTTTATTTTATTTTCTGCTTTTCAGTTGATTTTTTCGTCGGTTTAATTTTTTGTTGAAACATTTTTATTTTTTACTTTTCAGTTCCGTATTTCGTCGGTTTAATTTTTTGTTAAAAAGTTTTTATTTTTCAATTTTTTGTGGTTAAAATCTACCAATTACTACCTACTTGTTTTTTGATTACTTCCAAAATACTTACTTACCCACCATACTTCAACTATTACCAGTTAAATAATATGATTGTCTACTTTTACTATTTGTTGTAATATAAATTATTTTCGTTGTTCTGGTTAGTTTATTTCATTACTCTGTATATCATTCCATCCCCTCATGAAATATACTGATTTTGACGGATGTGGAACAAGAATAATGTCAGTAGCGATCTGTCATTGTCAACTACGTATGTGTGTGCCAATGTTCACTAGTGAAAAATCAATTATCCCCTATTTTTCTACCCGTAAGGGTGGCTTATTCCTTTCGAAAACCAAATATAAGGTATACCCTATCTATTAAAGAAAGAATCATCCAAATCGAAGAACCCAGTACAAAGTTATGCCTGATAGAATCGGGTAACGGACCAGAATTCAGATGGTGAATGATCAATATCCTTCATTTCGCTACCCTTAGGGGTGGATTTCATCTTTTAAATTCAAATGGGACCAAATTTTGAGTACACCCTATCCACTGAAAAAGAATTATCGGAATCGGACGCCTCAGTAAAAAGTTATGCGTGATCATACATAAAAAAATATGATGGAAAAAAAATATACGGGTCGAATAGAGAACCTCCTCCTTTTTGGTTTCGTCGGTTAAAAAGGCTACCTATGAATAGTTTTTTATTTTGTTATGATCTTTCAAAGGGGTGAAACATGCAACCCCCATTCCATTTTTCACCAGAACGAAACAAAATATGTGTTGAAAAGAACGATTCATCGCAAAACTTTTTTAACTCTTGTGTTCTGTCCGTAAAAGCAATGGTTTCCTAATAAAAAATAGAACACAACATTGTGCATGAACGGATCTTCTGTAAATGGAATCGAAAAAATCTAGTAGGTGGCTGTCACATTTAGTTTGCACAACTTGTGACTTTCCGATTCCATTTACAAAAGATCCGTTCATGCAAATATTATATTTTATTTTTTTATTAGGAAACTATTGCTTTTACGGACACAACACAGGTGTTGCAATGAATCGTTCTTTTCAATAAATATTTTTTATTGGGAAATTTCGTTTCGTTAAAAAGTTCTGTTAAAAAATGGAATAGGGGTTGCATGTTTCAACCCTTTAAAAGATCACAACAAAATTAAAAAAATATTCATAGGTAGCCTTTTTATTGGTAGAACATGCCGACAAAATGCAATTTCTTCAACTCTTTCAAAAAAATATTTTTTTTTCTCAAATTTTTGGAAGCGTGTAACTTTTCAAGGAAAGGCCTAAGAGCTTTTGTTTTCATGAAAGACCCCCTTTAATTCTTGACAAGGAATCACCCCCTTGAAACGTTCACACTCATTTGGTAACACCCTGTATAAAAAGAAAATGCAGGTAAACAAAAATTATAGGTTTTTTGAAATAAATACCAATGGTATTAGAGCGATTTTTTGTTTTCGTGCACATCTTGGAAAAACATTAATTGGATCAAGTTTTGGGGCTCAAAAAGCCCTATCAAATATTTGTATGAAAATGAGAATTTTTTCATTCTTTTAAATTTAATTTCTTTCATTCAAAGCAAAATTGCTCAAAATGTGCACCGTTTCTTTCATAGCAGAATGTCAATCGATGATAAAACGTATTTTTACATTCTACAACGTTTATGAGTGAAATGCATTCAGTTTCATTTTATATTCGTTGGTGCGAATCTTTTATATTTTCTAGTTTACATAAACTTCGAGGGACCACAACAAAAAGAAATCGGCTGGAAAAAGATATGGTGATCTTGACAGCCACTCACTTCTCGATCCCCCTTTTTATAGTTTTCCCAATATCAATTGCAGAAGCATAAAAAAGTCTTGCGGTAAAATCCTGTGAGCAGCAGTGGCGGAGATAACTAATTTTATTTAGATATTTTAAGATTTTAAAAATACTTCATAAATAATGAAAAATGAAAAACAATTTAAGACAAGCTTTTATTTATACAAATACATTAAGAAAGAAAAATAATTTATTTCATTGTAGGTTATTATTATATCCTAAAACGAATTTCGATCGGCACACACCAAGACCATAGACGCTACTGGTTTTTAATCTTCCAGAGCTATTAAAACACAAATATAACGCGTGATTTATGACCTCCCATCGTAGAGACACACCTGCCAGCATTAATGTCCGACTCGATTGGCCCAGACGAATCGGTTGTACGATAGACAGCCGTCACTCGAGTCCACGTTGACTATCAGCTCTTTTGATCTACCGTTTGCCGACGGAAAATGTTTACGAGTAGTAGGTACAGATTATTTTTCGTTCCGTTTCTTCGCATATACGCTCGTGTTAGCGAAGTGAGTTTTCATTTGCTCCCTATAGAAACAGCTTCTGCAATTGATATTGGATAGACTATACAAGCTTTTATTTAGTTTCACCTGTCCCAATGTTTGTCATCAAATCTTGCAAGTTAAATTTGACCCACTTCTAGTTGTTCGATTAACGTGAAATTTGGCAGGTGTTCATAGTTCCCGTGACAATGCATGATGCATCTGTTAGAGAAAAAAAACTAAAATGGCGGCTCCAAGATGGCGGACGAGATTTGTGTTTATGGTCTGATTCGATTCAAAATTGGTATGTGGGGGTTTTCAGGGTCGAAGATTTTGGATTTTCTGACAAAATTCATAAAATTAAAATGGCGGCTTCAAGATGTCCGACAATTTCTGTGATTATGGTCCGATTCAATTCTAAATTGGTATGTGGGGGTTTTCGGGGTCGGAGATTATGAATTTCTTGTCCCGCAAATAGTGTTGATGTATCATATTTGTTACGCGTTGTGTAGGAATGTAAACTTTAATTTGTTCTGTAGTTTTCAAAGTTTGTTTTTATGTGCATAAGACATTGCAATATGTAAGCACAGGGCAGGGAAAGTATCTTAAAATGTTTGAATGCATCCCACAATCATCTCTATATGGCAATCCAGCAATGATTCTAACAGCCTTTGCATGGAAAAAACTGTTGAGGCATGTGCTGAGTGGCCCCACATAGGATATTGAAAACTGGATGAGTGCATTAATAATATTGTCTGTGTCAAACAATATTGCAGGTTGCGTAATAAAAATATCTTCCGTGATATATTCCTGCAAACAAAAACTGTATGTTCTTCCCATGTTAATTTACTATCCAAGAGAACACCCAAAAACTTAACGCAATGTTGGCACTTTATGTTGTTTCAAACTGAAAATCAATGTCTCAGACTTTTCCTTGTTCAAGACTAACTTATTATAATTGAGCCAAGACTGTCTCAAAGAAAGACTATTATGGGCCTCAGTTAACAGCATGCTAAAATCGCTATTTGAATGCGTTAATGTGGTGTCGTCAGCAAAAAGGGTGAAATTTGCTGATCGAGCACTAGTTGGCAAGTCATTAACATAAATAAGGAATAGGACCGGACCTAGAACAGAGCCTTGTGGTACCCCATATTTAATTTTAATTGATTTAGAGCTGACGTCCTTAAAATGAACAAATTGAGTTCTGTCCGTCGAGTAGGACCTAATAATGTTTTGGCTACTTTCGGAAAAGTTATAAAATTTCAGTAGTTTATCCACTAAAATATTGTGCGGTACACAATCAAAAGCCTTACTTAGGTCTAAGAATTGTACATGGTCATAATCATTGGTCTCGAAGCCTTCATTAACCACAATAATAAATGAAATAATTGCCGCGGTTGTCGATAAATTAGCCGTAAAGCCGAATTGACAACTACTAAATAATTTAAAATTTTCAAAATCAGTTGTCATTTCAATGCTGAGAACAACTTCAAGTTTTTTTGCAAATATTGGCACAATAGGGTCTGTAATTTGTTGGTCATGCAATTACCTTCATAAAGGGGTAACACTTTTGAACATTTAAGAAACTTCTGAAAAACATTATTTCTGATACATTGAGTGATAAGTTTGGTGAGAGGAATCAGAATAATATATTTAATACAGTTAAGAATTTTTACGTTAAAATATATTTTCAGTTTTTTTTTAATTATTGATAATTTCAAGAACTTGATTATACGTGACTTAATATTAAAGATTGTAAATATCGAAATGAAATTTTGCAAGCCGGTAAAAAAATTCCAGGTGCATAATATGAAAAGATTTTCCAAAATTGGAATCCTGAGTTTTTAGAACTACCTTCGAATTTTTTTATAATTTTTATATTTCTAACTGTTTATTTTTTCCTCGTGCAGTATTTTGATTTATTCCATACTTTCAATTCGAAATTAAAAAAAGTTGTGGGACAATACATGCAGTGAAAATTATCACAAAAAAATTTATGGTTGGCGAAATTGACGTCATTTTGATAGGTCTGCCATCGTTGAATTTAGCGAAGGTGTATTTTATTGTCATATTTTCGCCAGATTCACTAATATCGGACAAAAACTAACGTAATTTTGAAGTCGAGAATTTGGATATCAATGCATAAGTAAATCAAAAAGTCAAAATAATATCCCTTCAACCGATTCATCACCTACCATCAGCTGTAAGGAATAACGAAATTGGGAAAAGAAATTTTCTAAAAATTCCATTTGCACTAACGTGGATTATTCTTGATTAAATTACGTTGAGGAACAAGAGAGTATGGGCCATATTTATGAAAATTGTATTTCTCATACTCCTTGAATCGAATAAAAGAAGCGTGTGAAATCTCGAAAGTATTACTTACAACAAAGAAGAATGCCGAAATAATTGAAAAAATTGTAACATTTCCGGCATTTATCGTGCCTATTTTTGTATTAGCATTCTTTGAAATTTTCTCTTTCAATAATTCTTTCCATAGTAAACGAAATTCATCATCCAATTCGAAAGTACTAATGTGCCGTCTACCTGTCGAACTGAGCATCTAAACATCAAAACATCCATCAATAACTTGTGTCGAATGTCTTCCGATTCATATGAAATCTTCGAGTTACCCGTTTACAATTATTACAATCCCACAATACAATTCCATCCTGTTTGCACACGACCTACACACGTCATTTGGCCGTTACGAACCTCCAGTACCACCGCACCCTCTTCCCAATTTACGAAATCGTGCATTACACACGTTTTGCATCCACTAGTGTCTCGGTGTTGCCAAGACTAGACATTTTCCCCATAGAATGATGATTTTATTGTTCAGTTTGTTTTTGTAGTTGATGAAGTCGATTGAAATAAACCAGAGAACCCATATTGTTACTTCAAAACTGAAAATAGAAGTAATATAGTGCAGATATTTGAAACTTTCGATGTATAGATAGAATATTTTAATAAAGTTAATTTACGTATACCTCCTAGAAATTGGGATTTAGTATTTCTTCATAGTTGGATCTCAAAAAATTAGAGGTAAAATTTGGAACATGATTTGTTCCTTTGTAGTCGGTTACATACATTTGGAAGGATGGAATTTAATCGAATTATGTATGAATACTTTGATAATTGATAATAAAAAAATACAAAAATAAGTTTTTGTTTTATTTCTCGATATCTACGGCGGCGTGGCGTTACCAACCACAACACTATATTAGTTAAACAGGAGTCTTGAGTTGTTCATTTCCAACCAACAAAATGTCATGTATTTTCATATCATATATTCAGGGAAATGTAAATTTTACATTAATTACTCTTTGATTAATGTCTTAGTTTCAGCATTTCATGAACTCTAAACAATATATAAACAACGAAATGTTGACAATTTTCTGAAATTCGGACAGTTTTTATTGTCGTTTAATAATAATTGCCTTATTGTCCAACAGTTGGCAGTCCAAATGAAAAAATAATATGTTTACGATTTGGTTGGTGCCATGTAACTAACCACGTCGAATCAGTGCTTAAAATAAATGCAACAAAAAGTAACGACCATATTTGGAGCTGCCTGTAGGTGATAATTTCAAAAAATTGACGGCGTGGTAACTGAAGCTTCTTTCGAATTGCGCCGATTTATCTCTGGGAATACTGTAAATATTCTGGTGGCGTATGCGGCATTGATAAATCCATTTATTAACTTTGGCTGTAATGACCTTATATAATTTATATAGATGACATGCCATATGCAGCATGAATCCCACTTGTAAATAATACTACTTTAAGATGGGACTCGTTTGGATGGCATTATTGATTTGTCAGCGAAAGTAATGCCTTGTGCCGACTATTACAGATTCACTAACCCCTTTTCATTACCCTAACTTGGAAATTAACGGAAACACCATAGAAATTTTCACCCCTTTATGGGTTGAATTTCTAAAAACACTGAAATACGTATTTCTTCATTTGTTACAAAAACCTCAAATACAAATTTGACTCTTACTTAAAAACTAACGGAACCCCAATACTACTCGTAAATTCCAATCCCCATTTAACCTCCCATTTCACCCCTTTAGGGGTTGAATTTCCAAAAATGTTGTAACACGTGTTCCTCTACCTCTACCTGCTAAACCGAGATTTTCGAAACTTAGTTTAAGGACAGTCAAAAGCTGGTAATTGTGAAATATGTACATTTTTGTCATATTTCTATTTTAGTGTAGCATATTGATGTCTGATTTGATTTGTTTGTTTGATATGATATTCTTAGTTTATTAGCTTTATTTAAGCTAATTGTATATATTGGATTATGCCCGTCATATGCTTTTTGTAACAAACAATATTTTTGAATTTTTTATGGTGAACTAAAATCAAATTTCCAAATTTATTAAAACGTGACTAAAGTATTATTTCTGGTAAAAATAAGTTTTTTGAAACTTAACTTGTGTCATATACCTTCAACATGAACAAAAACTGTAGAAATAATTTTTTTAACATTTATTTATAAGCAAGTGATTTGTGTATGATTTTTTATTATTGAATATATCAGTTTACATATTGTATAGTTTTATCCAGCTGGTTCCTGCATATTATTCTGTCCAACAAGCTTGCAAAAAAATATACTGATAAGAGTTTGTAACAAAATTTGCCATTTACGATAATTTTACCTAAACAGTATACATAATGTGTTTTGTGCTAGTGTGCTAGAATTAAAAAAAAAATCTCAACATAATACCTTTAAGGTATTGAGGGATTGATTTTTTTATTAGGTACTGATCATTAAAAAACCTTCACTAAGGAATGTTCAAGTAAAAAATAATATAGCTGAAAATAATTTCTTCACACTGAGTAGGTATGTCATATGATAAAATATTAATTTCCAAAGCAAACTGGTCCTATGTATAGAAAGCGATATGACAATACATTGAAATGTTTATTTACCTGTCGGAGGGAAATTCCAGGTAATTTTCAATTGCCTCCAAAACATCAAGTACAGTTCCTTCAGTAAGCCAAAACAAAAGTCACAAAGTCACCTTTATGGTCCATACTATGAAAATGATATCTGTCTCTTATACAGCAAGCTCGACAAACGACGTACTCATCTTCACTATCGCTGTCCTCGAAAGCTAATAAATTCGCCCTTCGCATATTTGCAAATTTCAATTTAAACCACACAATATACAAAAATATTTAAAACGAAAAACTATCGTAACCTTACTTTTCAAAACTATCTAAAACGTCGTTTAACTTCGTAACTGGCCAAATTCGGTCGGTTTAAGCGGGAATGCCATTTAGAACTACACCCGGTTTATAGTTTCTGGTGAAATCCAATATGACAAGTAAAAAGCTTAATCTAAGTTTAATTTGAACAAAACGCGTTTAAAGAGGTTGGTGAAATCGGGCCTTAGTGGTTATCTATTTTATTACAGAAATGCGCTTTCAGAATTTCAGCTCTTTAGGTCCAGCGGTTTGGTCTGAGTTTTGTTTGTTTGGTTTGGTGAGTCAGGACATTCAATTATATACGTATAGATTGGATGTAATAGTATTCATTATTAACAGTTATTAAAAAATTTGCATCAGTGAGGATTTTTTTGCGATTTTTCAAAAAACAATCATTTTAGTATCGGTTAATAGTAGTTTGTGACAAGTAGGTAGAAACCTGCGAAATTAGGTTTAGATGGATGGATGGATGATGTATGTAAGTAGGTGTGTAAGTCAGCAGAATATACTCTAAAAAAGTAAGATAGAATTGGGAGAAGTGTCGAACATCGGTTCCTTCTAGAACCCTATTAGACAGATAATTTTGCAGCTGCTTTGAAATTTATTTTATCAGGAGAAGGGAGTAGTCCAGTGCATTAGAAGGAGTCGACACATAGCTTGAATTGTGTTGTTCTCGGAGAATCATCAGGTGTACGATAATGAATGGCCAAATTGTAACATGGCGGGAATTTCAAAATGAAATAGAATAATTAGGTGATTTAGACGGTGGTTTCTAATAAAATACTGGTTTTATTTGCAACTTTGATGGACAAATGATGAATCATGGACCATAGTGACAAAATAATCATGAAAATAAAAATTCTGACACAATTTGAGCTCTAGGTTCCCAGGTAACACCAAATATATTGCTCCGCCCTCTGCCTCCATAATTCTGTAAAAACTTGCCGCTCCATACAATAAAAAAGAATTGGGATTTAAAGATAAGAGACACTCCCTCTGGTTGCAGTTCTGGAACGATACCGATTTTCATGATTTTCACACACCAAAGGAAAGAGACGAACGATCATTGACCAATGGAAATGGGTTCTACTCCCACCAAAGGTATAAATAGAACCATACTTGTGTAGGAACATTTTATAATGTAAGTTAAATTTGAATTCCCAATGGACTGAAAATTAAAAAGTAAGCAAAAACTGTATCAAATGAGTGTCTATCTTCAGAGATGTTTTTTACCAGGTAGAAAATGTAACATATTGTGCATATTTTATGAGATGTAGTAACACCGTAACATGACATGCCGATGGTAACATAAATGACAACGCTTCCCTTGAATTACTGTTAAATGAGTTCTCGTACTACCCCTCTAAGGGGGCGTACCAAGCGTTCAGGGATTTTTTTTTATTTTTTATGTTCTGGTTCCCACGAAAAGGGATATCCTGTAATGTTCAGAGAACATCGTGGGAACCAAGGGAAAGAAGGTAGGAGTTGGTGTTCTTCTTAAATTTCTGGAGGTTGTATGCCTCGGGGAACACCTCCCTAGGCAATGAGTTCCAAAGCCTCGCTGTTCGTTGGATGAACGAGTCTTTGGAAAGTGATGTTCTGCAGGTCTCCAAAGTTACCACGAAGGGGTGTGATGACTGAACTTGACGGGTTAGTCTCGAAGAGACTGCCAAAGCAGGAACGATTGTTGATATTTCAGAAGAGCCCATGAAAATATCTATAAAATAGAGACAAATCGCCAACTTTTCTACGGATATATAGGCACCCTAAAGTGCATAAAACTCTCTCACCCCCCAACCCGATTTCATCTTTGATTTATTCATTGATTATGGAATTAAATGTTTTGTTAATATAATGATGAGATGTGACCGTACTATTGTTAAAATAAATATATTTGAATTGAATAGTAAGACAAAATACGAGTTTTGATTTTTGTCGAATGCTCTGAAAATATCATCGAAATTTGAGACGAATTTAGAGTTGAGGTTTGGCAACGTTGCCTAGTTAGAGAAGAGCGCCCTGTTCGCGCCGTGCACCATATCCTAGTGGCAGGTGGTTCGTTCGAGCCTGGGAAACTGAGTTTCAGCAGAGTTCCCACACATAGCACGCACCTGGCATACGACGAGATCGAAATCCTCCTCATGACTTGCACGTGGTGGGAGGGTGGCACTCGAAGGTGGTGGTTTAGATTTCCTAACGTTTTTTGCTCTGAAGGAGTTTCCAGAGCAATTATTCATAATGATGCAATTTATCAATTGCTCTGCATAGGTGGGTATTTTTGGATCGGCATATGGAGACATTATGAAGGATGATGATTCGAGGAAATATCAAGAATAAGAAATTACTAATGAATGAGTCATCAGAATGGTTGCCACATAGAGTATATAATTAAAAGAATATTATGAATGGACTAAATAGCACAGTAAATGAACCATGAAAGATGATTGATGCGTGAAGAATATATTAAAGACACTATTTAAAAACCAGCTTTCATTTAAAAGCAAAAATCCGATGGCGCGGAAAGGTTAATTTCACAATTCATTTATTGATTCTGAAATTATCATCAATGAATTTGACTTATTATGTGACATATTTTTCATTAAAAAACACAAACAGCATTTCTATTTTTGTGTAACCTTTAAACTTAACAATCAAAAGTTGTAGGTTTCAAATCAAGTTAGACACACTTATTTTAAAAATACATGGAAACCTTCAGAAAAAACTAAAATCAATAAAATTTCACGGATATTGGAATTCCAATCAATGGAAACAATAAAAAAGTGAATTATCTCAATTTACAAAGAAATTTTGCAAAAAAAACTATTTGTGTCCGAGATGATTGATGAGTGAACTTGATTTTTCACAAAACAAAAGCTCCAAATAGGTAAATAATGAGTAATAAGATATTTTCATAGGTTCTCATGAATATCGACGAGTAGATCACATGAGAACATTCATATGATAGTTGAACTTTTCTCGATAATTTTAAAAAGAAAACTTCGGCGGAGTGGAAGTGTGACTAGTTCTTCAGACCTTCCAGAAAATCCAGAAACCCTGTAATTGAAATCTCAAATAGCACTATGTCACTATGATAGAATCGAATGAAAGGTTATGAAACAAAAGAACTATAGAAACTGTACCTACTGACATTCCTAACTTCACTGCTATTTTATCTTCAAAATTCAAAATTTGGAACTGTTTTTTAAGGCCCATTTAATAAATTTCATTTCATTAAAAACACTGTCATTTCTATTCCCAGGGAAGTTATTCAAAAACATAATAATAATAAATCATTATTCATTTTTTATTCCCTAAATTTTTTAAATAAAAAAAAACAATAACCATACACAAAAATATAGGTTGATTTATTTCACAAAACATCAATAAAGCTGTTTATACCTAAAAAAAACCTATATTCCATTCATTCATTCCTCAAAGTATAGATATGTGCATAAAAAAGAAAAAAAAATACACCCGAATAAGATAGAAGACTGGATAAATTTGAAAATACCTACCAAGGTTTCTTAGATAATGATCTGAAGAATACACTGGCTGGGGCGGTGTGAATGCCACTTAAATTATACAGAGATGGATTTTAAGAACTATATACAGTAAACCACTCAGATTCCCTAATGATAAATTACATAAAGAATCAGGAATATTTGATATTAGACAACTTTTCTGTGAAAACATATTAATCAACATCAAGAAAAATAAAATGACCTCCCACCCTGTCACACACTCCTACAGCACAAGAAATAAAACCATTCGGTGTGACAAAACTGTGATTTTCTTGCATCAAAACTTTATAGTTTGATGCCTATTGAAATTAAGAATACAAAGAGCATCAATTTATTCAAGAGAAATACTCATGGAAGAAGAAAACTACACGATTTCGTCAATAAAAAACAATTAATAACTGTTAAATCTAATTTCATTCAAATAATTGTTCAGGACATTATCTTATATCCTTCAAAAGAAACAATGGATG
Organism: Gonioctena quinquepunctata; assembly: GCA_018342105.1. Classification (NCBI taxonomy): domain Eukaryota; kingdom Metazoa; phylum Arthropoda; class Insecta; order Coleoptera; family Chrysomelidae; genus Gonioctena; species Gonioctena quinquepunctata. The sequence goes on along the minus strand of JAFIRS010000154.1, from coordinate 989,034 downwards.
GTCACTAGTTCACTTTATTCTTTATTTATTATTCTACTTATTCTAATATTAGTAAATAGTTCTGGATAGGTCTGGATATGTCTATGTTTATGAGAATACAGTGAGCATCATAAGTGTTACCCCCTCTATCTAACTCGTTACTGGACTCTTGTTAGGAAAATCGACGAGACACGTCGAATTTTGATTTCTACAATGTACATTTTTGTATGAATAGTTTACCCCTAATTTCATACCTTACTGGAGGGGAGCAACCCTTTCGAAAAATTTAAATAGCATGGGGTGAGTGATAGATCATTTGCAAGGTGGCTTTATTCTCTATTCAACCGTGCAAAGGAATTGACATTTGCTCCATTAATTCTCGAGTCATTATTGTTTCAGAATAACGAAAATTAACGTAGGGCACTCATCCTCAGAATTAAAATTCGGCCCTGCGTGATATCGGTTTTGGTTCAGACGTCAAGTGAGACTTATTTGCCAAATGCTTGGATATCAACTGCACGTTTTTGTTGGTGTTTTTGCATTGTTTCAGGATAAATGGTCAAAACAATAAACTGAAATCAAGGAGAGTGCGAGTCAGTAAGTTCTAGCTGTAAGTTTTGATCGCTATTCATCTCCAAACAATGGTTGCACCACGTGAGTTAAATGAGAAATGCGAAGCGATTGTTAATTTTGGTGAGGCTCATCGCAATTATCATGAGACTGTACGAATGTTCAATGAACGTTTTTCAGATCGCCCTATTGATAGACATTTAGTGAAAATTTTTTATGAGAACGGCAGTATGCAAAATAAAAAACGTTCTGGGCGATCAACTACTGGGGAAGATAAACAAGTGGACATTACGGGCGCATTTGTGAATAATCCGTCCTCATCGAGTAGAACTGTTGCCTTGAATTGTGAGGTTTCGCAGATGACTGTATTGAAAGTTCTGAAAAAAAAAGTTTCAAACCTATAAAATAATGATGGTTCATGAACTGACGGACGATGATCCAGACCGCCGTCTAGAATATTGTAAAATTGTATCTAATAATATTTTGCAAAATTGCAGCTATCTGAAACATATTTGTTTCAGTGATGAGGCTACTTTTTTTTAACGGTCGCATGCATAGACAAAATGTGAGGTACTGGTCCGATGAAAATCCTCGACTTTTTCACGAAACTCATACTCAGTTTCCACAAAATACAGGAATACTGGTTGACCACATTATAGGTCCGTCATTTATTGAGGAAAATCTGACTGGTGCCCTCTATTTGGGAATGGTGGAAACAGTGATAGATCCACTGATAGTGGTAACAAGAGCTCCTCCCCATTTTTCAGTTGCTGTGACCAATTAATTGAATACTGTTTATGCAGGACGATGGATCGGGCGCCGAGGATCTGTGAAATGGCCTCCAAGATCACCAGATCTAACTTCTTTAGATTTTTTTCCATAGGGTTATCTAAAATCTAAAGTATACGAGACTCAGTGACACTCTATTCAGGAGTTGCGAGCGCGGATTACGGAAGTGTGTGCAACAATTACTCGAGAAACTTTGCAAAGCTGAAACTAAAAATAGGAGGTCAACGGGAAACATTTTAAACATTCATTGTAATAACAGATAAGGTTAGTGTTAGTTTAGTTGCCTTCCTGTTTGTGATGTTTTGTTATTTTTGAACATCAATAACTCAACACGTAATGAAGCAAATTTCAAATGTTTTGCACGGTTGAATAGAGAATAAAACCCCCTTTCAAATGAGCTAGCACTCACCCCCCATGCTATTCAAATTTTTCGAAAGGGTTGCTCCCCTCCAGTAAGGGATGAATTTAGGGGTAAACTATTCATACAAAAATGTACATTGTAAACTATTCATACAAAAATGTACATTGTAGAAATCAAAAGTCGACGTGTCCAGTAACGAGTTACATAGAGGAGGTAACACTTATGATGCTCACTGTGATATTTATTCATTTATATGAAACTTATTTTTTTTACATTTGTCACAAATACATTTAAATTTTTTTTTAATTACAATTACAGGCAACAAAAGTAGAAAAGGACAAAAACAGGAAGCAAATAAAATTTTAAATATCCAACTCGCATGTACAGGAGGGCATATGAAGGAGGGACTTATAGCTATAAAAAAATGGGTTTTATCAAACGAAAGACAAATATTCCAGGATGTAGTTGACTAATGATTGAAAAAGTTCAATCTAAATCATTTGAATTCTTCCTTCATTTATACACATATAAAATAAATTAGTTAAGACGTATAGGTATTAATTGTTAATATAGAGCATTTTTTGTTTCAATGTTATATCGTGTTATATTGTTTGCCCTCAATCCGTTTTTAATTATTTGTATCGATCGTTATAGTAAATATCTTATATATTTGTATAGATTTGCAGTACGTAACTTCAAAGCAGGCTCACAATTTCGAATTCAAAAATGAAGAATTACCCATAGACAAGCTCTCATTTATTCACCTGTAAATTCCATATACACTATTGTATTCTGTGTGAAGTTTGCTGTACTACATTTTATACAGGAAAAATAAATGAACGTTATTATCATTAACTCCTCAACTGCATAGAAACAATGCGACATTAGTATGTTACGAATTTTTTCCTTAAATATATTGTAAGTTAAATCTTTATAGAAGTATGGTAAGGAGTTGTAAAGCTCAACACTGATATATCTATATGTTATCTTCTGTTTTCTTAATCAGTAAAGTACGCAAATTTTATCACTGTTTCTAGTAGAATATGTGTGTATATTTGTGTGCCTTATGACACTAACAGTTGAGCATTTCTTATGAATGGATAGAAGGCACTCCATGATGTAACAACAGGGTAGTGGCAAAATCGATAGTTTTTTGAATAGAGGTTTACAATGAGATCTAGAGTCACTAGAACTCATAATACGTATTACTTTCTTTTGTGCTATAAATACTTATTCTTTGTTACTACAGTTTCCCCAGATTATTATTCCGTACGTGAGTTTACTATGAAATAAGGAGAAATAGGTCATTCTTAAATGATGGATGTCTAACTGGGACCTTAATTGTCTTATTCCAAATGTCTCTCTTGCAAGACGCTTGCAGAGATCTTGAGTGTGGAAAGCAAAATCTAACTTTAGTCCAAGTAAACACCTAATAGCTTCACTGGCTCACTGTGATTACTAGTTGTTGAGGAAAAGTATATGTTTTGTGTTTTCGTTTCATTAAGAGTCAGAGAGTTTGTGCGAAACCAGTCTTCGGTTATGATCTCAGATTGTTCTAGGTTGATAAGTGTTTCTTGTCTTGTTTTGCAAGTGGCTAAGTGAGTTGCATCATCAGCAAAGAGGACTGGTTTCACAGTTTGGCCAAGATTGATAGGCAGATCGTTGATATAACATATGTAAAATAAAGGTCCAAGTACAGATCCCTGTGGAACCCCATATTGCACAGTATGAATATCAGACATTTGATTGCCGCACTCAACATAGTTGGTCCTATTGTTCAAACACGAAGAGATTGGGACTAATGGAGTTCCTTTAATGTCGTATCTTTCTAGTTTTAGTGGTAGATAATCATGGCGAACTGTGTCGAATGCTCTTGTTAACTCATAAAGTCTAGCAGAGCTGATTGATTGTTTATCCATCCATTATGGTGTCCTAGAGCTCGCAAACTGCCGCAATAGTGGACTTTCCAGTTCTGTTACCGAACTGATTAGCGCAGATACAGATATTATAGAGATACCCAATACAGATATTATAGAGATATAGGTCTATAATTTGCTGGTAAATTTGGATCCCCTTCTTTGTAGATTGGTGATATTCTAGAAAACTTTAACATATCCGGGTACATACCATCCTTCATGCGTGTGTTTATAAGAATGGCGATCTAGAGTAACGGGAACCATTTTTAGCAGACTGACATTTAGACTATAACAGTCCCTTGACTTTGTGTTCTTTTTGTTTTCAATAATCCAGCGTACCTTTTGTGCATCTGTTGGGTGCAAATAGAGTGAATTTTAATTTATGGGAATTTTTTATAGAGTTATCGAAATTAAGATTTTTAGTTCTATCATCAGTAAGTTAACAGAACTCAATTAGATTTTGTATGGTATCCTGGTAGAATTTTGTAGAGATAGTCTCACTTCTACCTTAGCTAACATATATAATATTCCAAGCTGTTCTCTGAGTGTTATAAGATTCTAAAGATTTTTTGTTGTTGAGTTTTATCTTTCCAGTGTGGCTCATGTTTAATATTTTTTTAAGAAATTTAATAATTCAAAACTCTCTTTAGATCTAGTGACATCAAACATTTTCTGGGCTGCATCTAGTTTAGACTTAAGATGTTTAAAGTTCTGAGTATATTCAATATTCTTAATGTGCTCGCTACTCCTGATACTCACCTTTTTTTCAGGAAAACAGCAGGAAGTGCCAGGGTTAGCCTGTCTGGGAATCACAGGGGCAATATTTACGTGCCCCACTGCAGCACCAGAGACAATGCACTGCACTTGTGTCTAATTAAGGAAGCAGTAAAAAGTGCATTCTGACTGCAGCAGGCATCAAACTTGAATGCTGGGGATCTAATTGGACATCTGAAGGTTCTGGAAAATATTCCCCTAGAATCCAGCTACAAGCCATCAGATATTATGCCAGCTAGGCAAGACTTTGAAGTGATTTATGAAGTGGTTATAAACAACCACCATATATTCACAACGGACGGGTCTCAACTAGAAAGGAAAGCATCAGTATGGTCTACTGATGGTTCAAAAAAACTTTTTAACAAAAAATTAAACCGACGAAATACGGAACTGAAAAGTAAAAAATAAAATGAACCTTTTTAGTCTCAATAACTAAGCTCCTTAACTAATGTAAGTAACTAATTTTGAGTCGGCGCCAAATAAACAAGCAAATGAATTAGGTAAGGCGTAAAATGATGGCATCGAGTTGGGCGGTGAAATTCTGATAATTTTTTTGAAGTAATTTAATGATCTTCGTTGATTGTTTGTTTGGTGCCGACTCAAAATCAGTTACTTACATTAGTTTAGGAGCTTAATTATTGAGACTAAGAAGGTTTATTTTAATTTTTACTTTTCAGATCCGTATTTCTTCGGTTTAATTTTTTGTTAAAAAGTTTTTATTTTTAAATTTTTTGTGGCTGAAATCTACAAATTACTAACTGCTTGTTTTTTTATTACTTCCAAAATACTTACTTACCCACCTTACTTCAACTATTACCAGTTAAATAATATGATTATCTACTTTTACTATTTGTTGTAATATAAATTATGTTTGTTGTTCTGGTCAGTTTATTTCATTACTTTGTATATCATTCCATCCTCTCATAGAATATATTGATTGTGATAATGACACTAGCGATCTGTCATTGTCAACTACAGATGTGTGCCAATGTTCACAAGGGAAACATCTATTATCCCCTATTTTTCCACCCGTAAGGGTGGATAATTTCATTGAAAATCCAAATATGATCAACTATGAGGTATACCCTATCTGATAAAAAAAGAATCATCCAAATCGAAGATCCCAGTACGAAGTTATAGCTGATAGAATCGGTTAACCAACCAGAATTCAGAGGGTGAGTGATCAATATCCTTCATTTTGCTACCCTTAGGGGTAGATTTCATCTTTTGAATTCAAATGGGACCAACTTCAAAGTACACCCTATCCACTGATAGAAGAATTATCGGAATCGGACGTCTCAGTAAAAAGTTATGTGTGATCATACATAAAAAAAAATTAAATATACGCGTCGACTAGAGAACCTCCTCCGTCGGTTGAAAATGGACGAAAAGGCTGGATTGGGAGTAACGGGTCCCAATTTTAGAATCTCAAAATCGCTAGGCAAAGACCTAACAATTTGTCAAGCAAAAACCCATTCTATAGAAATTTGTGTCCAAGAATGCCTTGAAAGAGGCTTCATGGGAGCAAAGATATATATCCTATCAGACAGCCAAGCGGCACTGAAAGCTATGAAGTCACACACTTGTGAGCCTAGACTGACTTGGGACTGCAAACTCTTCCTAAGACAACTGGCTACGAACAATCAGCTTACTCTGATGTAGGTGCCATGTCACAAGGAAATCAAAGTCAATTAAGAAGCGGACAGCCTTGCCAAGGAAGGCCCCACCACTCAATTTTCTGGCCCGTAACCCTTTTGTGGTCTTTCCAAAGCTCACATCAACGAAGAGTTTCGGCGCTGGGAAGCTGACCAAATTAAAACCAACTGGAATAAAGTTCCAGGGCAAAGACCAGCGACAAGGCTTCTGAGCCCATCGCCAAAGAAAGCTGAACAGTTTTTCGAATTGGACAAGGAAGACTTGAAGCTGGTAACGGGACTGCATTGTTCTCCGAATTATCACCTCAAAAAAATGGATAGATCAAGTAGTGACTGTACCATTATTTCGAGAACTTCGCTGGATCTGCAGAACACCTGCTTTACGACTGCCAAGAGCTGTTTTGCAAAAAGCTTAACTTCCTCGAAGGGGTTTAAATAACGCCCTCAGACGTCAGGAATTTAGCTCCAGGAAACTGATACGCTTCGCAAGGAGTCTCGGAATTCTAGGTCTCGAATAGATGAAAGGTAATGTACAAAAGACCTTATAGGTCGAGGGACGGAGATGCTGGAGAGCCATATCGACCCCCCTGCAAACTACAATCTACATGATAATGACATTTTATGAGTTACAGTGGTTGAAATTGAGAAAAAATTACACATTCTGTTAAATCCAACCATATTTTGGAAACCACTGTCAGATTAACCTGATCTGATGCACGGAGCCGTAAGAACACACTGGCAATTGCCGGATACAATGATCTGAATTTATGGAACTTCGAACTGATTGTTGAAACATATAAAATGAGAGTCTGAGAATATTTATCAACATTCGTTGCAGGCTACCCCCGATAGGCATTGAAACTTTGCCTCTGCAAACGTCAATTTTCCATTCAAAATGAATGAATTATATCCAAACTGGTAGATAAAGTCAGAACTAGTAGACAAAGTAAGACCTACTAGATAAAGTCAGAACTAGTAGATACAGTCACAATAAGTTAGAGCACTTAAAAAGTAATTTGTAAGTGGAACACACACAGTTTTTAAATCATCATGGGAAGTAAACAATATCTACAGGGCGTGGTGACAAAAATTGATTTGACAAGATTCTCGCGCGCGCCTGTAGCACTGAATTTGAATCAACTATAATCAGACTATCTAATTTCCACCATTACCATTGTGAGGAAAATTTCAACACTATCCAGTATATCCTGAGAAAGCATACAATTCTCTACACTCCTTTTTTCTTTTCTTTTTTCGATGTAAACACGTTTGATACTTCTAAATATGGAATGTTAATACAAAATCATGACTCTATAACTCTGTAAATGATCATTAATTTTCTTTTCTCTGATATCGCACACCTTGTGGGTAATATTTCATTACTCTCGAAGCCTGACTAGGTATGTGCAGTTCATCCTATTCTTCAACGAGAATGGCATTAGGAATGTTTTATTTTTCAGAATATAATATTATAATTCATTCCATTTCTATATTATTCTGAACAGAAGCAATATAAGTTCTGATTGATGAATGCTTTTTTCAATAAACACCGAACTGATGCTGCAATTTTCATTTCTCATTAAAATCTCATAAATGTGTTCGTCATCAATCAAATTTTTTTGTCACTAATTGTATTAATTCGAGAAAATTGAGGTCGCTACCGTGTTACGAAATCAACGAAATTAGTCTTGTCACAATAATTCGATATAAAAAACTCGTCTTAATAGAATTCGTCGAAGATTTTCGCTCAAAAGTAATTTAGATATAAAACGGACACCAGCCGAAATGCGATTAAAAAACCACCAGGTCATGCAATCAAAGATTCGATTCGCCTCATTCGAAGGAGTATGAAATTATTCGAGGAAATTATAGCCCGTCTGAAAGATTCATTTCTGTTTCTTCGGGGGATTTGTATGCCAGATGCAGGCCAGTGATTCGAAGATCTGCTTCTTGTATTGGTTAAAGTGAAATGAAATAGCCCCAGGAGTCTGGTTCTTTATTTCTGGTGAAAACACCAGTGTTACGAGGTACATGAAATCGGTTCTTCAGGATATCAGGAGACAGTGTTTAGTTGATTTTTTCTGAACAATTAGGAAAATTAAAAGCACCAGCCAGAGTTTCATTCCACGTTTCGACTATTTTACATCAAATTCAACAAATCATTCTGCCTATCAGCATACAGCAGGAGGTGCAGATGAATCAATAGAGTATTTGGTTTCGTTAGGGTGTTAATAAATTTTGTTTTTAGATGTTGGAGATATTGAATGTCGAGGCGAATATCAATTATCTGACATCAACTTTTAAATATAATTAAGAGAACACTTCTTAACAAAAAACCGAAAAGCAAAAATGAAATAAAACTTTTAGTCTTAATAACTAAGCTCTCAAACTAATGTAAGTAACTAATTTTGAGTCGGCGCTAAACAAACAAGCAAATCAATTACGTAAATCGTAAAATGATGGCAGCGGGGTGCGCGGCGGCGCGTCACGTCGCCGGAAATTGCCGATCATTCTCGAAGTCAATATCAGCGAGACAGCCACCCGAAGGAGCCACACGTGAGAGCACACGTTGTTGCAAGTGGTCTTGCGGAGAGCGCATTTTTAGAATGTTATTTTTTATCGCTGGAGATTTCATGTTGCATTTTTATGTTATTTTAACGCAATTTGATGATTGTTTATTTGGAGCTGACTCATAATTAGTTACTAACATTACATCACAGACTAAAAAGGTTTATTTTTTTATTTTTTAGTCTGTTTAATTTTCTGTTGAAAATGTTTTATTTTTTATTTTTTTGTGGTTCAAATCTACTAATTGGCACCTACTTTATTTTTATCACTTTTCAGATACCTACTTACCAACCTTACCTTAACTATTAACACGTTGATGGACAGTAAAGTAACCTACTTGGTGCTGAAAATGAGTATTTTTCAACAAATTTCGTCTTGAAATGTTTTTAAAGTATAAACATAATTTATAGTTGAACATTTGAAAAAATGATGAAAAAATTGCACAAGTAACCCTTTCACCACTGTTACTCAGTTCACACCTATATGCGCATTTCAATAACTAAGTTATCATCATCAGTAGGTCAACTACACTGAGTACATTGTAATATTATCTTACAATTTATACCTGGTGTTTCTAATTGGGTTATTTTATACTAATTACTGTTCCTCAAGTCGCTAATGGGATCTTGATGGTTCTATGGGGATCAAAGTAAACAAAGTGGAATACATAGGCCCATTATCCTCTTTAAGTAAATTTTTATTATGGTTTTTGTGGATAACTATACTCTCCAGGCAGACTAATTTTCTAGTGTCGTTGACCAATTTGATCATTTTCAAATAATGAATATTAATTTTGTGACCAGATTCGATCATATGGTTCACCACAATTGGACTCATTCTCCTTTCGGTAGGTAGCATGGGCCAAATGTTCGTGGAACCTTTTGAAAATTGAAGGTTTCGTCTGACCGTAATAGACTTTGTCACAATTTTGACAACTAATTTCATAAATTCCCGACTTTTCTAACATGTCAGTTTTGTCCTTCGGGTTTCCTTATAACGTTTGCAAGTTATTTCTATTGCTATAAACTGCTTGGAGATTTACATCCCGGAATATATTGTTGAGACCTCTCGTGAGGTTTGGATGGAGAGGGATTCTCACGAATCTTTTGCTTTCCGTCGTTTTTCTCAGAGTCGTGGTTTCATTCAATAAACGTGTGAAACGCTTCTTTCTCAGGAGGTTATCAATAATGTCTGGTGTATATCCATTAATTATTGCTATTTCCTTGATCTTTTTGATTTCATTTTGAAAACGATCAGCATTTAATGGAAAGTTTACGGCTCTGTGTATTAAAAAATTGAAACCAGCCATTTTGTGTTGAATGTGATGTTTTGAATCGGCTGGGATGAACCTGTTCGTGTGAGTGATGACCAGAGTGTTAAGGAAAGGTAATCGTCCGTCAGCTTCCATTTCTACCGTGAAGATAATTCGTTCGAACACTGAGTTCATGGATGTTAGGAAGACTTTAATGTTTTGATTTTTTGTGTCAAAAATACAAAACTTACCATCCACATACTTGAGCCAAATTTTTGGAGAACATTAACTTTGAAGATTCAGATTCGTTTCGAATTTACTCACAAAAAGGTTTGCCATGAATAGTGATAGACAATTGCCCATGGCAGTGCCTTCCTTCTGTTGGTAGAATTTATCTTGGAATATGAAATAGTTTTGATCCATGCATAAGGATGACAATTTTCAAAATTCCTCGACTCTTTCTATTTCAAACTTGTTCGACTCTAAATGTTCTTTCAGGTACTGCAAGGTTTCAGGAATAGGTACACTTGGAAACAGAGAGCTTACATCGAACGAAACCAAAATCTCACCTTCCACCAAAGTTAAGGTTTTGATTCTATCGATGAACTCATAAGAATTCTTGATGGAGGAACTATTTGGCTGAACTCTTCTGATAGCCATTTTGACAGGTTATAAGTTGGAGCATCGATACCTGACACATTGGTCTCATACTATTACCGGGTTTATGAGTTTCAATGTTCTTATACACAGAGCCATTGAATGCTGATCGTTTTCCAAATGAAATCAAAAAGATCAAGGACATAGCAATAATCAATGGATATACACCAGACATTATTGATAATATCTGGAGAAAGAAGCGTTTCACACGTTTAGTGAATGAAACCACGACTCTGAGAAAAACGACGGAAAGCAAAAGATTCGTGGAAATCCCTCTCCATTCGTACCTCACGAAAGCTCCCAACACTATATTCCGGGATGTAAATATCCAAGCAGTTTAGAGCAATTGAGAATTCAAAATTAGATGCCAGAGTAGCGGAAATTCAAACCAGACATACGTACATTGTTTGTCTGTAATCTCAGAGGTTATACACTTGTGTTTGGAGTTTTTCTTAAAATATTTCCATTTGGTATTATTTTCCAGTTTTTTGTGTAGTGTTATTAATTTCAAGACTCTACTGAAGTGGTGAATTTGAATCTTAAGACAATATCATTTGCGAAAACTCACAATTGCTTGCAAAAACAATATTTTCGAAGTTTCTGGACAGCTTAGCGAAGTCATCGGGAATTATTGTTATGAATTATTTCGAAGAAATATTACACATTATTATTTGTGAATGTTTGAATTGAAAATGAAACTAACAAAAACGGTTTTATTTATTTCATCTAAAACAAACAAGATGGTGTGAAAATGTGTACTTATCACCTAGATATACATAAATTGTCACTTTTTTTCCGTACTGTATGAATAATCTTCGGTATGTTGAATAATCTCTATTTTATCTTCTTAACTCTCTTTTTTTTCTTCTCAACTCTCTTTGAAGGTTCACTTTTCAACTTTTTTTCTTGGTCACACAAGGTACAGGAACTTTTTGGGAAGGAGCTGTATTCTTCTTCAAGATCCCAAGAGCCCGTCGTCTGTCTATAGACTCACTCACTCCTAGATTAGTCTGCACCAGTATGTTACATTCATTTTCTCAAGGAAAATGATACAAACTTATTCCAGTACAACGGGATCGTTTTGCCCAAGAGTCACATTGAGGCACACAACAATAATGATTTGAACTAGAATCACTCATTTTTTCACTCGAGGACATACAATAGTCAACAGAATATTCACCAGGTAAACCAGAATTTCATTGAATGTCAACAATCACAAGGGATCGACAAGTTTTAAGTGTTCAATGGCAAAAATCATATAAACATTAATGTTTCGAAAAGTAAACAATGTGTCCTTATCACCTAGATATACATATATAGTCACTCTCTTTCCATACTGTATGATTAACTTTCGGTTTTGCCAAGAGTCACATTGAGGTACACAACAATAATTATTTGAACTTGAATCAATCATTTTTTCACTCGACGACGTACAATAGTCAACAGAACATTCACCAGGTGAACAAGAATTATAAAATAACAACAATTACAAGAGATTCGACAAGTTTTAGGTATAGAATGGCTAAAATCATAAATATTCATGTTTGGAAAAGTAAACAATTTTGTCGGCGAAAATCTATTTCACGCTTCCACAATCATCAGAGAGACCAATTTCAATTTAAAGATTTATTGTCAATATTTTAAATAACAATTCATCTATCCTAATATATACAACTAAAATTATATGAACAATGTTCAGAAAGACCGGTAGAATTGAAAAATGTTGGAAATATTCCTTCTGGAGTGACAATTTGAAATTAGTGTTTTTATACATTAAAAACTGTAATGGGGTATGTTGTATATTACAAAAAATAACTTCATTACTGCCGTGAATTTTTCTATTTTCAAAAAAAAAATCAATTGAGAATGTTTTCCTTTTCAGAATAGAATAGTTTGATGATCCACATGTGAGCTTATAGAGCTATAGGACAAGTCAACACAGAATACATGTATAATAAGATCACTCATAAGAAAACACTACATAGTTAATATATGTATGAATACATACATTTATATATAAATAAAAAATGAATAAGTGAATGATGCACATCTACGACATCAATCAGTAATCAAATAGATGCAGTGCTTCGTGTGGTATACAGGGCTTTTCACGATGAGCGTTAATTAGACGTTTCTGGCAAACAAGAAAATGGATCAACCTGAAAATTCCACAGTATGTATAAATTAATATGATCTACACGCATAAAATATTTTAGACGATGCGGCGTTGCCGCTTCTACTATAAAGTGGCGTATATAATATCATAATATGATTTCATATCACTTTGTCAACAACTTCATGTACTATTTCCCTATACCTATCTGTTACCGTTTAGAAGATAAACATTAATTTAGATTTTTTTTTACCAAACATGTACTTGAGAAACAGATAGTTGTTGCTCGGCCAACTATGTAAGGCATCAGTTGTGTAGTTTATTTCATTTTGGAGTTCGAGTGCTGATTGGTCATGGAAAAGCAGGGTAGCGTCATCAGCATATAAACATGTGAAGGCTCCTGGTAGAATAGTTTATATATATATATATATATATATATATATAGGACGGACCCTTGAGGAACACCAATGTAATTTTTTTATGGACTTGAGACATGAGTTATTTTGTTGTTGTTATATAACGGATCATATGCGCACCTATTTACCATGATTTCACAAAATTCCTGTCAGCGATCAGGGTCATCCTCGTTAAGTTCTTGAACCAAATGAATTTTATGTGAGTGATATTTTTCTTTTTTTAGAAGACGCAATATGGACATCATTATTGGCGGAAATTCCTCTTGTAGGTTTATATGAATTATCTTGAATATGTAACAATACATCCAATTTCTTTTCATCGGATGAAATGCGTTTTCTACCAGATTAGGGAATATCTGTGACATATCCAAATTCACAAAATTTCTTTTCTATTCTTCTAACCGTAGACTGAGAAATGCGATGGTCAGGATACTCATAGTATTGGATATTTCGCATACCTTCTTTGCGTCCTTGTTTTACCACCACATCCTAATAATATAAAAATTTCAATTCTTCGGGTAACCTAAAGACTCATTGTTAAAATAATGAAACTTGACAATCAGCGATTAACAACTAGAATGATAAGTTTGCACAGATGTGGCAAATAATGAAATTTAAATGTTTAATTTTTTCTGGTATGCAAGGAGAAACCTTTTTCCTTCTTTCTTTTTGATGGGTATTTTGCCACCTGCGTATCAAAAAAACGATACATTTGAACTGAATATATATGACACATACTCAATTAGAAAATTCAGAGTTGACTGATATTTGGCACATATGCATAGTATTGATTGTATATCTACATTTCAAGTACATTTTAAACATTTTGTTTTTTTTTTCTTGATGGAGAATATACAAAATTAAAAAAACTCCATAATGCTGGACTGATAATATAATCAAAAACCCTTTCGAATAAGCTATCACACTCATCCTCGTTCTATTGCTGTCACAAAGGGGTTGAAGGAGGAGGTATAAAATTATGCTTAAAAAATCTCTGTTTAGAATTAAGAATTGACGTGTTTCAGGATTTTACTCATACATTGTAAATTACGTAGAAAATCAATTCATCTCTTACTTATGGACCTCACTGTATATAATATACATGGTCATTATTGTTGTAAGAAGAACCATAACAACGTAATTTTTAATTATGTTGATTCAGGTTAAGATAATTTTAACCAAAATAATCAAACCATCCGCTCAATTTTCGACATAACAGAACTGTTCCTCATTTTGATAAAACATACTATGTATTATTCAGGTTCTTCATGGAATTTTAGTGTCACTTCATCCTATAATCCCTATTCCAATTTCAGCTATTCTCCAGATATGGCAATTTTAGTTATCGAAAAAAAATCATAACTTTTTAAATTTTTCTGAATCACTACTAGAGATCCATTTAATCAAAGTTTTACGAGTTTCAAAAAATTCTAACCAAAATCATTTCGTAGTAAAACACTGATATTGCAGAAACAAAACTAGGAGCTTTCATGGCTACTTCCTCTTTAATTCTTTAACGAGTCTGGAGATGATGACATTACTGAAAGTATTGGAGATATCTGATCAAGGGAGATTAGCTGGTCTTTAAAACAAAAATGAATGGGATGAAGATAATTCCGAATATTATGGCCCCAAGTGAATTTCAAACTAACCCATGATAAAACTTATTTAAGTGCTAACCCTTTCGAAGGCCAATTTCGGATTCCTTCATCAAATGAGGGTTATAAATATTATTTTAACGCCTCAAGAACTATATTATGAAACCATACTATGAATTTAATCATAGTTTTCCTCAGAGGCTAATCGAATTCAGGAAGCGCCTTTGGACTATGAATATTTAATGCAATACGAGATCATAAAAAATAAATTAAATTATGTATAATAAAACCTTCAGTTAATAGTTCATAAAACTTGAATGGTTTAAACGAATGTTCCTATAAAGCAATTCCATTGTTGCTGCCTTTCTCTTTAAATGAAAACATTCCAAATTGTTGGAAGAGGCAATGAATAATGGAAAAAATGACGGATACAAGTAATACATGTCATGAAATTTATTATTTGGAAGGAAAGTGGTTTGATAGCCACGATACAAATCAGAGAGCTTGGACAAATAACTGTAAAAAATGTATAGCAAATGATCCACATAAGCCCACCGAGGATGCATCAAACACGCAGCATGCAACATACGACATGAGGTAAATACTTGTGCCGCGTAAAAGCAATATAATCACGTGGATGTCGTCGGAACCAGCGCACACCACTTTTATGTTTTCAGACATGTGCATGCGCTGCTCTGGTGTGCGCTAGTTCCGAAGACATCCACGTGATTATACTGCTTTTATGCGGCACAAGTCTATACGCGGTATTTACCACATGTCGTATGTTGCATTCTGAGTGTTTAATGCATCATCGGTGGGCGGCCCGGCTTATAGGCGAAAATAAATTTGCATATTGCACCAAGGTGGAACACTTGGATGAGTAAACGAGGCGTTGTTGGTATGGTCAAATAGTAGACAGGGTGGTGATTCAAAATTTGACAAACTTCAGGAGATGATTCCTCACCATATTCTTATATGAATTGTCCAAATAAATATATGTCCGGAAACGCTTCGTTTCCAAGATACATGGTGTTGAAGTTTTATTTTTATTTTCGTTTTTTTTTAATAACTTTCGAAATACTGACCTTAATTAAACGTAAATCAGTATTGAGAGGTTTTTTGAAGTGTCGAATTCGAACCTGATGTTATTATTGCTCCTACACGTATTTTTCTTTTTTGAAGATTCATAACTGTTTTGAGCGTACTTCTAGCAATTTTTCAGTAAAAAAATCTGTTTCTCTATCATATCTACGTAAAAAAGCTACCTTTGTTACAAGTTGCTATAAGCAACCGTTTTCTAGATATTTGGACTTGAAAATTTCAAGTCGATTATTTGATAATCGATGCGTGTTGAATTATGCTGTATTTTTCACAAGAATGCTTAGGAAATGAATTTGACGTTTAAGTAAGTGGTTTTGGTAATTACATATTATGTGACAGTTAAACGTTTTGTTGTTTTATTGAAGTTTCTGTAAGTTTTAAAACACTAATTTTGAAAAAAATTATTATTTAAACAATAATGCTTATTTAGCCGATATGCATTTCGTTTATGGCCTTGCGGATGGAAATGCGCGCGAAGCAAGATGTATTTACCAGGAGCGATTTCCTAATCGAGTACTGCCTTCAGCTCCAACATTTACCAGTCTCTACCGTCGTTTGGCAGTAACAGGTAGCTTTAAGAGGGCAGCTGATATTATTGGAAGACCACGAGCAGTCCGAACCCCAGAATTGGAAGAAGCTGTTTTGAACGCTCTCGAGGAGAATCCAGAAACAAGTACAAGAATAATTGCTGAAGCTCTCAATTCTACTCAGTCCACAGTTTGGAGAATTATTCACGATCAACAATTTCATCCATACCATGTTCAAAGGGTACAAGCTCTTTTGCCACGAGACTTTCCCTAACGCATTACTATGTGTCAGTGGTTTTTGAGAGAATTGGCTGAAAATCCTCAATTTTTAAGATATGTACTTCTCCCGAAATGCTATCTCAAACTTTCATAACAACCATGTTTGGGCTCTGGAAAATCTGCACGCAGTTAGTGAAAGACATTATCAGTATCAATTTTCTGTCAATGTATGGGCGGCAATAATTGATAATTACTTGATATAGGTCCTTTCTTTCTTCCGTTCCGACTGAATGGCGCAACTTACAGAGACTTTTTAGAAAATGATTTGCCGGGACTACTTGAGAATATACAGAATGAACCCATAAATTTAACGATCATAACTAAAAATAAAACTGTTTCTATACCTAATACTTTCATGCGGGCATAATAAAAATGGACCAATATATACGCGATTTTGAAGTCAAAAACATTAAAACCTACTCCCTCGCATACAATTCAGAATGTACCGAAATCTTGAAAATTAATGATATTCACAATAATTTTAAAATATTAAATATGAACATACGTAGCATAAACAAAAACTTGGACCAATTCAAAATAGTTTTACAGAATCTGAATGTGAATTTTGACTGTCTGATTCTTACAGAAACTTGGAATATTACAGACCAGAGCTTATTTAACATTGATGGTTTTAATATGATATATAACGAGAGTAAATTCAATCAAAATGACGGTGTTGTTGCATATATAAAATCATCATTGAAATATACATATAAAATATCAGAAATCAATAAAAAAATCAAAGCCATACAAATGAAGATTCACTCCAATGATAAAGGAAGTGTACTTGTCACATCTGTCTATAGATCCCCCGATTCAGATCCCAAAGAATTTATCAATAACATGAATCAGTTTCTCGAAATTAACGAAGAAAATTCAGTTGATTTATGTTTATTCACTGGAGACCTAAATATTGATTTGTCAGACCCGAAAGAGAATGTTTGTTCCGAATATCTCAATGTCCTAAGCGAATATGGGTATATCTCAACAATTAATGAACCAACGAGAGTCCAGGCAGACAGCCGCTCCTGCATTGATCATATCTTCATGAAATCTGCAGTAGACATTCACGAAAAAATAATTCCAATAATCCTTGAAACATCTGTTACAGACCATTACGCAACCATACTGCAAATTGTTACAAAAAACATAAATTACAAAGAAAACAAAAACGAATTCACAAAATTTATTAATACAAAAAAACTTCATGAAACATTCAGAAACATATCCTGGGCTGCAGTACTCTCAACAAACGATCCGAACACTGCTACAAACTCGTTTATGGATATCACTTTAGAGGCATTGTATATATGTACAGAACAAAGAAAGCTTTACAGAAAACACGCGAAAATTGCACCCTGGGTTACAAACGGCTTGCTCAAGTCAATAAATGAAAAAAAATTCAATGAATAAAAAGCTACAGAAATATCCAAATAACGATCACTTGAGAACAGAATATAGAAAGTACACAAACAGAATGAATGTACTTATCAAAAAAACCAAATACAATTATTATAGAAAACAAATTGAACATAACAACAACAATACAAAAAAATTATGGGAAGAGGAAATAAGTAAAACAAAAAAAGCACGGCATCCTATAGATTCCATTGAAAGTGAGGAGGGTAGCTTATTGGTAGACAGTAAACATATAGCAAAAGAATTTGATTCCTGGTTTGCAGAAATGGGTAGAAAATTAGCCAGTAAAATAAAAGAAGACCCCAATTTCGTTCCTAACCGTTCTTCTGTACCTAATTCTGTCGTCCTCTCTCCAGTAGAGGCAGTTGAAATACAGAACATAATACATCAATTGAAAGATAAAAAAACAGACGGGATCGACAATATCAGAGCCGAAACTTTGAAGATCATTTCTTGTTATATCCAAAAGCCATTAACGCACATTTTTAACCTGTGTATGAAAGTGGGAAACTATCCATCGGCATTCAAACACACAGTGGTCATTCCTCTCCACAAAAAAAAACAATACACGGAAAGTAGGCAATTACCGACCGATATCTCTAATAACCCATCTTTCTAAAATATTTGAGAAGATTCTAAAAAACAGATTAAGTTCTTTTCTGAACAAATTCAATATAATTTCTAAAAATCAATTTGGTTTCAAGAAAATATATCAACCCAGGATGCAATTTTAGCTTTAACATCTAAAATAACCGCAGCTCTGAATGAAAGTACTCCATGTCTGTGCATATTCGTAGATTTGTCAAAAGCTTTCGACACCGTTAGCCATGTTTTACTCTTACAGTCATTGGAAGACGTTGGTGTTAGAGGCATTTGCTTAGAACTCTTCAAGAGCTACTTAAGCGATAGAACTCAGGCTGTGAGTGTTGATGGTGTGGTTATAGCGATGCCGAAAAAATTGACTATGGAGTGCCGCAAGGAACAATCCTAGGACCCAGTTTATTTATATAAATGGACTGTTCTCACTCGACAGTAGTGGGGAAATTTTCAGATTTGCTGATGACACAGCAATTTTTTATAGGTCTTATAACTGGGATAACCTGAAACAAAAAGCCGAATCTGACTTTTATTCTATAAAAAAATGGTTTGACTATAAATTACTTTCGATCAACATGGAAAAACAAACTATTTGCCATTCAGTTGTAACTCTCGTGGCCTGCCTAGTCTTAGCAAACTTGATATAAACATGGACAATGCACCTTTTTCTATAGAACCTGTGAAACAAATCAAATATTTGGGCGTGATCATTGATTGTCACATGAGATGGGACTCGCACATAATGTATGTCGTAAAAAAGTTGAGAAGTATATTGTATAAATTCAAAAAGCTCAAAGACAACATACCTTTCAATCAAATGAAAACGTTGTATCACTCTCTGGTAGGGAGTCATATCCGCTATGGAATTCTGGCATGGGGTGGAGCACTAAAAACTCATCTGAATCCGTTGGAAGTACTCCAGAGAAGATTCATAAAAATGATATTTTCCAAAAATTCCAGATACTCTTCTGACCAACTTTATTCTGAATCTAAAATCTTGGATGTGAGACAATTACACTTCTTCATCACCTGCCTAAGACATCACGACACAAAGCATCTCAACCAATTACCACCTACCCACAATTACAATACACGAAAAAAAAATCATTACATACCTCCGTTAATGGTCAAAGCTACAACACAGAGAATGTTCCTCTTAGCACCCAAGTTATACAATAGCATTCCTGATGAACTGAAATGTATAAATATCAAAAGAAAATTTAAACAACAATTGAGAGAGTTCATAAATGAAAATCCAAGAAATGTGATTCGTTCTTTTTTTGAAGACTAAAAAAAAATAATTTAAAACCTATTTCGATAAATAATATAAAAATATGTTTATTTATAATATTATATTGATTCACAACGAACTTGTTATATTTATAATATGTATATGTGTGTATAGGTGAGTGACTGATTGTGTCATTTTATTATCACAACTTTGTACAATTTTTTTTTTAAATAATTTCGCTTAAATGTTTTATACACCATACTATATTGTTCTTAAGTTTCTATTGTTTACTTTTATGTCTATTTCTGACTTTTACCCATTTTATCTATGTACTGTACCCAGCTCTCGAATCTGCTTTTTTATAATTTTATTCTGAATCATAATGAACATTTTAACTTTATTATATGTATATGCGTGTATAGGTGTGTGACTGATTGTTTTGTTGTTTTGTTTTATTTACTTTTACATATTACTGTTATTGATTATTTAAAAATTTCATACTTCTGCTTTGTTATCATTTTTATAACATTTTGTTTTGTTTGAATGAATGTGTGAAACAAGTGCTTTAGCACTTATCACTTTAGCACTTATCACTCTTCTTTCTTCTTTCTTTTGAGCACATATTCTTGTATATTTAATCTAACTTACGTGAATAAAGCTTATTATTATTATTATTATACCATTAGGAATTCGTATCCGCATGTGGTTTATGCATGATGGGGCTCCGGCCCATTTTAGCGTTGTAGCCAGGGAATTCCTTAACACTGTCTATCCAAATCGATGGATCGGTAGGGGTGTAGACGAACCTAACCAGGCGTGGGCACCAAGCTCCCCAGATCTAAACCCGCTAGATTTTTATTTTTGGGGACATTTGAAGTCACTAGTTTATAAAACTCCAGTAGCGAACGAGGAAGATCTAATAAACCGAATAGTAGACGCATGTGAAACAATAAGAAACACCAATAATTTTTGAGCGGGTACGAGATTCAATGACTAGAAGACTGAATGCCTGTATCTTCTCTGAAGGTGGACACTTTGAATAATTTATTTGAATACAATTTAATTTCCTTTATTTTATTTTATTCTACATATTCAAAATTTCTTGAAATAAAATGTTGATATTTCTTGCAAATTTTATTAAAACAAATACAGATTTTGCACCCTTCATACAAAAATAACTATTTCAAACGAGTAAAAATAAATAGAATAGGCGCCCCCTACAAAAAAACAAAACCACTTACTTAGACGTCAAATTTATTTCCTAAGCATTCTTGTGAAAAATGCAAAATAATGGTAAACTTCAACACGCATCGATTATCAAATAATCGACTTGAAATTTTCAATTCCAAATATCTAGAAAACGATTGCTTATAGCGACTTGTGACAGGGGTAGCTTTTTTACGAATATATAATAGAGGAATTGATTTTTTTACTGAAAAATGTGCTAGAAGTACGCTCAAAAAAGTTATGAATCTTCAAAAAATAAAAAGACGTGTAGGTGGCGTCCCCTACGACTAAGAGCAATAATAACATCAAGTTCGACTTCGACACTTCAAAAAACATCTCAATACCAATTTTCGTTTAATTAAGGTCAGTATTTCGAAAACTAATTTAAAAAAAACGAAAATAAAAATACAATTTCAACACCTGTATCTTGGAAACGAAGCGTATCCGGACATATATCTATCTGGACAATTCATATTGTGAGGAATCACCTCCTGAAATTTGTCAAAGTACTTTTGAATCCTGTATTATGCAACGTTCATGTAATGATAGCTATTAATACATGAGCACGAGGTAAGTTATGACACAAGCTTAAGGTGAGTGTCGTAAACCGTGTGCGAGTGTATTGATAGCCATAACATGATCGTTGCATACACTATTTTTTCTACGACCAATAAATAATAAAATAAAAACAAGAATTTCTGGAGGTGTACAAGATAATTATTCACTGCTCGACATACTTATAGGTATTTTTGACGTGTTGTGATTCATATCACTTGATTATCCCCAAGTACGTGTTTTTATAGGCCGAATATTTGTTTCATAATGAAATGTACGTGTTTTTATTGGCCAACATCTGTTTCGAAATGAAAATCCGTGTTAAAATGGACATTATTAATAAATCGGTAGTAGATATTCAATTGGCCTATTATAATACGGGAATAGACAAAATATTAGACATCAGCTTAGATTCCCAGGACATTGCGAGCAAAATTTTTGAATCCCGGTTTGCAGAAACGCTGTTACCAAAAATGAAGCCAAACAACATAATTTTATTAGATAACGCGCCTTATCGTTCTAGAAAAAAAAATTTTTAGACGGCTTCTTTATTTATTTTAACAACCCTCACAAGCTAATAAAACTTGTACGAGTTAAGATAACGGGAGCCTTACCTGTTATACTGGGATCCGGAACCACTCTTGGGACCTTGAAAATTTGTTCACCGACCATGGGAGTCGAACCCACGGCGGGTGGTACAAGGCTCATACCACTGAGCCACTGACCCCGAAAGATTACAAAAACCCCTCGCAAATATTCTAATAAGGCCATTAATAAGGAATTTCTAGAAGCATAATATCTACTCCGAGGAACACTATATAAAATACTAATATAAGTATTGAATATCCAAATATAACAAAATAAAATTTTGTTGATCAAACGGAAATTAAAAATGGCCATACGTCTTTCGTTTTCCACCGTATCATTGTGTACTAAATAGTGATACCAAAACGTGGAAAAACTGGACAGGACACGGCGAAGTCCCTCAGGGTGCGTTTAGATTTGAGCACACACGAGCACTCACGCACCGCGAATGCTCAAGTGTAAACGTCTATGCGCGCACGCTCACTTCGTGTTTTTCTATGCGCGAATAGCCGCGAGTGCGATTCGCTTGGTGTCGGTCTCGGGTACAGGCTCAAAACAAATAACTGAATTGGGAAACAAAGCTCAAAACTTTCCGAAACCAACCCAGGCGGGGCCTGCGGGCAAACCACAGGAACTGCCAACGAGCTCCAACAAGGAAGGAAAGGAGGGGAAAAACAAGAAATCGAAAAACCCCCAAAAAGGGGAAAAACAGATACAGGGAAATAAAATTCAAGCTTAGAAAAGAGGAATTTAGCACAAGACGGAAAAAAAAACCCTCCAATCATTCTAGAGGGGAAGCCAATAATAAGAGAAGATGAACACAAGGAGTTGCAAGACCTTTGTGAAAAAAACATCACAATAAGATACACACAAGATAACACAATTGTGATAGCAGAAGAGATGAAAGACTTGAAAAAGTCAAAAGTACCCTGAAAGAAAGAGAAGTTGGTTTCCACACCTATACTACAAAGGCTGAAAAACAACAGCCTTTGTATTAAAAGGTCTGGACAACCAGCCAACAATCAAGGACGTAGAGAAATGGCTCAAAGAAGAATATTCTATTGAAGCCATTGAAATATTCCTAATGAGAAAAACCAAAAGACCTTTATATTTGGTGATAACCAACGGAGAAACAACGCTCTCAGTATCAAGAGGAACTGCAAGACGTTGAATAAGATACACGTAGATTGGAAAGTGAGGAAAACAGACCAAGCCCTGACCCAATGTAGGAGCTGCCAGGGAATGGGGCATGCTGCCATGAACTGTAACCTCACCCCCCAAGTGTCTAAAATGTGCAGAAGAGCATCTAACAATAAAATGCAGGAAAAGCCCGAATGAACCGGCGAAATGTGTTAACTGTGAGTTACCACACCCGGCAAACTACAGACAATGTCAAGCATACATAATGAAGATTAAAGAAAAGGAAGAGCAAGACCCATATCACAACCACTCAGAGAGACATGGAGGACAAACTCCAAGTCAAAATCAAAATTTAAATATCAGAATGCCAACGTATCCTCTAGGAGGCCAGGGTGCAAGAAGAAACACATGGCAAAGGACAAGATATCAGAACGAGCCAAACAATGCGGAAACCCAACCCAGAGAGGGCGAGGGGGAGGGCCTATCCCCGCAGATCTTGGCAATACTTAAAGACTTTTAAACGACACAAACGTTACATACTCAAATTTTACAACAACTCGTCATGATCGGTCGGTGGCGGCGCCCCGGGACGTGTGGGGGAGACGGCCTATGTCGTTCTCTCCCCTGCACGGCCCCCGGGGGCTGCTGCCGAGTGCGGAAGGGGCGAGTTGAACACTCAAAAACACTTGAATTACTCAAAAACACTACTTAAAAATCACTCAAAAACAGCTGTCGCAACGTTAACGGAGGCGGCGTCCCGGTGCGTGGGAGGACGGCAAGGCGCGGGCGTAGTGGACCTGGCCCGAGCAGGTCCCACGTGCCATACGTCCTGGAGCGTACTGGGGGACGGCAACCGGAAACAGAAACGACAAGCTGGAAAACACACAAAATTAAAAACCACTCAAAACGTTAATAACTCAAAAACTGACACAAGCATATTTTAAACCACACCCTTCACCAGGTTTTTTACTTATTTTTTTCCTGGGCATCTACACAAATTTAGCAACACAAAACGAAAAATACAAAACGAACAAACGACAAAATTCCGACATAAACGAAAGTAGAAGGTTGGACAAAGATCACATGATAACACGCAGGGTAATGAGGGTCACTTAAGCGAGAACTCAAATAAAATTTTAATTAAATATAAAGTATTCATTGCAACCGCCTTTAAACATAATTTACTTATTGAACTATCATTAGAGATCAATTTCAGTCACTTTGCCAATCAACTTTGGAAATTATAAAAGTTAAAAAAAAACAGATTTGACTCCCATTTCACCAACATAGGGGTAATGATCATCACCCTGGGGCAATCGGAGTCAAAGGAAATCTAGCACATATCGCAGACATAACCTTCAGCTGAGTTCCTTCCAGTGCACTCCGCGTGAGCCCATAGCCCACATGAGGTACATCTGAACCACATCTCGTTGTTTCTTCCAAATTCGTCGCATACTAGGCATCTGTTTCCAGCATCTTCTGCATCGTCATCCTCATCGTCCTGGTATAAGTCGTCAGTGCCAACATCTGATACAGAAGTTTCGTTCTATTCTTGTAATACTTGGCGCTTTGCCTTTTTAGTACCCTTCTTCTGTATCTTTAGTCTTTTTTCCTTGTCCTTTGCCTTTCCATCTCTTTTCTTTTCCTTTGCCTCCTTTTTTCTTCATTTTATTATTTTCTTTTTCTAACAGATTTTCTTTTATTGGTGTTGAAGTTAAAATTGTAGCGTGTTGCTTCTTTCGGCCCTGTCTTGTATTAATAAGAGGTGTTTTCTCTGGCATCTTGATTAAATCATGCAATGTAGTACTGATTTGGTTTGGCGTGCCAGGAACTGGTGGTACAACATCTGGTTCAGAATCAAGTGTGACTACTAATTGGTTAGACATCCTAAGAGCTGGTGAATCAATTTGTTTTGAAGTGCTCGGAACTGGTGAGTGAATTTCTTTTGATGTGCTGGGAATCATACTGCAAGAGATTCATTGCAATCTTCGATTGCATTGGTCTCAGATTGGAGAATTTCTGCAGCGAGGAAATCTTCTTCAGTGAATACTTGCGGATTTAGTGGAAATATTCCAGTTGATCTAAACCTCGATTCTCCTTTACTAATAGACGCAACATTGTTAAATGCTTTCCTAACCAAGGATGCTACGTCACAAGGGGTTATCTTTTCTACAAGATGGCTTTTTAAAAATAAGTCACATTCTTTTTTGTAGGCCATTTTGAGCGGACCAAAAAAAAGAAACATCCAGGGGCTGCATTCTATGAGACGTGTGTGGTGGCAGAGACAACATATGAATGTGATTGGACTTGCAATATTCGTAGACGGAAAGAGAAATGTGACTAGCGTGGTTGTCTAGTATTAAAAGGATGGGTTCATCTACAGACGGCTTAGTGTGCTGTTCAAAATGCGCCAACCATTCAACAAAGAGATGTTCATTGATCCAACCGTTGTCTGAGCATTTGTAAAGCGCTCCTGCTGGACCATCCTTCTCGAGTAGAGGAGTCAACCTTTTCCTAGGGAAAATAAACATAGGTGGAATGTACCCACCTGCAGCGCTCATAGCACACAACGAGGTGATGTTTTTCCTCTCTCCCAACTGGTTATGGATCCCACTTTCTTCTGTCCTTTTGTAGCCAATATTTTTCCGGGAGTTTGAACCGTTGAAATACCGGTTTCATCGCAATTATAAATATTTTTTGCAACAAATCTGTGCTTTTCCATCAGCTGCCCAAGTAGCTCAAAGAATAGACTTATCTCTGTTTTATTAAATGTCGTGATTCTATTTATGCTGGTCGCCTCCGGTTTCCGAATAGAAATGTTATTTCTAGTCATAAACGCATGTAACCAATCGCGTCCAGCCATTTTGGAAGCTTGGTTAAAATTGTGCTTCAAATTCAATTTTTCAGCATATTCGAAAGCCACTTTTCTGATTTGATTAGCAGTGCAACCATAGAAAATATTTGCCATTTTCTTTACCAAGTTTGCTAGCTCGGCTTCTGTCTCAGGACTAAAGATGGTGAATCATCCTAGATGTGGTCCTAAGGCTGAACCTTTTTTCACCATCTTTTGAAGACTTGAAAAAGAGATTCACATTACTTTAGCAGCATTTCTTATAGAAGAACCTCCATCAATAAGCTGTATAGCTTTTCCCAGGCTATCAGAAGACCAAGAAGCCTTTTCAGTTGTCCTGACTCGTACTTTCGGCATCTAGAAAGAAATAAAAATAACGTAACTAAACATGCATAGTTGCGGGCAATAGTGATCACTTGCGGGTAATGGGAGTCACCTGATTCCCATTTCCCACAACTACACTAATGAGAAAAAAATAAAAAAAATCTTCAATACACTGATATAATCTGAACTGCACATCACAATTTTGAACGTCTAACTGAGTACGTGTAAATGTCAATCGCATACTGCAAGATATTCGGCACTTACCTTCTAATTTGCATTGACGTAAAATTACATCAGCGGAGCACAAAAACAAATCAAGGTCGTTTCTCAGTGGTGCGGGCGCTGACTGGCGCGAGCCGTTCGGGGCTGCGCCGAGGGCCAGAGCGGGGGGTAAGGACGCTATTTACGCGTCGCTTGCGTGTACTGTTTCGTGGATGTGAGGGTGACTCCCATTGCCCGCTGACTCCCATTACCCGACTCTCCCCTACTTACCGTAAGCTACAGAGAACAGCATCAAGATCTGCTGGGAGGGGCACATCCCCCGTTCACTCGAAGGGAGCAGCCCGTCTTTGGGCCGAGACGTCTTTCGGAAGGTTTGCAAACACCTTCGGGGGGGCGACTCGACCCTCTCCGGTCTGCGGGTTACGCGTATAACCTGTAGAGGGTATCCTGTATATATGTAAATTGTATATATAATATTAAGTTTAGTTTAAGATTGAGTCGTGAACTATGTAACACTGAAAATCATAAAATGAATATTTTTGGATTGGATTGGCTCAAAAGAAACAATTGCTTCGCGAATGCTAAGTTTGAACGGGACCTTTCAACTTGTGGCGCCGTTCGACGTGTGCGGGATTTTTAAATAATTTTCGTTTAGCCATGGAGTGGTGCAATGACGACACAGTTTTGTTGCTTTTACAAGAATATGTTTTCGATTTTTATTTTTTTAAATAAAAGTATACATCACAATAAATGCGGCCGCTGGTATTTTGTCGTCCATTGTCAACGCACCGCATGTTTGCAAACAACTGGATCAGCCCATTCGATATACGACAAAACCTCATTGTTGTCATATTTTGGAAAGTCAAAAGTAACTATAAGTTTGGCAAGGGTAACAGCAACGACATTGAATTCCGCGGACCAAATACTCGATCCACATGGAGTGGTACAAGAAAACATAATTGTACATAACATATTTTCCAACCCTCACTAGTTCCATTTTGATGGTTCACCAAAAATGACCCACTTGTGTGAAAGAAATTGTTAAGACGAAAAAAAAAACTCCTGCAAAATTAAGAAGTTGAAAAATTAACGAGATTGGCTATATTACAAACAAATTAGAAACTTTTGAAACTCAAAAATAGTTTGTTTTTTTCAAACAGAGCAGCGTGAAGAAAGATAAGAGTAATAAATCTCTATGGAACACTTCCGCGCTTCTCGAAGCTACGGGTGACATATTCTCTACTATTGATGAAAAACAGATGACCGCACTTGTGCTCATAGATTTTTCGAGAGCATTTGGTCGCCAAAGTCATGAACTTTTATCGGCAATATTACACTATAATGGCCTCACCAATAGTGCACATCTCATGATCAAAAAGTATCTACCCGAGCGCTTTCAGTTAATGAGAATTGGTAAAAATCTAATATACTGAATCTCAGTACTGACGTTCCTCAAGATTCAATTCTAGGACCGTTGCCATTCATGATGTATAACAAATTTACGAACTTGTTTAATAGTTCATGGCTAGGGTACTTGATGACGAGCATATCCTAGGTACCAAAGTACGCTGCAAATAGGGGAACAGCATCCCACTGTTCTTGCTCCACTTTTGCAGGTACAGTAGTAACCTAGAATACGTTCATTTGCAGGTGCATCAGGAATAATACTAAAGGATATCCACAGTTGATACTTTATAGCATTCCTAAATCTGGACGCTATGCGGCAGCGTAATAGCCCAGGTTCAGGATTACGCATGTCAATTTCAAATAGAAACAATAAAGTACCCTAGCCATAAACTATTGAGAAATATTTTAGATTGCGCAAATAAACCAATCAACAACAATACTAATAATTTCATTTGAATTTGGGTTTTGGTTTTGGTTATTGTTTGTTTTTTGAGAGTTCCATTATGTAAATCGTTGATTATGATGTTCATAACTAATTACTTTCAATTTCGATTTGTTATATTATAATTGCCATAATATTAATTGACTTTTTATGTTAAATCGTTATTTATAATTCATTTTTTTTAGTCTATACTGTTGAGTTCCAAATTGTTGTTGAGTGTGGTTTGTGTTGTTTGTGGTATCAAATAATTGATTTCGAAAAGTTTTATAATAGAATTGAATGTGTCGAAACGTTCCATAAAATTTTGTTAAATCGATAGGTTACCCCATATATATCGTAATACCGTAAACTTCAAAAATGCATATCTTAGAAACGCAACATACAAAGTTGATAAAACTATCGTAGGTATATGATAGTCAACATTTTCAAAATATTGTGAGTGAAATATGGTCCAAATTAACGGAACAGTTTTCTAGATATTCAATAAAAACATTGTAAATGACCTAAAAAAAATGTAACGCACCCTTTATCTAAATGAGAGGTAATATTGAACAATTGAGTTCAGCAGAATGTTACCCTATCTTCTATTCAATGGGCAGTAGCAATTAATTCCTTTTTTTTGTAATCAATCAAAAACGATCTGTCAATTGTTTTCAGTACAGGGGTATACCCGAAAATTAAAAAAAATATATTTCAAACAGAGATAGTCGTCAAGAAACATAACACGTTTTTTCGCCTACAATAGACTGAAACTATGATATCTTAACAAAATATAACTTGTTGGTTTTGAAATAGTGCTGGAAAAAAATCCGGAAAAATGATTTTTTATTATGCCCCGTATACACCCTAATGTACTATCATCAATAAGATTATAATTGAACATAGAAAAATCGAAGTAAACGGTTTCCTTCACATAAATGATTCAATATAAATTGAACCAGAAAATGGTAGATCTCAGGGGAAAAACAACTACTTTCCTGGCAAATACCACGCAGAACGTTGAATGATATTCACCTGAAAATCCATGCATACCTCCATATAAATGGACATTGAATGCAAATGTTTCTTTCTGATAAGCTCGATTATGTTTAATTTATGTCGTGTTCACCTAACAATCCGCATACCGGTTTCAGGCTTTTTTTGGCCCTCATCAGTACGGAGTAGTCAACCAGCCAAAGGTCCGAAGAGCTCTGGCTGAAGCGAGACACAACATAACCAAAACCATCATCGAGTCTATAACACCTATAGGTACGCCGGAAAAGAAAACTTTTAACTGGCGGTACCTAGTGACAGAAAGAAACACTCCGAAAATCTCCCACCTCGATAGGTTTCTAAATAAAAGATTCCTTCTCAGTAGGAGTGGCAAGCCCGACTAGCATATAGTGAAAGATAAACGCCATGTGAAGTGGAATAAAAATAGAAAAAATCAAAGTTTTGGTTATGTTTTTTGGTTATGTTGTGTTTCGCTTCAGCCAGAGCTCTTCGGACCTTTGGCTGGTTGACTACTCCGTACTGATGAGGGCCAAAAAAAGCCTGAAACCGGTATGCGGATTGTTAGGTGAACACGACATAAATTAAACATAATCGAGCTTATCAGAAAGAAACATTTGCATTCAATGTCCATTTATATGGAGGTATGCATGGATTTTCAGGTGAATATCATTCAACGTTCTGCGTGGTATTTGCTAGGAAAGTAGTTGTTTTTCCCCTGAGATCTACCATTTTCTGGTTCAATTTATATTGAATCTTTTATGTGAAGAAAACCGTTTACTTCGATTTTTCTATTTTTATTCCACTTCACATGGCGTTTATCTTTCAATAATTGAACATGTTTATGAGTTCCGATCAATACATTTTCATCCTTACTTTGTCTTATTTCGACTAAAAAACAGTTTTTTTCATTGTCAATCCTACCCCAATACGATATTTTTACGAACTTTGGCCACTTATATCTCAGAAACTAAACATACAAAATCATTTGAACTCACACTTTTTCCTAATGACCCATCCTACAATAACATAATAAAATTTCAGCCAATTCGACCGAGAGCCAATTTCCCATATGTTTTCGTGCGGGGCTCTTTATCGGAGGTGTCAAGGCATCACTGTTTGACCATAAATCCTGACAAATCTAAATTACAAAAACTATCGAAATCAGTTAAGAGAATAAAGAGAACTGGACACTGAACTGAAATTCAGTGTGCATGTGACAGAAACCGTGAGAAAGGCCTATTGCAATCTAGAATTACTTTACAATATTTCCAATTTTATTATTTTCAAGACTCTTGGTACACTTCAATTTCGCCAACATAGTATACTAATCTTGCCAAACAAATCACGATCGAAATCGCATTTAACTAGTGCAGAATGCTTGTGCTTGATTTATCTACGGTGTTAGACAGAAAATTAGAGATTCCGGATGGTTGACAATGAAACAAAGATGGATTCTACATTTCAGTTGTTTCACTCATAACTTGATCCAATTCAAATCACCGGTATATTTATTTGGAAGCTACCGTTTAGACATGATGTTCATTCAATAAGCACCAGTTATAGGTACCGTTTTACTCATCTGAAGCATCATATAGCACCAAAGATCATTTTCACATAATACCACTAAAATTTATAATACCATCCCCGACTCGCTAAAAATCATGAATAAAGTGAAATTCAGAATCACATTGAGCAAAGTGATTGATCTATAATTTCTTATTACTCTGTGTCATTTGAACAAATGTAATCGTGCGAAAAAAAAACCTTTGAGGTCCCCCAAAACAATTTGTGACCATTTCCAGAGTGAAGTCTGTCTGTCTGTGTGTGTGTGTGTGTGTGTCTGTCTGTAGTCTTCCACGATAACTGCCGAACCGTTCAACCAATCGAGCTGAAATTTGGTAAGATTGTACAGTTCCTGCCTGTCAAAGGGAAGTGTCACTATTAAAAATAATAGAAACTATATCGGACGGAACTTGACTTGCCATATGTCATTTGAAAGCCCTAGAAAAACTGTAGATAGATAGATTATCTCATCACAAAGAGTTTGGTTCATACAACAGGAACAATGTGTGTTCATTTTGGTGCTACGGAAAAAGATAAAACAGAGGTAATAAAAGGACACACTATTCAATAATTATAAATGCACGTAATCTGAGAATATTGATCAGAGCGTTTACAAGTTTTCTAAGACTTGGGATATTTCCGCTGTTGAATAGGAGAATCAAGTCATCCAGAGAATCGATTTGGGACACAACTGAGCTTTCTTGCTTTGTATAATGTCAAATAACAAATGTTGAAGTGACCCATTAACAAGCATATTACAAATGGATCAAATTTCTGTTGTGCTAATTTTATAGACCAATCCACCGAATGATAACAGGTTCTGATTTATTCGAGTGAAGTAGATTGGCGCAGAGATACCCAATTAACTTTTCACAGTGCAAGAGACTGTGAGATGGATATATATGAGTGGGTAAGTAGAATTTATCAGTTGAAAAGTATCAATTTCTAGCATTTTTTGATTGTATTTTTCCAGTATTCTGTCTTTTTGGTGCTTGGATCTATATTCAAGAAAATTGTGCCATAATTCTTCACATTCCGCAGAAATAAAACATTCTTTAACTTGAAGTAACCAGTTGAAACGAATCTTGTAGTTGGATAGTGAGACCAATCTAGAGTAACACAATTTGGCTAATCAAGATCCGTCCATAGATTTCAGGATGTCCAACCATGTTAAAGCCGCCTTGAATATCAAATAGGACAGTTTTGTTGTATATGTCTAGGCGTACGATAAAGGAGTATTTTTTGGTGAACAAAGAAGTCGTTTGAAGAGTCCTACTTGTATTTTCTCAATAACATCAGCGTATCTCAAACCCCATATGGAAATGCCAAAGGACATAGAGGAAAGTGCAATAGATTCATGAAGTTTCATTCTTGAAGACCATGTGTTTATTTTTGAGCTTTTCATAATGTCTATTACCGATCCTATTTCTTGACTAGCTTTACGCACTGTTTGCTTAGCCATGCCTAAAAAAGAAGATGATGAGGGAAATTCTACTCCCAGGTGAGTGAAACTTTTGACTACTGACTGACTGACTGTTGGTTATCATAGCGAAATACTTGATTATAATTACCGTCATAGCCCCAAACTATAATTATTTTTGTCATTTCGGTGTTTATTGGGAGTTTGTTTTCTCTGGAATACATTTCAAGCGTTCTGAATTCACGTGTTATGTCAGTCGCTGCTGACAATATCATATTTATAGGACATCGTTCCTTTTGCTTGGAAATATCCTGTATAAATAGAGAGAAGAGAAGCGGACTCAGTGGCTCACCCTGTAGTACTCCCTCCGTAATATCATATTTTTTACTATGTACATGATTTTGCCTAATAGAAACGTTTGCCCCATCATAAATATTTTTCAAGATCCTAATGTCTTAGTACTAACTCCTACTTCGAGTAGCTTGATCCAGAGGAGTTTATGATCGATGCTAGAAAAACTTTATCCAGAACTGTCAACATTATTTCTTCAACTGATATCTGTCAAAAATAAAAAAATGTCAAAATTCAAAACTTTGCCATTCAATTATTCAAAATTAATTCGATGGATTAGAACTCAATTCGGCAGGGAGCAACATCAATTGCCTGTTGAATTGACCAATCAAATTGAGTTCGTACAGTCCTAAAAATGTTTTATCAATGTTTTATTTCAATATAACCCCATTCTCCCGAGGCCCTTACTGGTCAAGTTCTGGGGAGTCACACAGCTGATTTTTTTTATTTCCCTCCAATTCTTCCTCTCTATTTGGTCACTCTAGTTCCAATGTTTACAGTTTTTTTGTTATTTCTCCGAACTTTGTCATAGTGTTTGTATAGCTCACAACTGTCACTTGTATCAATAATGATTATGAATATTTTTGTTTAGTTCTGATATGTAATCAATGTGAACATACCATCAGGTTATATCCTGGGTTGAATAGGAGAGTAGTCACCATTATCTCCGGATAGTGGCGACTGAATTCCTAATCAATAATTCACCCAACAAATTATTTATTTTATCTAGCAATATGAATAAAGCCATATTATAATTATTACCAAGCATAATATGGCGTCTTCATATATACATACAAACAAAAGCATAACACCTCACGCAACTCTCGTGAAAAAGTTTATATATTATTTTCGATGTCCACTGTGTATCCAACGTAACTCAATACCAGTAGCCAGTGTTAAAAATGACTAAACATTATATTCCAAACAGGAATTGTGACCGGTCCAACTCTCCTTTTCTTTCACAAAGATAAAACGAGACGACAGCTTCTTTTATGGCACCATCATCAAGAGGGTATTAAAGGAAGATGATTATTGTTTTAACTTCAACTTTTAAATTATTGGTTTCTTATGCACGGGCCTCGATAATCTACTGTATAAATTTAGTTTTTTTTCTTTTATGCGTCTATGGCCTGGGTAGCGACAACTGAAGTTCAAAGTCAGAACGTTGTTTATTTCATCTACTTTTTTATTTGCTTTGATACATTATAAAGTTGAATGAGAGCGACTGCCTGAGTAGAGAACTGGTTGTATCTTTGTGATTCTATAGTTCGTATGTTTATTTATTCATTTATTTATTTATTTACATTGTTAAGGTTTTATGTGGAGTATAATGTTTGAGTCAATGGACTCGGTAAAAAGATTTCTGTTTTCGAAATGAGTGATGAATTTTTCATCATTATTTATAGAGTAGATGTTACGATTTCACGATCATAACTGAATGGAGAGTTGTTGATTCATCAATGGAACATACATTCCATCATCGGGTACATTGAGTAATTTAGGAGGCATTGATACCGCTACTACCAGAAACAATAACATTTTGTTTTCACAAAGATATTTATTTTGAAATACATCGTTGCGCTTCGTATAATAACATTGATGGATAGAATTTAAAAAAATCGGTTTTGAGTGCACCCTTATCATGGTTCACTTCTGACATATAAATTACTGGTCATAATCTTTTCTGTTGCACTTCACAAGGCCGTGCCCAGAGGGGGGGTTACGGGTGTTGAGTTGAGTTGAGCGAGTGTCCAGATGAAAATTGTGCATTGGCATCTAAAACTCCTCAAATGTGCACACAGAATCAGGAAAAGCAAAGAAAATGGTAGAAATAATGAAGAATGGAAAAATGCGTTTATCACTATGGCCTCATATAATGATGGAATACTATCAGATGAACATTGGTACCTTGACAGTGGTGCAACCGAGCATATGACCTGGCATAAGGAATGGTTTTCTACTCTCACATGTTCCAACAAATGCGTTAAAATAGGAGACTGATCAATTTTGAAAGCCGTCGGTGTTGGTGACATTCGAGTAATTACAAACATCAATTCCCGATTTGAAAGTCAGGTTATTCTCTGTGAGCAGCGCACTCGATAAAGGATTCACCATATTTGGAGATGCCAGTAAGTGCAGATCCAGCGAGATGGAAAAGTGTTTGCAGAAGCAGAAAGAAGAAGAAACGTTTTTCTCATGGACATGAAAGTCGATGTGACATGTGCTGTTCCTGCAATGTCGAATGAAAATTCTTTGAAAGTTTGACATGAGAAATTAGTTCACCAAAACATGAATCACGTGAAAGGCGTACTGAAGAAATTTCAAATGAGTTATACGGAGCCTGACAACATTTTTTGCGAAAAATGCCTTGATGGAAAACAGCATCGTTTACCATTTGGTACCAGCTCCACAACAACTTCTGAACCAGGTGCCCTTGTTCACATGGACTTGTGTGGGAAAGTGTTGGTGGCTCGAAATATTTTTTATTGATAAAAGACGATTATTCCCACTACAAAACCATGCCGTGTCAAAATGATTAGAACGGACAATGGATCAGAATTTGTAAATTTCAAAATAAAAAAACTTCTAGAAAAGTTGGGAATTTGGCATCAAAAGTCAGTACCATATACTCCAGAACAAAATGGTAAGATGGAAAGAGAAATGCGTACCATTGTGGAAGCCGCCAGAACAATGTTGCAAGCTAAACATTTGCCAAAGTCGTATTGGGCAGTCAATACGGCTGTGATCAATCGCACTGGGAATAGCTCAATTACAAATAAATCTCCTTTCGAGTTATGGTTTAGCGAGGAGTTGAGTAATTAACATTTGAAAAATCTCCAAATATTCGGCTCGGAAGTATTTGTGCATGTGCCTAAAGAGAAGCGGAAGAAATGGGATTCGAAGAACAAAAAGGGAATTTTCCTTGGATATGGAGAGAACGTCAAAGCGTTTAGGGTATATTTTCCTCATATTTGTATTATCAAGTCCCTAAAAGAAAGCTGAAGAAAATAGCTGCAATGTTTTCTAATTCAGCTTCTTTACCGTGACACTCCTAAAGAAAATCAAGATAATGAGCTCCACTATACCAATAATAATAAAAAATGCCAACTCCACAATTTATTATCGAATTAATCCACCGAATTCACACCGGAATCAAAGAATAAATGCCACAAAAATCCATTGAAAAGTTCCTTATAGCTTCCAGTGACATAAAAAACAATTCTCTAGGTTCCTATACCAAACGCACCAGAATGAAGAAGAGCGCCCCTTCACCACTGCCTCCTAAAAAATTCCATATACAATACGAAACATTTGTTTGATTCATAACTGTGTCATTAACTATTTTTCTGTACACGCTCCACAAAATGCTTACTTTGAATACTGAAAAGAGTGCGCAAAATGCCACTTTAGCGGACTTATACTTAAAGTCGTTAAGGCAACGCTTCAGCGGACTGTAATTTGTTTATTCTGTTTTCTAACTAATAGGTTTCAAGAGATGCAATAAACTATAGATTATTTGAACTATTGTAGTGACAGCACACATTTTCTTCGAAATATTATTTCGGAATACTTTTTTCAGGAACAATAAACACTAATATTTCAAGTTTATTCTCAAATTAATATCCTAAGAAATACTGTCTGTATATATACTCCCGACACATTCCACTATTCTTAGTGATTATACTAAAAAAAATATTTTTCCTATTTTGTTCTATAATATACACCAGAAATAAATACCGTAATCCTTTTGGATATTTTCCACTAGGTTTTATATAGCTCTTCAAAAATCAAGTCATTAAGCCAGTATCCCCCAAGATAAACACCACAAAAAGCAGCAAAGAGTTTCCACACAGGTTCCAGCGACGATGAAATATAAAATGGACGACTGCATTTTGTCTCCAAGAGAAAGAGTGCAAGTTTCAATAACCGATGCAATTGTTAAAAGCAATTCGATTGTAAGAAAAACGGAGTAATAACTATATACTTCGTTGTTTTCCTTTTCATCACTAGGTTGTACCTGTCGTTATAATAGTACTTTATTTGCTCGACATCAGATATTATATACATGTATAACTGGATAACTAACAATTATAGCGAATAAAATAGAATAACCCATAAAAGGTGAAACCATAACAGGTGAAACCTTGTGCATGGTTATGCTATTGTAACATAAGCCCAATTTATTGTATATGATAATATGAATAATACATTTACTATATAATGAAACAAAAATAAGAGATAAAAGTGCTATGTATATATTTAAATATTTTTATGTGCAGAATGTATTGAGTTCAATTATTAATGAGTTATGTAATGACGATAAAAGTGTACAAATATGGGAATTAAGCTGAAGTACAGGGGTAATGGTAAAGGTGGGCGCTTTCTTATTCTTATATTTCTCTTTGGAAAGCTTTGAGGATTTGCTTGGGGGTAGATTTGAAAGCCATATCTTGATTTTTTTCTCAAATAGGAAGTGACTACTTACTTTTTATCTCATTTGGGGACAGTTAATTAAAATTCAAATCAAAGAGTATATATACATACACCCATGGATACATGCATACATATATAGAGCTAGACTAAACAAGACATATTAGAACGTTACCAAAGTTTCGGCGTATAGGGTTTTGAAAATAAAAATCACATTACCATGTCGGCAACTTTTCCTCTAGGTTGGCTGTGAATGAAGATCTTCAACTCTTTCTTATATAGTATCAAGTTATCAATTTTTTGTATATGGAGAGGTATGGAGTTATACATTTTCGGAGCCATATAGTGGTATGACCGCTGGCCAATAGATTTTTGCATTTGTGGGATTTTGTGATGGTGTTTTTTCCGAGTTTGGTAATTATGATTAGGTAGGTTTGAATTAATATGTTTTTCTCGGTGGTATTTTATATTGATATTATTATAAAAAAGCTGACGAATATCGAATACATGTGCTTCATGAAATAGTTCTTCAGATGGATATTTATAGTCTGTGGACAAAATCAGCTTGAGGAACTTTTCCTGCAGTATTTCCAGAGAATGAATATGTGTTTTCAATGCCCCTCCCCATCCTACTATACAATATCGCAAGTGGCTCTCAACTAATGCATGGTACAGTACTTTGAGCTAATGGAACGGTAATATATCTTTCAGATATTTGTAGAGAATCATACGTAACATATTACAGACACAGTTAATATGGGAATCCCATTTGAGATTCGTGTCTATTATTACTCCCAGATATTGAACATTTTTTTCAGATAGGATTATATACTGTTGACCCATTGTGGTAACCGTTTAGATTGTTCGAAGAGTTTATTTGATGAGAATCTATATTTTTTATATATATGTGATATCTTTACCAGCCATTTTTGTGTAACTACGTTTTTGATAAAATTATTTGTTATGCCTCCCAAACAAGTATGCCATAGTATATGTTTGGTCTAGGGTTGCGAAAGTATTTTCATTTGTGACATGTCGAACGATATTTGGTATAGTTTAAATTTTGTTATTAATGATCTTTGTTTTTTGTTATGTTCAGCGTGCTTATGCCATCTGAGATTCTGATCTATAGTGAGACCTAGATATTTTATTGTTCTTTCACCTCAATCTCAGTGTGTTATTTCCGTTGATATTGACTGTAATTTTATTATTTGTGGGTGAGTTGTTGTTATATATTGAAAAGGCAATAAAGTGGGTTTTAGAAAAGTTTATGATCAAACAATTCAAACAATCTTTAGAAACAATTTTATATTTGGTGTTTTCCATAATAATAATAATAATAAAAATATTTATTCATTTCATTTGCATAAAGATTATCAATGTAAACATAAACAGTTTTGAATAAATATCAGATTTTGAATAAAATATCAGATATTTCAAATTAATCAAATTTCTATGTCCAGGTTCACTTTAGCCTAAGCTAGACTGTTTTCCTAGACACCATTTGATCTTTTCGAAATATATTAAACTAATGTAATAAAAATTAGGTAGTAGTAAAATAATATAAAGTTACTTATAGCTATTAATATAACGAGATTATTATGCGATTTATAATAGTCGAGGACGAGGCGACAGCCGAGTCACCCGCAATGTCCGAGACGGTGTTAAATCGCTAATAATCGAGTTACATTCAAAGCTTTATCGTATCATTGACACGGCGATGCGAAAATGAAAGCAACAAGCTTTTATGTCATTTCATTTTGGCAATTCAAAAAGTCATCATTAAAATCATGCAAGATTTTGATATTCCTGACGATATATTAGCTGCCGCCAACACTATAAGGTTGAACTTGCTTCCGGACAAATCTAAAATCCATTATGAGAAAGAATATCGGCAGTTTTGTAACTCTCTGATGATCGTGGACGCTAAAGGCAAAGGTGTATCCATCAAATTTGAAAACTGTCAAAATATTGTTTTACATGTTCATGAAAACTAGTTCTAATATTATTTGGTATCTAACGTATTATGCTTTCGTAACTAACGTATTAAATTATGGTAACTAATGTATTATGAGTAACTAAGGTTTTATGTAGGTTTTGGTACGTTTATGATGTTAATGATTATTAATACAGATTTCATAAAAAGTCTTAATCTTCAATGATACGATAAAGGTACTTTAAAGTATAAGAGAGACAATTTATATGAATGTAACAATAACACTGGTCACAGACTGATAAAATAGTAAACTACACATTTATATACAGTGCTTCTCAAAAGTCCCCTCCATCCCTCTTATTTTTGGAACGATTATACATAAATAAGTGAAATTTGGAAACTTAATATTAAAGGTTGTAAACTTCCCTACTAGTGATGATAGATGACGAAATCGTCAAAGATGACGTCACAAGGCCATTGTGACCAATAATTTCAAATGGAACCTTACGGCAAGCGACACCTCTTTTAAAAGGTATCGAAAAAACCTATTCAATAATACTAATTTTGTTTTTGTTTATGGCAGTTTCGGCAACTCGCTTTCAAAAAACGAAAAGCTGTAATGAATTAAATCAGTTAATACTAAAATTCCAAATTCAAGCTCCGCCTCTGGATAGTTGTCAAATAAGCTGACGTTTTTGTTAGTCTCCCTAATTGGACGTTTTTGTAATTGTCGATGTTTGTACATTTAATAATGTGTGTATTGTTGATCGAACGTTCAACTGTTTTAGCAGCATTTGGTACTTTTAATATTTTTGTACATTTCAATAATTTGTTAAACTGTTGTGAGCCGAACGTTTAAGTGCTTCAAGAAGCGAAATGGTTACGTGCTTTAGGTGATAAAGTAGCAGCGATCCTAATTCTTGGTGAAACTGGACAAAATATCCATGCAGCAGAACGCATTTTTAATGAGAGGTTTCCCGATCGCCCCGTTTCGAGGACTTATTTAAGGGAGCTTCTTCGTAAGTTTGGAACAACGGGTAGTATTAATGATGCGAAACGATCTGGCAGACCACAAATTTCTAATGAGAAAAAAATTGATATACTGGCAGAAGTAATAGTTTATCCTACTTCTTCAACAACTCACGTTGCATCTACCTGTGAAGTCAGTCGAAGTACAGTACACAGAGTGTGGAAAAAAAACAAATTCCATCCATACAAATTAAAAATGGTTCATCAACTCTCAGACGACGACCTAGACCGAAGACTAGAATTTTGTGAAAATATGGAAACTAAAATTAACCAACAGCCAGTCTATGTCAAAACAATTTGTTTTAGTGACGAAAGTACTTTCTATCTAAATGGAAATGTAAATACACAGATTGTGAGGTATTGGAGTGACGCAAATCCTCACCTCTTTCGTGAAACACATACCCAATTTCCCCAGAAGGTGAATGTTTGGGCAGGTATCCTGTGAAACCACATCGTTGGGCCTCTTTTTTAAATACTAATTTAACTGGTGTGGTTTATCTGGAGCTGTTGCAAAACGCAATAGAACCGTTAATCCTTGAAATTTTGGAAGATAATCCAGATGAATTCGGCAATTTGGAAATAACATTCCAACAGGATGGTGCTCCTCCACACTATTACGGTGCAGTAAGACGGTATTTGGATGAGGAGTATCGTGGTAGATGGATTGGACGACGAGGTTCAACGGAATGGCCAGCTCGATCACCGTACATCACACCTTTGGATTTTTTTCTGTGGAGGTACCTTAAATCGAAGGTTTACGCCACTGAACCTGACAATATTGACGTTTTAAAACAACGTATTGTTGCAGAATGTGAGGCTGTTTCCGCAGACACATTTGCAAAAGTACGAGAAGAGTTTAAAAATGGGATATTTCACTGTCAGGAAGTAAATGGAGGTCACTTCGAGCAATTCCTTCAAGTAGACTGATTCTTAAATCTGTAATTAATATCATACTGAATGGAATTAAAATTTTAATGTTTACTAATGAGCCATTAAAACTGCCATAAGCACAAACAAAATCAGTATCATTGAATAGGTTTTTTCGATACCTTTTAAAAGAGGTGTCGCTTGCCATAGGGTTCCATTTAAAATTATTGGTCACAATGGCCTTGTGACGTCATCTTTGACGATTTCGTCATTTATCATCACTAGTAGGGAAGTTTACAACCTTTAATATTCAGTTTCCATATTTCACTTGTTTATGTATAATCGTTCCAAAAATAAGAGGGGGGGAGGGGACTTTTGAGAAGCACTGTATACATATACACTTCACTCACGAATGTAGAGTAAAATATGTACATACACAATAATAATAATATTTATAGTATTTACAGCTAGATTGAGTGTTTCTAACATAATGAAAAATTAAGACTTTCTAAAATATTACAGACTATTAAAAATACTAGTATGTTAATAAATGAATATTATAGTTAGAATATATAGGTATAGAATTTTGACTTATATTAATAGCAATGGTGATTGATTAGCAGATTTTAGATTGGTTTGTATATACATGTGTCTGTTCGGTTATTGGTGTGTTTATAATAGTATTTTGATTGTTGATGTAAGTAGCCAATTTGTTACTTTGTTTATGAATTGTTTTTTGTTAATTTCTTTTTTAAACTTATTGGTAGATAATTGTATAATTTCTATGCCACGTGTAGGAAACTTCGCTGTCCAATGGCCTTCTGAGACTTAGAGAGCACTATATTGGCATTTTCTCGAAATCTTGTTGGATAAGTGTGAGTTTTATTCATATCTATTAAATTATGTTTGACCAAATTGAGTAATGAGGTTTTGTAGAATAGATTTCTAATATTCAATAATTTAGTATTCTGGAAAAGCAGAATCGATGAAAACTGGCTATTATTTTGATTATATTCTTCTGTGCTATTTCTAGAGGTTTTATATTGTTAGAGCATGCACCACCCCATCCGGTTATGGTTATATCTAAGTATACTTTATCTTCGTTAATCTCTACGAGTAAATTTGATGAAGGGAAGACTAATTATCAAAAAGTCTATAAAACAAAGCTGAACAAATTGGTTCCAACATTTTCTAATTCAGCTTCTTTACCGTTACACTCCTAAGGAAAATCAAGATAATGAGCTGTTCTCTGTACTAATAACAATAATCAAGTACACCAACTCCACAATTTATCATCCAATTAACCTACCGAATTCGCACCCGAACAAAAAAATCAACGCCACAAAAACCCATCGAAAAGTTCGTTACAGCTTCCAGCGACAATAAAAAACAAAACAAATCTCTATACCATCACGGAGCACGATCACATATCCAGCCTGACGAGTGAACAAGGGCTACTCTTCCACTCCTGCTAGAAAAGGATGCCACATTTTGGCTTGGGCCCAGCGTATGCCCAGTCGCGTGTTAAACGCGCGCTAAGGAGTGTACATGCGCTGAAGTTTCAGGTAACTCTGACATATAAAACCAGAACCGGTACAGGTTCGGTATCATTCACCCCAAGTTCATCGTCGAGGTTGGTACATACAGTTCGGAGTGAAATCTACGCTATAGCATCA
The DNA here is from genome assembly GCA_018342105.1 of Gonioctena quinquepunctata. Classification (NCBI taxonomy): domain Eukaryota; kingdom Metazoa; phylum Arthropoda; class Insecta; order Coleoptera; family Chrysomelidae; genus Gonioctena; species Gonioctena quinquepunctata. The sequence continues at coordinate 946,213 of JAFIRS010000154.1, read as the reverse complement.
GCTGATTCGTTCGAGTCTCTCGAGATGTGTCTTTGCAACAAGATGTCAGAGGCGAACAAACAGAAAACCCCCAGGACTCCGAGATCACCTTGGAGACGACATAAAGAGGTAGGTTTAGTGAACTTTTTTTTAATGTTTTCTAGTTTTATCATTTGCTATTGAATTTTAAAATTTTTATTCGTTCCCTCGACACATAATAATAATTAGATTTTTAACATTATTTTTTCTTTCAAGCCGGTCAAGCCAAAGCTCTCCAGGCGGATCGTCCCAAGCGCTAGAGTCAACCTCAACGCTTATTGGTCGAAATTCGAGGAGTTATCAAAACATGGAACATCAGTGGTGACATTCGAAATCCCCAGCACTTCCGAAATCTTGAGAAGCTCCATGTACTCGACATTTCACGACAACGAGATCAACGAAAACCTCGTCAATGAATTACTTGAACTTGGTAAAAATTAGTTCTTCGTATTTAGTTTTTCTAGGTTAGTACTAGTTTGTAAGTTTGTTTTACTGGTGACTACAATAGTCTTCCGATTTCGAAATAGCTTTAAGGTAGATACGGTTTCTATGCTTTAATTATGATTTCTTGATAACTTTGGTTAAGCTGACTTTCAAAAAGTGCAATCATTTTAATTAATGCAAAATGTGCAATTTATCAGAAACGTGCAATATTTTTTTGTTTGATTGTGAAGAGTGTTTTTTTCATAGCATCTTTGGATATTCCGAACACCCAGTTTGATATCAATGATTGATTGATTTTTCTCTAATTTCCTATGATGCTGTATATTGTGTGATAATTTTGTGATATTAGTATAGAACTGAAATGTGATATTGCTTACTTCTCTCCATCGATTGCTCTGCTTTAATTTAGGCTGTATATAATATCTCTTGAACACCTTTAATTTTTGCTCAAGCTTTAATGGAATGCTTTACATTTTCGAATTAGCTATTTTCAATATACTCAGAGCTTTAACTAGAATTTAAGTTTTCAACTGTGATATGCAAAAAGCTTTAATTTTTTTCAGTAAATTAGATTGCTTTTTCATTTTCAATTAAATTGTGATAATTCCATTGTCGAGTTTTGTTTTTTGTGATATTTTTGGAAAACATAGGCCGACAAAGTGTCAATCCAATTGTACATAAGACTGCATGCTTTAATCTAATTTTCATTTAGTTCGCACATGAAATTTAGAGTAGTATTGCACCATTTTATTTTTCACGCACTTAACTTTAGCTTTATTTTGAGTTAGATTTTCGAAATAATGCTCAAGAACTATGTGATAGGTGTAATGTTTTTACGGTTATTTGTATATTTTCTGTGATATCAGCTTAACAAATGATTTCTTTCAGTGCTTATTGTTTTAAGAAACAAAATTATGTATCATGATTAGGTTAGATTTTGTTCGTCACTTTAAGTTTCATTAGTTATAGGTTCATTTATCTCTTCCATTAAGTCTTTCATTAGCTGTAAGTAATGAAATGAATGTATATTTAGTAGAGTTAAACTATGTTTTGATATGTGTATTATCTTCTTTGAGAAATAAAGTTGAATAAATATATCTTTTTTTTATTAGAAACAACACCCCAATATACCAAATGGTTAATGGTACTTGAAATAGGAAACATCTGCATACCATTAAATATTCATGACAGAGGAGATTCACCTCTGTCAAGTGTAAAAATTCAAGACAAATTTTTCGATTAGAAAAAAACACTTTCTCCTATTACTCCAGTCATAAATTATTTCTATATCATATTTAAAAAAACTATGTATCTTCTACTTCTAATCGATGATTAAGAAAATATTTAAACAATTTTATCAACAATTATGATGAATAATCATACATTCTTTATGAAAACTAAAATGTTAAGATTGTGTTCAAATTATTAGCTTTATGCTCAGACAAATCATAAAGAAAAGGGAAACATTCTCTATTGAATAGAAAAGATTTTTCTGTGAATTGAAAAATCCTCGATAAAAATTAAGTTATTTTTGTGAATATCTTATAGAAAACAAATCATAAAGTGATTTGTTTAAAAATATGTTCAGGATGTTCATAAAATGAGATGTGGAATCATCTGCGACTGAAACATAAACTTTTAGTAGTTGTTTTCTGTTAGACATTCACAAAAAATAACTTCATTGTTATCGTGGATTTTTTAATTCTCAGAAAAATATTTCTATTCGATTGAGATTGTTTCCCTTTTCAAAATTATAAAGATTCTGTCATAACGCTCCTTCAATAATAATCAATTCTTAGAAGTGAGTTTATTATTTTAGATCCGGTTTAAGTTTTTCAAATTATTGGAGATATGGAAATTGAAAAACACCATTAACATTTCACTAATGTTATATCTTATTGTATCTGAACAGTACATTTCGATTAAAAGAGTGACATTGTTTTGTAAACATTTACCGTTGTATTAAAAATATACATTTTTAGAAGCAATATGATTATTTTCAATTGGATTGTTCATCCATCAGTTTCGTAATCTGCTTGCTGACTCATTTTATAATGCTCACGAAACAGCTGAAAAACCAGAGGACAATTTCATCTGACCATAAACTGAATCTTATAACAGTTCATCCCGTATACCTGTTTAAAAATAATTCAGCAACCTGCACCAACGCAACGGAGAGAGTGGTTAGGGGTGAACAACCCCCTAGTCAGTTTCAGGTGGGTCAGGATAGATGGCGGCACATGTACGTGAACCGAATAACTGTTGATTCCACCCTTCCAGTTAGCGAAGACCGGAATTCCGGAACTTTATTTGACTTATTTGTTCTGCTTAGGGTGAATAATTTAACACTTCAATGATACAACACCGGGGGGTGACTTGCAAAAGAGGGTGCATGGTAATTATACTCATAACAGGTGTGTGGGTGTGTAAATGTCGGTGGTGATTTTTACTGGAATTTCAGAACATTGAGGTTTCCATATACAAGGCGAAAATAATTTTGGAACCAATATGGAAAGTCAAATTATTTATTTATTGAAGAAATACAAACAGGATCCTAAAGTGCGAATTACATAATCCCAAATAAACAACATTGAAAGTTTATGAGAATATTCAGATATTCTGTCAATATACTAAATGGAAAATACATTGATGGAAATGTGGGAATTCTTGATTGATGTGAAACGTACACAATGATTGAGCCCTAGTTCTGATTCCCTTCCCTATATCCAAAACCCATAATTTCGGAGATATTCCATATAGTATTTAATTCTGTATATTAACTGTGAAATTTTGATTTTTCTAGTAAGGTGTGCACATCTACCGACAAATGAAGTGAAGTTGTTTAGTGTCAGATTCATCATCTGAAAAAGTGCAATATGGTTCGTATTGTGTATAATAATCAAGAAATCGTTAATTTATTAGTGATTTATGGCGAATGTAATAAAGTGTTCACAGACATATGTGATATTATTATACATAATTCCCATTTTCATGGCAACAAATGTTCAAACATATTGCCTTCAACTTCTAAGCATATATATACGCAGATGATCTAAAAATCTACGAAAAAATCAAGGACAACGTGGACTACTTGGATCAGAATGTACTGAATCGTTTTTCCAAAAGACTCTTTCTCAATATACAGAAATGTTCCCAAATTCATTTCTCAAGCTGTTTAACTTCTTTGACAACAAATCTTTACATAAACAATCAGATACTAAAACCCGAAGACCTTGGGGTCATCCTGGATAAAAAAACTCTCGTTTGAAAGCCATGTATTGAAAGATGCCCCTGAGAAATACCAAAAAATTGCAAAGTAATATCTCTGTCGTAACAATGGTAAGACCTATATGGGAATATAATTGCATTATATGGAACCCTGTTTATGACAAATAAATCTTACGTATCGAATATGTCCGAAAAAAATTGTGAAAAATCTTAACTACAGATATTTTCGCCATCGACATTTCGAATGTTATAATGAGAACCTTAGATTTGACAAACTTGAACGATTATTTATCCGGAGAGAATTTTCCGATATATTTTCTGTTTACAAAATATTTTATAATATTGTCCACGTTCACCATATAATTTCTGAGTATTCCATTGATTATAGTCCCTGCATAACAAGAAATAAACGAATTTTTCACATGAGAACTTTCAATAGCAATTACTATAATAACTCTCCTTTGATAAGATCGATGAATTCTTATAATTTTGTCAGTAATACCCACTTCGACATTTTTTACTACCCTACAAAATGTTTAAAAAACATCTTAAAACTCTTGTGTTCAAATTATAATTTTCTATTAGAATAGATCAGGAAATTGTTTTCGATATGTAGGTATTATGGCAACATACTTTTTTTCTTCCTTTACTCCTTTCTATTAAGTAAAAGTTTTAGTTATAGGATTTTTCTGTTTTAGTTTATAGGATTTTTTTTAGGATACCAGTCTCAAATGTAATACACTTTAGTATATTGTGTCACTCTGTTATAGGACAAGCATCATCAGTTCTGTCCGTTGAGTGACCTTGCTTACTAAATAAATACATTTTTCATTTCTTCGTATGACGTCTCCTACAGCTTGACTTATCATTTCAGGAGGAATACAGTTGAAGGCTGTACGAACTCTCTTCTCTAGTTGTTGGCGTATAGAAATACACCTTATTTTTTATATAAACTCAAATGAAAAAATTCTTTGGAGTTAATAAATCGGGAGATCACGGTGGCCACAGTTGCAGACCGTCGCACAGTGATCTGGTTTGGCCGAAAAACGGCCAAAAGTAGTTTTTTCGTTAATATAGAATTTTTGAAAAAAACTGTTTTTTGGTTTCGATAGGTATTGCCTCAGCCTAACTTTCAACATATAATTCCTTTTTATATTCATACCAAGCATGCGCAAATAATAAATTTTGAGAATAAATACATGATTTTTTTAATTGCTTATATTTTTTAAACCAGTAATCAGATTTTAATAATTTTTTGTTCATGGGAAACTAATTCACTGTGAATTGAAAATCGGTACAGATTTTTCATTTTTGAAACACAAGATGGCGGGCAAGATTTTTTAGTATTGGTGTACTTTTTTTCAATATTTTGAAACAATTTATGAACGATACGCTGTGAACAGAGAGGTAAGGCTTATAAATTTGGCATTTTATTCTCATGACGAATAGCGGTATATCATTTTTCAGTTGTAGAATAGAATATTTTTCAAATTCTGAAACTGCAATTTATTGTTATTTTTTTAAACCAATTTTAGGAAGATTTTAATAGAATACTACCTATTGTTCTCGTCATCGCAACATGACTTTCGAAAAATGTTGATGAATCTTCGCTGACCATGGTCCCCAGGACCCAAAAATACCATCAGTTGGAAAGTTTTCCATCAATGCCTCGAACAAGTTCGAAGATTGTCCAAATCAGTAGTTTCAAAATGGCAGTAGCTGAAACATTGAAAAAATCTCAATCTCTCATTTTGATACCAATATCGGCAAACTATAGGTCTTTTGATATAGCTTCATGAGCTCCACAACTTTTATTCGAAAAGTTTTTCGCTAAGGTGTACACACAAAAACAATCGCTGTAAATTACAATTAGTGAGAATTAATAATTTTTGTTTGTCCTTTATGCTCCTTTCATTTGAGGTTCATTCGCTCGTGTCAATCAGATACTATTGTAGTTTTACATTTCTCGATTTCAAAGTGTAACTATATATATATATATATATATATATATATATATATATATATATATATATATATATATATATATATATATATATTAGTAAGCTTGATTTATGGCAATTTCAGATTCAATAAACCAATTCTAAAATCTACCTTTCCGACTGGCCGCGCCATCTGTTCTTCTCATTTTCATATTTATATTTTTATATTTATCGGACGTATTCTATAACTAAAATACACATGGATATAACAAACATATAATAATTAAGTGTCTTTCAGGTTTTAATAATTTTCAATACTTAGTAGATTTTTTTAGGAAAGGAGTTGAATGAAACGACAAATAGATTATGTTTTTTAATTTTGATAAAGTTGCTGTATATAAATGCAGGAAATTATATTCAAGGTGAAAATGAATTTTCAAAACGACACGAATTTAAGTAAAAATATATCAACAAATATGTTTTTTTGTAATTTCTTTGTTTCTCAACCGATTTTCACAACTGATACGTCAAACCACTTCTAATAAAAAGCTATTCCACTTTCATCATGAAAACTGTACATAAGAAGTTTTTTTACAGTTGTAATACCACAAGAGAGTGAGAATAAAGTTAAAATCATTCGACAGATTTTCGAAAACTTGTTGCCAGGCAATAGACACGATTAGTTATAGCGCATCAACTGTTTCTGCTTTTTTTCTTCAGACGTTCCAAAATTATACAAATTCAACACTCTGAAACTTTTTGAAAAAAAAACTAACTACCAATGCGGCGTATCCTTGGGGTAATTTAAAGATTTAATCAGCATGTCTTGAGGATGATATGAGAATGTCGGATTTAACGATTTTTGGCCGAGCCAGATCACTGTGCGTTCCAAACCTAAAAAGTTCCATCTAAATAGGTTTCTACCATCTGCCGATTATTTGAGGGTGTTCCATCATGTTAATAAATAAATATTCGCATGAAGAAGAAGAGATACAATTGTTTTCATTGAAGAATATAAATTTACAGATAAGTGAGTCACTGTAGTGTAAACAGTTTTGAGCTGTTATACTCCTTGTGTGTGACTATGCTATAACAATAATAATAATAGTTAAACATTCGATCAGAAGGGATACGATCCATTATATAGGACAGATAAGGGTTTTCTGATCGTATCTTACATAAGTAAAGATATGGCATTTCGTTGAATAACCGTACACTTCATAACATTCAATCAAAAAGGACATTTCTTTCTATTGATAGCATATAATTTTTAAATCTTTTTTTTGATTAATCCAATGGAATTTATTGTTTCTATGTTTGTTTTGTGCATGTTAGGAAGGAGATTGTATATTTGCCCAGTCAGAAATAGGAAGCAACGCTGTCCTATGGACTTATTACACAATGGTATCTGAACTATTTTTTTTTCATCGTTCGTGTAAAATAAATGTTGTCTACCCTTTTGTATCAATGATAATTTTTTTTTGAACATATTATTGATTATATTAAACGTATATAGTTGCCTTAAATCCAGTACATTCGCAGTAAATAACAAGTTTAATGGGGAGGTATTTCTTTTTATATTTTTTTTTTGTAGTATGTGTAGTTGCTTCAGATGACTCCTCCCCAACTCAATACGGCATACTGCAAGCGAGACTCCACTAAAGAATAGTACACTGTTTTCAGCTGTGAAACTTCAAGAATTTTTTTCAAGTATTTGAATTTCGGTAACAGACACCTCAACGTTTTGGTAACATTTGAGATTTTATAGTTCCATCTTAGATGTGAGTCGATGATAAATCCAAGTATTTTGGTTGATTGACATTTTGTATTTTGGAAATTTTTTGATTATTTTAATTGTTTTTTTTTATTTTTCAGATCGATCCAAGAGTTTAGAGAATATAAAATAGCTGTGTCATCAGCGAAACTCATCTCTTATCCAGAGGTTTTCATAGTCAGTAAATCATTAATTTTATATAGTAAATAGTGTTGATACCATATTTTTCTATGGTAGGCTAGCATCAGCTGAAAATAAAACAACCTTTTCTTTGTTTTTCTACATGCTATGAATACACATAGCTCTCTGGTGGTATTTTCAGGTACAATTTACCTATCATATAATTCAGATCATTATACTAATGGAGATCTTTATTCCGATACAGATACTTCAACTTTACCATTAAAATTGTCATCATAAAAGTGGAGCATTGCTATGGCATTGTTTCTAACAGCACAGTAGGTAAACACTGAAATTCCAACGATCTTGAAATTGACGTTTCCGAACAGAATGTGGATTGCTGATGATGTCTGGAGATGGTTTATGTTTTCCTGGATATCTTGTAACAAAAGTATCACATGTTCTTGTTAAAACCTCATTACATTCGACATAAATCACTAATAACTTAACGAAATCTTGATTATTATACCCAAATACCAACCATATTGCACTATTACAACCTTTTATTTAACTTGCTTCGTTCGTATGTCATTCTGTCATTGGTTCGGTCTTTCAAAATTTGTTATCCATTTTTGGAGCATTTACCGACATCCGATTGAGCTGAAATTTGGCAGGTGTTCATAATTCCGTCGACAATGCATTATGAAATTGTTGTTGGATATAAAAACAAAATGGCGGCTCCAAGATGGCGGACGAGTTATTTTATTATGGAACGATTCAATTCAGAATTGGTGTGTGGGGACGAGAAAGTTTTGTGAATGTGGTCCGATTCGATTCAAAATTGGTATGTGGGGTTTTCTTCGGGGTCGGATATGAATTTTTTGTCAAAATTTTTAAATTCAAGATGGCGGCTCCAAAAAGTTGTGTGTTTATGGTCCGATTCTATTCAAAATTTGTATGTGGGGATTTTCAGAGTCGGAGATTATGATTTTATTGTCAAAATTTATGAAATTGTAATGGCGGCTCATGGAATTTTTGTTAGAGAAAAAAACAAAATGGCGCTCCAAGATGGCGGACGAAATTTAGGTCCGATTCGATTCAAAATTGGTATGTGGGGGTTTTCAGGATCGAGTATTATGAATATTTATTCAAAATTCAAAAAATCAAAATGTCGGCTTCAAGATGGTCGATGATCTGTGTTAATAGTCCGATTCTATTTAAAATTGGTATGTGGGGGTTTTCGGGGTCGGAGATCATTACATTTTTGTCAAAATTCACAAATTCAGGATTCAGGAATTCAGAACTTACAGGAAAAAAAGGTCTCATAATAACGATGCTCTAACAGAAATGCATAGATTTCTTTCTCTCATGGCTAAGATCCATACCTGACTCTGAGAAAGATGTATGTTAAAATTGACAATTGTCAGTCGCAGCAGTACAACATTGATCTTGGGGTACCGTAGGGTTCTATATTGGGTCCTCTAATTTTTCTTCTGTTCATTAATGATATGCCCAATCACATAAGCACAGATCATGTAGTTCTGTATGCAGACGATACAACAATCGCAGCGAATGCTGATAATCCAGAGGAACTCGAAGAAAAACTGAATACCTTGAGTTACGAGTTCAAAAACTGGTGTTGTAGAAATTCTCTAGTAGTGAATGAAAAAAAAAACTGTTCTGATGCAGTTTTATTCCAAGACAAATAAAAAAATTGATAACTTTCAGGTTAGAGTGGGTGATGAAATAATTAAATCATCAGATAACACCAAATTCCTGGGTACTTACATCGATGGTAACATGACCTGGGAGTCAGGTATTGATCATGTAAGCAAGAAAGTTAACAGTGGGTACTATGCAATTAGACAATTGAAATCTAATTTCAATAAAGCCCAACATTTAAATGTTTACTTTGCTATTGTATATTCCCATATTTCCTATAATATTGCTGTTTGGGGCTGCTCCACAAAAATTAACAAAATATTTGTCTCGCAGAAGAGGGTAATGAGGCTAATATATAGGATAGAATACAGAGAATCTTGTAGGCAACACTTTATTGGAAATAAAGTAATGTGCGTACCCTGCATTTATATTTACAAATGTATTCTACTTTTCAAAAAACAAATACATAGTTACAATCGAAATTGTGACTTTCATTCATATCCCACCAGGCACGGTGAATTGATAAGGCTTCAGAAACACTCAACTTGTCTGTATGAAAACTGTCCATCCTATAAGGGGGCAAAATTTTATAATCACTTACCTGAAGATATAAAAAACCTAAGCAGGGAAAATAATTTCAAAATGAAACTCAAATAATTCTTGATTACCGGTTGTTTCTATAGTACTGATGAGTATTTCAATCAATGATGTGTATTTGTATATTCATTTGGTGGTGCTGTTATATTCCTATGTATTTCTATGTATTATTTTAATCAATCACATGATGTATTTGTATATTCACTTCGTGGAACTGTTATATTTTTATGTATCTGTATGCACAGAATATTTGTAAATTACTTGTTGTCTGACGTATCCTATATAATTTTTTTGTATGATCAAAAAGGATTCAATAAATTTATTTATTTTATTTAAGGCGTACTTAAGTATAGTATTTCTAATCCCAATTGGACCGACATAAAAAGTTTCGAGAAGGAATCCTCTTCCACACGACTGAACTTTTGTATGATTGTACCAGGAACGCTTTGAAAGTAAAAACACTGGTAGTATATGAATTTCCCATTTTCCGGGCAGTGCATATGAATATTCCTCGTAGTGCTCTAATTTTTATTGCCGTTCCAATTGGGATTACAATAACTATACTAAAAAGCACAAAATAAAATAATTAATAAAAAAACATTTTAAATACAAGCTTTTATTCAAATGCACTAAAAAGTACAAAATAATTGCTTTGGATGTGTGACGTAGGTTATTCCGTGATTTATAGATTCAAAAGCTTGTCGCTTGTGTTTTCGACCTGAAAACTTTGCGCGACAATCTTTTGAATCGACCACTCACGGAATAACCTACGTCACACATCCGAAGCAATTATCATTTATTTTTAGTGCATTCGAATAAACGCTTGTCTTTTAAAAGTTTTTCATTAATTATTTTATTCATATGATGAATCTGACAGTAAACCACTTCAATTCATTTGTCGGTAGATATGTTCAGCTTACTAGAAAAATCAAAATTTCAGGCAGTATGGAATATCTCCGAAATAATGGGTTTTGCGTATAGAGAACTGAATCAGAACTGGGAATCATTTTCCTATGAAAAAATTGAGATTATCAATGTTTCTCGTTCACTTTCTGGACCCACTTTTCTGCGTACCCTGTAAATTATTCAGTGGATGTGATAATGGTGAGTGTTCCGTTCAACCTTCAATATTTATCATTTTGTGTCTGCATATCACTAAACATTTTAATTCACATGAAAATGGCGTATGTTTGAATGGCTGCATTTCACTTTTTTTTATAGAAAAATTCGAATAACTTTTGGGTAAAAGGTATGATACATGAATTTGAATCAAAATCATGGGAGGGATCCAAAAATTTTATAAAACACAGGTTCTCCTATTGAAAATAACAAAAATTTCGTCATTCTCAGAGAAACCGAAAGTGTCACAATAACGAAAATATTTTAGTTTTATTTTCAATGTTTCCTTCACCGTCTCTATGAATGTTCAGAATAATGCTACTTTCAGTTCTCTATATAGTGATCGCGTTATCCCATGAAGATACACCCTGTATATTATGCAAAAATAAGTATGGAACCAACTTGGAAACTCAAATGGCAGAAAAATAAGATATTCCCTACACTCCCATTGCCTAAAGGTAATTTAAGCCCAGCTATTCCTCCTACCACATTTCGTAGAAGTTGTAGAATCGTAGTCCCTAATGCCTCGGCTTGAAGAAATACTCAAAATTTCGAACAAATTTGAACAACCGTCATCCATGTCAGAAGGTGAAATGCTCGCAATTTTTCTTCAGTTTAGGAGCGGAATTAGCTGTGGTGCGTCTTTTCAATGTCGGTCCTGAAATTCTAGTAATAGTGGTAGAAGATCGTTCTCAGAATAATTTATATTTCAAAGATATGGCGAATGCACTGGTCCTTCTCAGCATATTCGCTACAATTTAGTAATAACTTCCATTTGATATGGATGTATTAATCGAGTTTTTCTCCATTAGTTATTTTAGTCTTTTGTAGCAATATGGACTGAAAAGTTAAAAATAAAATTATACTTTAAAAAAACTAAAAAACACGCTTATATAGCAATAAGAACTAAAAAGTTGAAAATAATAAGAATAAAGTCATTGACCAAAAAATCTTCTCTTATGTAAAAAAAGCGTGGGGTGCTGATATCTTAATATCATTATGAAAAGTGAGTAAACAGAAATTTTTTTGGTCAATGACTTTATTCTTATTATTTTCAACTTTTTAGTCCTTATTATATAAGTGTATTTTTTTTAGTTTTTTTGAACTAATATTTCATTATCCTATACCTTTAGATACTCAATTATCAGTGGTAATTTTCACTGGAATTACGGGATGAACATTGAGGTTTTCATATAGAATGCGAAAATAAGTATGGAAACAATTTGGATACTCAAATAATCCTAAATATACAACATTGGAAGTTAATTAAAATATTCAGATATTCTGTCAATATACTACGAAACATATCTGGTTTGCTAGGTATTTTAATTCAAAATACTACATTGATGGAAATGTGTGAATACTTGGTTGATATGAAAGGTACACTATGATAATGACGGAATAATTAAGTGTATTTTATTATCCGACGAAAAAAAAGGAGGAGGTTGTCTAGTCGACGCGTATTGTTTTTTGACAACCGCATAACAAAGTAGCCTTTGGCGCGTTCAAATCTCTCTGCAAAGTAGAAATTTTCAGAGGAATGACATTAATTGAGAGCATTGCCGCTCTAGAGCGAAAAAATCGAAAGAACGCTCGCATTTGTACGGTACTGTTGAAAATAAATAAATATTCATGGAAAATAGTGATAGTGAATTATCTAACACACCTCCTGATGGTCAGAAAGTGCGAAAAAAGTGACTTTAAATCTCCTTCCAGAAAAATCGAGACAAAAATATGAATGACAATACAATAAGTTCATAACTTGGTGCCAATCGAATAAGGTGAATAAGGTGAATAAGTATTCAGAAAACTTATTCTGGAGAAATATCCAAGACTCTGAAATCATCAACTCTTCGGTTATATATAGACATCAAATATTCCAAACTTGACGCATTTCTCAAGAAACAATCTGTTGGATATAAATTAAAAAAATCCAAAACATTTACCACTGAAAATATAAAACTTCCCAGAAAATATTTTCAAGGCCATCCACTTAGCGTTGTGTGGATTCTCAATCTTCCGAAGTATTTGTATTAGAGAAATCTGCTGAAAGTTCATCAGGAATATCTATTAAAAATTGTCAAAATTGTACATTTAATTATAATCTGGTAAATAATGAATGAAATGAATATCTATTATTATTAGGTAATAATGTATGTACAATAAATTATCGAGTGTTTTTTCTGTATCTGAGATCTACGTTTGTGGAAAAAATATTGAGTGTAATTCGAGCACAAAGTGTAATTGCCGCTCTCGAAAGATTACCGCGAGACGCAAAGCGGAGAATCCTAATACAATAATTACGTTTCAGAAAATTATGAGGAAATTGGGGTATATCACTCATCAAGAATGCTGTAGATACAAAATTGAAGGAAACTGAATCAAAAACATCAATTTTCACATAATAAAAGTTCATAATCCTTTCCAACAAACAAACAAAAACTACCCATGATACCAGGATTGGTAAAACTATCTGACATTTTCTGGCTCTATCAATTGTGTTTTTTTTTTGTTCAATTTCTCTCTTGTGTTTTTTACTAATAGATCAATCCTGTTCTCGATTTTGTTGGAGCCAGATGGTACATTTTCTCATTGAATAATTGGTCTGCGTATTTATCGTAATTTCCTAGGAATCGTTTGTCAATCTTCACTTCCACCTCATGAAGGTCACTTGTATTCCTAATAACACCACTACTCAAATTCAATAACTCTGTAAAAATATATTTGGTTTCTGTAAAAAAATTGTGTTATCAAGAACTAGTTGACCAACTTCCCAATTTCCAATATCAATATTTTATGTCAAGTGCGCCGACATTGATGAGTGTTCACATTTTTTTTCTTGCCATCATTGCCTTCGAAATATTTCACAATAAATCAACAAACTGACTCTCGATATTCCAATAATATCTTATTATACGAGTATAGCGAAAATTTACCCCTTTTTGCTAATATTGAGTTTACAATAGTATATTTGCCAATATTTTCCATGTATTAGATTAATATTGTTCCAAACTCGATGGCCTATTAGACGTTTCTGGACAGAGCCGGATTAAGAGGGGGGAAAACGGGGCTGCAGCCCCGGGGCCTCCACAAGAGAGGGGCCTCCACAATATAAATTTTTAGGTAAAATTTCCTAACAAATACCGAAGAATATGCAAAATTATATATAAAAAATCTGAGAACGAAAGAGCAGTTCTCCCACTTTTTCCTCTCATTTTTCGTTTCGAACATTCAAAAACATGTTTCGTATTCTTGTCAAAATCCATGGTTAATATTAATCTTCGATCTGATGAATCATGTGTATATGCGAGAAACAATCACCAAGTAAAACATCATACTATTATACAAAATATTATATCGTATCGAAATTAGCTGTAAAAACAAGAACAATTTAATTTAAAAAAATATATAATTTTTTTTATTAAATGAAGGATTTTCTGTCGAAGTATTCTTCGAATGACACATGCGATCTAGATACACAATAAAATTCAATAATCATAAGCAAAAGAAAATAATATTTCAATTTATGAATATGATTGCATCAAATTATTTAAAAGAGCCCTGTGCCCATTCCATAATAGAACAAAAGTTCAAATTCTGTTATTTTTCTGCCGATTCTACAAACACTTTGCCCGTCTATACCTGTTTTTCCTATTTATTGGCGTTGACAAGTGTCCGCTGAGTGGCGCGTTTGTAACAAAGAAAACCCCGAAATCTGAAAGTGTGAGTCTAAGAGAAGGATGACATTCCGCAACAAATGTAAATCCCTCTGAAAAAGGACTATCAAAAAGACCAATCTGAGATGTTCTACTATCAAATTCTTGAAAACCAAAACTTCAGAGCTACATTCTCAAACATTGAAATTACAGTGATTATTTTTTGACATTGCTAGAAACCAATGGAAACGTTCAATTCAAATAATTCATATACGTTTTGGCCAATCAATAGTGGGAATATTCTACCTAGAAAATTGTCGCGGGAATAATTTGAGGTATTTTGTTTTTATTGTCTGACAACCTATATTTTTAATTTGACGTCTGTCATCAATTCGCATGAAAGTGTGAAATGAATCAAAACCGGTTCAGAACATTATATAATTTTGCAAGGAAATGTGTTTATGATCGTAACATCAAAAAATAATCTAAAGAATACCACACGAGGGTTCGATATAGTAGAAAATAATTATCTAGATTTCTTTCTCAAACTTGTTGGCAATAGCCACTCGAGCCAGTTGGTCCCTCTTGTCTATTGCCTGGCAACAAGTTTTCGAAAATCTGTCGAATTATTTTCACTCTCTTGTGATATTACAACTGAGAATGTGATGATGTCAAATTGCACTGGAAAGCGCTCATTTTCTAAAAAGAAAAAAATAGGCGAATTACGATGAGATAAAGCCGCCTATCAAAGTTATCGCTTCTTAGCATTGAGAATGATTTGCTCCGGATGCTGGATTTGACCGAAATCATCAATGATTTTTCGTCGAAAAAAGCTCGCAAGAATCCATTCGTTTACGCTGTAATTTAATTTATTTCTTGTATTTTATTATACCTACATATGCTCGTGTCAAAATAATTTGATTTGTTCCGCAATAAATGAAGAAAAAATTGTTTGAAAAATAATTAGGGGCCTCCACTCCGTTGTTGCCCCAGGGCCTCCACACCTTTTAATCCGGCCCTGTTTCTGGAGAACGGGACACAGGATTATTTTGAAAATTCGGTTTCTTGGCTGAAGAGTTCTGCTTTAGCGATCTAAAATATTTTCAGCGCTCCGACGTTGCCGCTTACATTGAAAAGTAGCAACAACTTTGATATTTTGAATGAGATACCCTTATATTATTACATTTTTCGCTTTGCAATTGCTTCACGATCATTTTTGTATGAAACCTATCTCAAGCGGTTTTTGAGAAATTCATTGATTTCCTTATTTTTTGTGCAAAACATAGCTTCAACTAATTGTTTATTACTGCGGTATTTGGACTCGTACAGAGCTGAAATTTGGAGAGTAGTTTATCAAGGTTCTGTGCATTAGTTATGTCGAAGGGAATTCGTTCTCCATTATACAGGGTCGTTCAAAATTTGTGATTTTTCGATAGATACAAAAATGGTGAAAAGTACATTTTTTTAAATGGAACACCCTGTATATTATCAAATATCCTGAAAGACAATTAGAGTTCCTGACAAGTGATTTATAGTTCCTATATTTAAATAGTCTGGTTTCCGAAATAAAAGCAAGTTTCTATAAAAATCGGTATATTCTGCCATATTTTGTAATAAATGTCATGGAATACGTCATTATGAAAACTCGTCAATTAGTGCATCAATAATAAAACGTTTTCGCGTTCATTACCAAGAATTTGATCAGAAAAAAATCAAAATGGAAGGCAATAACTATTCAAACGAAGTTTTGAAAAAATTGTTTATCTTCATGGTCAATGTGATCAAATTATAGCGAGAACATGCACAAGGTTCTGTAGTATATAGAAGTGTATGATTGATAAGATGACGAACTGATGGTACAAAGAATGATTAATATACAGGATATTCCAAAGTCCATGGCCTATTGGACGTTTCTGGAGATCTGAGATATAAAGACTCTAAATTTTGTATCCTACGATAAGAGACTGAGATTTAGCTCTTAAAAATATTTTCATGGTTGCAGTGTTGCCACATGTACCTGTAACTGATTTCAACTTTCGAATTTCAAATGGAACACCCAGTATTTCATTCTGTTTTTGGATTCTACTGACAAATACAAATAACTTTTACTGAACATGACGTATACCTATCTCTACCGTTTATAAAGTTCTAAAGTGCAGCAGAACCCGAAGTTTTCTTTATCAGAGAAAACCTTGAGACCTGAGGTTTCATCGCACTTTTGAAGATACAGCTGCTACTTGAATTTTTCTCTAACTCTCAGCTGCAATTCAGTTTTGGTATAGATTAATTGAAAAAATATCTCAGGAAAATTTGGATATAGAGTCAAACTCGAAAAAATTGTCAGGTTAGGGAGTAGAATCTGAAACTGGAATGATACATGAGGATCTGAAAAATAATTACTAATGGACTTTTTTTCGAATATGACTCAAACCTATTTCCAAAATTTCCTGAGATATGTTTTCAATTAATCTTTGCTTAAACTGAATTGCATCATCTTATTTAGAATTTCAATTGGGTAATAATATTGCCTATTCCGATTTTTTATACTGGGGAATGAAAATGGTAGTAGTGTGTCGTGACCAGAAAAGAGCAAGGCAATCTTTAAGTTTGACAAGCAGTGATTTTCATGGTGTTTCTGTCAAAATGGATAATAATACATATTCAAATGCAGATATTTTTTTTTTTATAGAAATTGCTCTTAAGATGACACATCATTTAAAAGGATCTTCAATTGTATTTCAGCATATTCGATAATATACAAGGTGTTCCAATTAAAGAATGTACTTCTCACCATTTTTGTATCAATCGGAAAAATCACAAATTTTGAACGACCCTGAATCATGGAGAATGAATTCCCTCGGACATAACTAATGTACAGAAAATTTCAGCTTTGTACGAGTCCACACAAAAAAAATTAGGAAATCAATGAATTTCTCGAAAACCGTTCGAGATAGGTATAGGGAAGTATCATACAAAAATGATCGTTGAGGTAGTTGTCGTGAAATCCACTTCCAATCAGATTTCGTTTATATTCATACCACTTTTAGTTAACATTATTACCTGTATCATATTAAATTTTTGGAATCATTTACCACACCGAAAGCGAGATATAAGGCTTCAAAGTTGCAAAGTTGAAAGCGAGATATAAAGCTACAAAGTTGCAACGGACACCACATTTTAAGGCATAACTTAAAACCCTCCATTCAGATATTTTTGAAAAACTAGTATATTATTGAAAGGTACGTAACAAATAATATAAAAAAAATTTAAGACGCGTAGCCATACAGTTATTTATTTATTGTTATAAGAAGTTTCTAAATTATTGCGTATGAGAAGTGCAAGATGGTGAAGGCTGAGAATCGTGGCAACGCCTCAAGCGATAGCTGGTGATTCAAATAAACGAGAGCGCGAGGGTCTTGCTGTTTTAAATTGAACTGTGTTTTGGAACGCACATATTTATGAATAATAATTGTGAATGATTGCGTTAATTTATACTGATGCATTTTAAACAAATTACATTGGGAATAGATATAAAATAAAATGTAGTTTTAACGAGTAACGGCATTAAAACATTTGTACGACACATGTACGTATAACATAATTCGAATATTTTTAAACATAAACAAAAATTATTCAGATTTCTAACAGGCTAATAAAATATAACGTATAAATCTACAAAAAATATAAACAACAATTAATGTTATATTATTTATTCTTGACTATTATACTAAGTAATCACTTGATTGACTAAACATTTATTTTTAATTCATTGATGATTTTAGTTAATGCTTTCCTATTTTCAGTAACTCTAGGTTTTCTATTCTCCAATTTTTCAGTCATGTGATTAATCACAGCTTCTTCTCCTTCACCGTGATACATTTGTTTCAGAAAATGGTATGTTATATTTTGTTGCGCAATTTTTTTCAATAAATCCCGTGATATAACATTTTTCAAGGCACTTAAATTGGGTAAATTACGAGATATTCTTTCGTTATAAAGTCGCTCCGAAATACATTCTTTATTGATTTGTTGAAAATATAAACAGGATGTTCATAAAATCAGATGAAAACGAAATACATAAATCCAATCTCAAACATAAACAACAAAAATAGAACGATCCAAATTCCATACAAATTCATACAAATATCCGAGAAAGAAATCTCACAATTCAGAAAAACAAAAAGCAAAAATCACAAATAACCCATAAAGATCTCCAAAAATAAAAATAGAATACTGAAAAACACAGAAACTCAGTTTGAAATTTCACTAAACATTATCAGGAAAAATACTGGAATAAAAAGCATTCAATACACAACGAAAAACACACAAACAGACAGACAAACGAACAGAAAACAATCCCAAACCAACCCCACTAATCATACCTTCACTTTTCAGTTTTACAACAAGTATAATTAAGGAAAATTTATAAAACAAAACACACAATAGGAAATGAAATAATTAGAAATGTAACATTCGTGTGCACAGGTTTTCTGCGGTTTCCCTATAGCACGTTCCTTCAGAACGCCGAATGGCACGAATGGAAAAGGAGGACAAAAAGAGCCGCAGCTCTCCTCACACCCAAACAAAATTTTAAATAGAAATAGCAATGTTATCATTAGGACAAATAAAATATATAGCTGTCCCTGAAAAGAGCGCAGAGCTCTATAGCGGGGACATAGGGAAAAATATTTAGAATGAAATAAGAAAAATGTAAACAAAGAAAATTGAATAAATTACTTTTGACTTGAGATGTGGAGTCATCTGCGACTGAAAGATAAACCTTAGTCACTATCTTCCATCGTCAAGATAACCTCTTGTGGGGTATTCATGTTGAAAAGGGAAACATTCTCAATTGAATATTGATAGAAATATTTTTCTGTGAATTGAAAAATCCACGATTAAAATGAAGTTATTTTTTGTGAATGTCTAACAGAAAACAACTACTTCCCCGGCTAAAGCCACGCTGGACATTGAACTACATCTGATAGATATTCTGAAAAGGCCCTAACTCAAAAGAAAAATCTGAAATTGAAAATTTGCATTTTTATTCAGATATGATTTCATATATGTATAAGTCTGACTCTTTACCAATAAAACGAACTAATTTCTGTAAAATTTGTACATCATACATCGCTTCGTGGAAATTATCTAATGTTTCGTTTGGTATTAAATCTTTGGCTAATTTTGATAGCTGGAACATTCCTGGACCTTTTCGATCTGGAAACGTTTTTTAAAAAATAATTGAGCTATCCACAAATCCTGCTATCATAATAAAATCTTCTATAAATTATTATTAATGACTGCTCTTAGTAATCTAGTAACATCGAATATCGCATTATGCGCAACGAGTAAATTTGGAGTTGTAGATAAATTTAACAATTATTTAAATGTTACCAAACAATCTACTTAATTTTGTGAATCGACTTGTACATCATTCAGATATAATTGACCAGAAATTGTACTCAATCCCGTACACACGCTGTCGGATCATTAGAGTCTTCATAATTGCAATTATAATTTTTCAATGCAATTTATTGAAGCAAGCCTAGAAGAGTCATTGGTGATCCGATTTCAATTTTGCGAAGATATATTGCAAGTAGAAGTAGAGTACTACAAAATGTCTATTATGATTTTGCGTTGAAATGCTGCGAAATAGGTGAGAAATGCTTGCAAACATGACCGAAAACGGGCGAGCGTGTGAAAACGGCTGAGTAGTAGGGTAGGGCAGCAGACGCGTGGAAGCGTATAATATACAGGGTGAGTCAGAATAAGACCAACAAACTCCGACTACAGAGTTATCACCTCATTTCGTGGTGAAAAGTAGCTATCAATGTATGTCCTAAAATGCATCCCCTCTGCACATAGGAAATTATGTCTCTACTAAGAACATATCTTCAGTTTTTCTCAATTATTTCAGGAACCTCTACTTTTAGGCACATGGAAAGTCATGACTTTTAGGTTGAGTATCGATGAGCCGAACTGATGACAAACGCTCATTTGTCCATTCACTTGTCCCAGGAAAATATGAAGGAACATATGACCACATCGGCGTAGTGACTGGTTTACGAAAATAAAAAATTATAACTCCAAATTAGCAAATTGATAAACCTTGATTAGTGTACCAAGTTTAAAAAATTTTTCCTTCGTAAATTTTGGAGAAAATAAATTCAATCTTATTTTTTTTCGTACTTTCGACACTTCGTGTCTCAGAGGGGATGCATTTTAGAACATATCTTGATAGAAACTTTTCACCTCGAAATGAGGTGAGGAATCTGTAGTCGGAGTTTGTCGGTCCGATTCAGACTCACCCTGTATATAGTAATACAAGCGCGCTGCCCGCAAATTATCAATCTGCTACTCTATGCCCACTACTCAGCCGCTTTCATGCGCTCGCCCGTTTTCGGCCATGTTTGTGAGTATTTCTCACCTATTTCGCAGCATTTTAACGTAAAATGAGAATGGACGTTTTGTAGTACTATACTTCTACTTGTAATGTTTTCGGAAAATTGAAATCGGAGCACCTAAGACGCATCCAGACTTGCTCTAATAAAGTCCATTAACAATTTTTATGCAAAAACTCATGATCCGACAGCGCCTGAATTTTGTATACAAAGAAAATATCAATCAATACTATGTTGCAAAGACCATGCCTTACACCTTGAAAAACGGTGGTTTTATCAATTTAAAAAACACAGAATTTATCCAGTTTTTCTCTGTTACTAATTATTCGATCAAGTCGTGCTGGGAATAATTTTTTTCGCATTATGATTCTCTAACATTCGACTACTGAGATTGCTCCATTAGTTTTCATGTTACAAGCGAAAAACGAAAAAAAACAAGATTTTTCTGCTCTTAAATGTTTTTAACAAATTAAGCAATGATAGTTGCGAGTAGGAAACATAACAGGATATAACTACGGATCGTCTTTCGTATGATGGCACAGTAGGTTTCCTGGTACTATTTTTGTCACGAAAAAATCTGTAATGATTGTATTATTGAATGTCCTTTTAGTTGTTCCATTCGAAAAATGATTTCTATTGTTGTTTTTTATTAATTTATCAGCAAATACTTCATTATATTTACATGAAACTGCAACTAGTGGTACGAGTAAGTCGCATCAGATGAATGTGTTCTCCATCGGGAGAAAACGAATTTCTATTACATCTTCCACTGTCGACAGTGCAGTTAAAACCCTGGGTGTAATTATCATCCGATCTATTATTCTTGTCAGAAACTTTCCCGACATCCTTTTCAACTGCTGATTATATGAACCAGATCAATTAGGCTACTGTGGGTTCGGATATATCCATTATAATTATCTTTTCTAATTGCTATTTTTATGGCGTGGAATAAATTAATATCGAGCATTGGAAACAAGTTAAATGTATAATTAGTACTTGTGCTTCAGGAGGTTGTACCAACATAAATATCTAACTAGAAAAGTGTATAATTACTTCGGTATAATTTAAATATAATAAAAATGAATTTTTGAAATGACAAGTTGTAATTTTGTTGTCTCCCTGGTAGTAGGTTTTGATTTAATGCAAAAATTAAAGTGTACAAAAAATGTGCCTCTGGAAAGATTTCATGTTGAAACCAAGCCAGCGTAGAAATGAATAATGGATATAGAGCAATGACCTCTCGATGATGAATTCATCTTGTTCAATTGGAATCCATAATGTTATTCTGGAATAGCTTATGCTTTCGAGAGAAGAATATATCTGAATGGTACGCATCGAACAGATCACCCGGTATTTACATTGAATTAAAATAGAGAAAACATTCGCTTTTATGTCCGCATTTCGAAGAACTCAATTGGCACCAAAGAAATTGATGTATTCTGTTCCCTGCGTATTTTCTCGACATGAACAGTTAAATCAGTAAATAGGGTTCGCCCCATGACGCAGCTAGTGTGTAAAGAATCTGCTTCAATTGAGTTCTTACCACATGCGTAGCTTTTATCCTCCCACAAGGCTTACAAAAGGAGGAAATAAAGCTATAGAACCAAACGTGTCAAACTAAATGCAAAACAAACGTAAACATTACTGAATAAATTTGAAAAATTCAGAAAACAGCAGCTGGAGCTAGTTTTTTTACTATGTTTCAGATTGTGGGAGGTGGGTGCAGACCTCAGTGACTTTCTTGGTAAAAATTATTATGTCATGGAGAACTATAAAAGACCATTAGTGTGAGAATGATTGTTCATGAGAACCAGTCGATGTTTTAAATATATTCTTTTTAATTTATTTCAATTAGCTTTACTTGTATCTATGATGTGAGTGAGGAATTTTGCAATTCGATTTTTATCTAATTCCATTTGTTTGATTAACCTGAAATTCCAAAGCGCACCTGGTTTGTGTGACAATATAAAATGAAGATTAAAGATGAGGGTAGTTGAAAAGATAAAATACCAGCTTGATCGCATTCATGTTTAATATATAGTATTCCCTGCGAATGAGGGAAATATTATATAGGTCAATCTAAACAGTACCTAAAATCCAGAATATATCAACACAAATATGAGTACTATGAAAAGAATGGAGAAAAAAGTAAAATTTTGATTTTGATTTTGTGAAAATTGTGGAAAAAGAGAAATGAATCTCCATTATGATTGCCTATACCAAAGCAGTCGTGCACAAAACCTGACAAAAATATACACTTATATTCCAGAAAAGTTAAAAAAAACATATTTCTGAATAATTATATAAAAGATTTGTTTGGTATTTTCTAGATCTATGTAGCTCTCGAATATTTCAGGTGAGATGATCAGTTGTTCATTGGCCATACCACGGTGGTGTTTCGTTCTCATCATCATTTCAGTAACCACTATTTGTATATATATATACATATATATATATATATATAGATATAGATAAAGAAAAATTTGTTACGAATCCAAGAGAGCACCACCATCCACCGACAGCTGTTTCATGGTTTCTCAATCATCAGGACGGCTTGTGGTCTCTTTCAAATTCGTATCAAATATCTTGTAGTGCTAATACCTACCGGCAAGTACGAAAATGTGATAAGCATCAAATTATAGATAGTTTTGCGTTACTCTGAACGCACTAGGAGTACGACTATTGGTGTGGTGGGTTGGCCTATGCTGACATCTATTGGTGACCTGTTAATGGGCACGAAATTTCGTGCCATTAAAATTCCACGACATTAGGTCTAAGCTTCACCGCACAGATTATAGGTGTCACTATCTATAATTTGATATATATATATATATATATATATATATATATATATATATGTATAGGTTGGAGTGAACTGAATTTGACAGAAAATTTCAAATTCAGTTCACTCCAACCCATACGATCGACTCATACAATAACAAAAGATACTAATTTTGTTTCGAGACACTGTTACTTCTCACTAGAATGGTATAAAAAAGAAAACACCTCCAAACAGCAATATGTACTAAGCAAAAAACCATTTCAAAACGGAATATTTGTTGTAGAAATCTGAGGAAGCTTGGGGGCCTCCAGGCGAAACGTTATAATGAAAAGTTCATACATTTAACTATAAATAAGTCTTTATAAATTGTCTAAAGAACCATAACCCAAGAGTATAAAGTAAATGGTTCAAGAATTGGATTACTGATATATATATATATATATATATATATATATATATATATATATATATATATATATAATTATTATTTTAAATATTTTAATTAGTAATGTTTCAAAAAAATTTAAGGTGTATAATTAATTGACGATTTGAAAGAATGTGTCTCCAACTTCAAATTCAGAACTTAGATTTCACCGTACTTTCGTGAAGAACATTCATAAACAACATAGAAACTAATATCAACAAAGCTTATGCCTGAAGATGGAAATAAAACATTCCGAAAGCTTGGACAAACTTTAAAGAGTACATTTTTCTTTTGCTGCACACCCCAATTCCCCAATTGTTAGATATATATATATATATATATTTATATTGTTGTTAAGATATGGTATATATGTCAAATAAAAAAAGGAAAAATGGGGCACAATTATATTTAAAAACTGCATAAATACCTACTATGATTGTTTTTATAATTCTTTTCTGTACTGTTTGCATCTTGAAAACCTTTGGCCATATTCTAGTCGACGCAGATAATCCAAGAGGGTAGCAGTAGAGTTTTTCTATTATCATTATGTTTGATCAGTTCATTCAATTGGACAACCTATAAAAGTATACAAATGCAAATTTAGTAACAAAAATTCAGAATTCAACTAAACATTATATTTATATGCAAGAAACATCCTGTATAGAAATTTAGAACCAAAAGGAAACATGACAGACAAATGTCAAATTATTTTTCTTCTAAATGATCAAGATAATAAAATTTGAGCATAGAAAATGTCAATTTCGAGGAAATATTTGTAAATAGTACTATGTGTAGAAATCAAATTTGTAAATAGCATAAGTATAATAGATAAGAAGTTGAAAAATTTGTTTTTAAAAAGGTGCTAATAGTGAAAATTGATAAAAGATAACAAAAAGTGATGGTCACCAAGGAAAAAGAAAAATAAGGAGTTGAGAAATGAAAATGAAAAAAGAAGCAGAACTGTAAATTTCTATGATCAATTTTGGAGGGAAAATGGTTATAACTGAGGCATTTGAGAAACATTCATGCACACAATCAACTTTGTAACAAATCGGAAACAAAATCTACTAAGAAACCACTTACCAAGAATGGGAGGTTAGAATCCCAAATTTTCACTTCACTAGCAGTAAAGAAGCTGAATTTTGCAGGACATCCACTTCAAGCTAACCACAGAACATTCCTGGATTCGTGTGCGTGCAAGAAATACTCATAACAGGTATTTTATCTTCAT
The DNA here is from genome assembly GCA_018342105.1 of Gonioctena quinquepunctata. Lineage (NCBI taxonomy): Eukaryota > Metazoa > Arthropoda > Insecta > Coleoptera > Chrysomelidae > Gonioctena > Gonioctena quinquepunctata. The sequence goes on along the minus strand of JAFIRS010000154.1, from coordinate 920,817 downwards.
AAACGCAATCAAGTGGGATTATTCATCGAACTGTCACATTCTTGGTTTGATTACAAAAACACATTAATTTGAGTGATAAAATGCTTCTTCTGTTTATAAAAAAGACTGAGAATAACCTATAAATATTTATTTTGGAATATTTCTATTATTGCGCATGAGCAAGCAAATTTAACGTTTTCAATTTCGATTGGTTGAAAAGTATTAGTAGAATGAGATAGATATCGCAGGCATATGTTGTTTTAAGTAATCTTTCAACAAGAAACAACTTCTTACTATTTTTGGACTCATAATTTATAATTTGATCATTTTACAATCAATCTTTCTTACATAAACAGTATATTGACATCAAGAAAACAACTAGATGGCGCTGCTGCAATCCTCCTGAAATTGAGAGAATAATCTCTACCTAGGCATATATTTAACGTTTTTATGTGCAATTTTCGCCAATGTCTTTTTATCGACAGTAGTTTGTATCGACACCATTATTCCGTTTTCCGAAGTTGAATTAATGAGCAGAAAGAACTTAGTATTGAAAGTAGGTCGCAGTATAGAATGATTCCAAAACGTTAACGATAAAAAATTGTTTTACTCCCTAATCCCGATTCCCATTAAATCCAACTATATTGAATTCGTGGGACGATTACTCATTTATTATACTTACTGATATAATTTTTATTTTAAATTTTCATATAAAATTCCAGGATTATCTATAAACTCTGTATACGAGGTAGCTTAATATATTTTTGTGGACCATTTTGATTTTATTTATACTATTGCTCTTGCATCGGGATTTTCGAATCTTTTTTCAACACCAACCTGGTTGATTTGGTTTCAGAACCTTTTAAAATATACTCTTTTCAATCATAATGAAGTTAGCTGACGCCCGACTCATTTCCCATTTTCAAATTTGATTCTGCATATTCGACTTTACGAACAAGAAAAATAGTACTATCTGATCTACATTCCAAAATTATTCGTTGTATTATGTTTTTTCAATTGGCCTAGAATTACAGTAGTCGTTTTTTTGAAATTTTTCAATATTTCAGTATATTTGTATTGTTTCAGGATTGATTGAACTTTATACCTCTGAATGAACCACTTACGGCAGTTATAGTTCAAGTTATAACATTTTCTGTGAAACTTGTGATTTATTAAAAGTTACTTTCGAAATTTATCCTGAACATAAAATATTCATGTATATCCTCCTCCATTCTGTTTTTGTAGAAGTGAACGTTTAAATAAAAATATATTTGTATTTTTTGCAGGCAGGTTTGACTCTTATTTTATCCCCTGCGAACTTCATACCAGGAAAATATTATCATTTTTATTATCTAGCTAGGTATGAAAAAAATATATTTAATTTGTAAATATGTACAAGTTAGAATCGCACAGTTTACTTCAAAAAGTTACTGTACTTGTCAAATAATTATTTTTGAACAGAAATTCGATGAGTTATTGGACTTTTCTCATATCATGAATAATTCCAGAAAAAAAATTGGTTGGCGTTCCGAGAATTAAATCCATCTTCCATCTACTTGTAATTTGATATAATTGATGATAATTTTCTATTATTCTTTTATCTTCCATACAAGGATAGAAATACTCTGTTATATTTAAAATGTTAATTCATAGTCTACCATTTTCAGACAGGTGTAATCGATTTCCAAAAATAGGTTTTTTTCACACAAAAAGATAAAACCGATAAAATTGTAAATAGCAGTATTAAACTCGAATTGGAAAGTTTCTAATAATATATTTCTAATGAAAACTATTTGTTGAATTTGTGCTTTGAAGAATAAACCGATAGTCGAATAGAGTTCCGTTATATTCAATCACACTTATTATACTTCTAACTGTCCAGAATATCGAACGAAATATTGTGAAAACAGAATTGTAACCATATTCCTTATTTGTAGTTCATGAATTTAATTGAACGAGCAAAATTTTACATTGTTTTTACCAGTATCATACCCACAATAGTAATCAATAGGAGAAATAAGCAGACCAATTTAATTGTGTGTAGTGTATTCACTGGTAAAAATTGGCACAGCCATTAGTTTACCGTTTACTCACTTCGTGTATCTATTATTACCAATTAATAGACTCTTTGTGAAAAAGATTTTGTAACATATATAGGAAAAATCATCCAGTGAAATGAGTATTAATCTCCGTAGCTGTATCTCTGTGGAAGCGATTCGATGAATCTGAAATAATGTCGCTCTGCGAATTTATTACACTTTTCCCAGTGTACATTTTCTGCATTCCATAAACAATGGAAGGTAATAAAACTACAAACCACATCCGCAAACAGTTTCATATAGTTTTTTCAAAAATGCCTTTTTAATTTTTGCGAAAACTTGTATTTATGGTCAACCTTGAAAACAATTAAAAATACAAGTTTTACGAAAAAATATGTACGGCCTTCTCGTTCCGTTTGAATGTGATTTATTCCTAACCTTATACGATTATGTTTTTCTGCCTCATATGGTTCAAAAATTTTCAAATTTTACATGAGAGATTAATACCACCACTGACGAATGGTATAGATATGTTGCAGTGAAATTTGTTTTAGGTTAGTTGAAAAATCAGTTGAGACATTGGTTCTGTAGTGACCAAGAACCCCAACAAAGTTCTTGGTAGAAATTGTTGGTCATCATTATGACAAATTTCAACGCATGTACGGCGGGAATCAATTAGCGTTCGAAATGAAGTAGCATTCAAAGAATTTGAGTGGAATATCTTCAAAGAACCCGGCACATACATCACTGAAAACTGGTCCTCATTAAATTTGCCGAATTTGAGAACGGTCTTCCTGAAGATGCCACGGAAACAATGCTGAGAATTTCTGCACATGTAGATATGCACAATCTTCCGAAAAGTTAGTTCGAAATGCAGCTAATTATTGAGCAGTGGGGAATAATAAAAAACCGAATTTTCGTCTAAAAAAATATAATATCACAATTGCTAGAACTATAACCGTTTTTTTTTTCTTCAATTCAGAAGGATGATTTTATAGCCTACAAAATCGAGTTGTTGAATTTTCTTTCTCGCTCTTGGATTATTTGCGTGATGCAAATTTAAAAGTAAACTGACAGTTTGACGTATTCGATCAAATTAATGATTTAGATTTGAGTATTGAGCAGGTGATGCTGTTGGCATTACTTGAAAATGAATAAATGCTCGTATCCAAAAAGAGAATAAACAAACATTAGTTGTCGAAAAAATAATGAGTCTTTTAAATAAATTTTTTTTTGTTGATATATAAAATGATTTCTTCTAGGCCCATACAGATTCCTAGCCCTATACAGATTGCCCAGCAAATTTGTGATTGTGAATTTTTAATGAACTATGAAAGTTTAAAAATGAAAAACGTGGGGCGCATGCAATAGATAATTGATGCAAGAATGGTTCACCTAAGTCACTGATAATTTTATTTCACTGCAAATGATATGGAAATTATCGTGTGTTTTCTCAAAAAGACTCTCTACACTCTCTACTAGTATATATTTTCATAGCTGTTAAACATTCACAATCACAAATTTTCAGGACAATCTGTATGGGAAAAGTAAACTAAAAACACTTCACAACGATTTTCACAAAAAATTGGTTCACAAAACCCACGACCCAAGCATCATAGAGACGGAAACTGATACTGCAACTTCTATTCAGTGGTGTTTCCGCAATCACCATCAAATCTACCACTATACAGTAAGAATAACTAAAATTTAATATTTGCATGGATGTAGTCACGCAATTCCCATCTATGGTAGGCACTCCATAGTTCTATAACTTGTTAGTGACTGGAACATTATGGCCACTAAGCAAAATCACCTTGAAGGTTTTTAAACTTGAAACTGGAAAATAACCGTTGCGGTAACCATCATGTACCACTTGAATATCACTCAGAAGACACGAGCACTTTCAATACAATATGATAGTTTCGGTGACATTTCAGTAACTTCCATCAAACCTTCAATGTGGCCTGACTTGATTGTGATATGTGGTCATGGTTGCCACAGTTCGCATTCAATAAAAGTCACTACATAGTTCAAATTACCTGGAAAATTAACCATCGAGTGACCGTTTATTGGTCCGCGCGATGTCGAAAACTAACCTATTTTTTCTCAAATTATTTTATTGTGGCTTACAAAAAGTTCGTTTTACCTGTTACGTGAAACGCGAATGATATTTTTTCAAAATGAAATGGGTTCTTCTTCTTCTTCGCACAAGGTGGGCTGGTCCCGTAGAACCCCGTGCACGTAGGCCTCTCTATTTGGGCCCTTTGTGCGTCCACTTGTTCTGAGAAAATCAGCTGTTCATGCCGATTTCTTTGACAAAATTCAGCAACTTCCTCTAGGTTCAGGATTATGCTCCCAAGGTTGATCTCCCTCTCGTGCACCAAAGCTGGAAACTCAGTGAGGATGTGCGACGATGTCTCGTCATCTTCCAGGCACCATCTACATAGGGGATCATCTGTGATCCCGATGAGCTCCATGTGCCTGTTCAGGTGATTATGTCTCGTTAGGAGCCCAGTCACAGTCTAGATGTCCCGTCTGTTAAGTGACAGGATCTCTTTAGACATTTTTTTCGATGGCCCCTTTATGTGGAGCTTTGATTGCCTCATGCCTGGTGCCTCTTACCATGTTTTGAGAAACTGCTTTTGTAGCAGTTCCTCCGTATTTGAGATTTCCAGGCTGCTGGGTATTCGCAAGATGGGTTCAGGTCCGACTGGGATCTTTCCCGATCCTATTTCGGCTAATCTGTCTGCATCCACGTTCCTGGGGACACCTGAGTGTTCCGGGACCCATATGAGGCTGATTTTGCTTGTTTTCGATAAACTTTCTATGGCGTTTCTACACTCGGACACCAGTTTGGATACAATCCTATTTGCGCCTAACGCCATAATAGCAGCTTTGCTGTCCGAGTAGATGGCTGTAGGCCCTCGACTTTGATTGTCAAAGTTTTCCTGGACACAGGTGAGTATAGCATATACTTCAGCCTGGAACAGTGAGGCATATTTGCCTTAGGAAACTGATATTTATCTCTTTGTACCTTCTTCGTAGACCCCTGCGCTGGAAATTCCCCCAAATATTTACCCATCTGTGTACCAGATTGATCCATGGTTTGGGGGTCTATCAGGCGCATTGTCTTTCCATTCCTCTCTTGTGGGGATGGTCCTTTTCTAAAATCCAGAACAGGAGGGAACTGTCTCTTTCCATTGATAGGACTGGACATCCTTCCTCTGCCCTGTTCCAGATAGCCTCAGTACCGATCCATTGGCTTGCGCCTTTGAGCTGTATGCAGCACGCATGGCTTCATGCTCAATGACAAGGTGCAGATGTGGTAGTCCTAGTAGAACTTCTAGAGCTCTAGTAGGCGTAGTCCTCATGGCACCTGTTATTCCTAGACAAGCCAGTCGTTGTACTTTATCAAGTTCATTTCTGGACTTGCCCTCTGTGGTACTGGTCCACCAAATGATGGATCGGTACGGTAGTGCCGGGCGAATGATCGCCGTGTATATCCAGTGTAGGGTTTTAGGTGTCAAGCCCCACGTGTTGCCGAAGGCTCTTCTGCATGCCCAGTAGGAGCAGGTAGCCTTCTTGATTCGATTTTCAATCTGTTCGTTCCAGTTCAGCTTGGAGTCTATGATGACTTCAAGGTGTTTGGTCGACGCTTTATACGGAAGCTGTCTTCCTGAGATTAGTATCTCTGGAAGAGTTCATATTTTGCGTTTCTTGGTGAAGAGTACCAAGTTCGCTTTTTCCAGGTTGACTCTCAGCCCACCGGCAGAACACCACTGTTCTACTCTGCCAAGTGCTGTAATGAAATGGGTTATGGGTCAATAGACAATTTTTCTTGAATTTTTATAAAAAGGTTGATTTAAATTCATAGGATCTCTGATTTATGCGCTTCCTTGGTATTCATACCTTACTTGATAATTGGAGGCGCATAAATCCAACATTCTTGCCACATGTCCTTTTTTAACAATCAATGGACATATACCCACAATTCCGAGATTATAACTTTGAAGTAGCAGGTTATAGACGCGACGTGTTCGCCTTTTTTAAGGGTATAAGACTTATTATAATTTTTAGGTTATAATTTTGGTGAGTCATGAGCCTGCGACGTGGGCGCTACTTTCTAGGAGTAGAAAAGTTAATAAGTTAGTTCCACTAGCCACTTTATGATGAGAGGAACTTCAGAATGGTATATTTTCAATTTCTGCCACTTTAAAGGTATATTCTCCAAAAGCTGCCATATTTACTGCAATATGCTGGGTTGCCAATATTAGAGAAATGAACGAAACATTTTTCTAATGGTTTACTGGTCGACAGTACTGCATCAAACGTAGTAATTTATTGAGTATGGGTTTCAAGTAACCAAGATTATTAAAAAAAATTGAGAATTCAAGTACATATCTTCGGAAGCGAGTTATTTCCAAAATTATGTTTTCCTTAAATAAATAGTATTCAGATGGACCGGGCTTACAATCGAGCTACGACAGCCATATTTCACAATAAAACTTCAATCGTTTTAATTTTATCCCGATCAGAAGTATACAAATGCAATATACTTATTTACGTGACTGTTTGTTATATATTCTAATACTTTAAGTCGATTGAATGTTAGAAATGAATCAGGCAAAATGGAAGAATGAGGAACATTTATTATAAAAATAGTTGTAATCGAGCTACATATCAATTACACAAGCGCATTCAGTTGAGTTTGTTTCGGCCACTACTTATCCACGTTTTTGCCAGGTGACCACAACCTGGTTGGAATGTGGCTATCTGAGATCCAGGAACGTAGATCGGAACGTAGCGGCCACCAAGAAAGTGTTCCCCATTTTGGTAGCCGCCACGTGATGGAACCGTGTATATTACGTGGCAGTGATTGTGGTCAAACACTTCAAAGTTTTTCAGGATCGTGGCTGCTCCGCTCCGTCCACTAATAATGCTACTTGGGGATAGATAGATAGATTTTATTAATTATTATTGCTACATATTATGTAGATGGGACAAGTCACTAGTTGCATAGGTTCATACATGCATAAAAAATATACTCTAAGTTTAGATAAAATGTGATTAAAAACATTTCACAATAAAAATAATTAAATCAACACAACGTCATAAAAAAAACAATATAAATACACCAAGTCTAGATAAAATGTAATTGAAAGACATTTCACAATGAAAATAATTAAATCTAGACATCGTCATTAAAAAAACAAATAAAATACACCAAGTAGATAAAATTGATTAAAAAAGTTTCATAATAAAAATAATTAAATCAACACATTGTCATTTACAAAAAATATATATTAATATAAAAACAAATTTGAAAACACTTTACTGAGACAAAAACATTTGTAACTGAAATTTTCAAAGTAAACACGATCGCGCATTGCTCACTTCAAGTGTGAATTCATCTACTATGTAAAACATTTTTTTGATAAAAAAAGTTTCAATTTTTTTTTAACGTATGAGGTGACAAGGTATTCATATCATTTGGCAGGTAGTTTAAAAATGCGAATACCAACAAATTTAGGAGATTTTTCATATTTTGCATGCTGATGTTTTCGAGTTGTGATCATATTTTCACTCCCTATATTATAATTATGCATTTCTGCTCTCATTTGTAGCATACCTTTATTGTTATGTATATATGTTAATGTTTTCAAAATCAACAAACTTGTAATTGTCAATATTTTGTTATGTTGGAATGTCTCTCTACAGAAACTTATATAATCCAAATTGAATATCAATCTCAGCAGTGCATTTTGCTTTATGAAAATCCTGTCTGGTCCAGTAGCTAGTCCCCAGACAGCAATATTATGATATATAATCGAATTAAATTTAGCATAATAAACTGATATCAGTGATTTTGTATCTAACTTACACTTGAGAGATTTTATCAAGTAGTATGATTGATTCAATTTCTTACATGTAAAATCGATATGTTCTTGCCATGTGAAGAGTGAGTCAATCATTGTTCCAAGAATTTTATCGAATTGGCCAATTCTAAAGGTTTGTTTTGGAAACTGAGATTGAGGTTATGTTGTGTTATGTATTGTTCAGGTCCACAATGAGTCTGTTCTTGTTACACCAGACATTAAATTCAATTAGAACTGTATTCACTCATTGTGTCATATCGTCAGATGTTTTACTAGAAAGAATGATTGACGTGTCATCTGCGTAGACGAATATTTTTCCATAACTTATGTTATCAGGAAGATCATTCACATATAATAAAAAAATTAGTGGTCCAAGAACGCTGCCTTGAGGGGTACCCGTTGTTACGAAAAATTCATCTGACATAACGTTCTTCTCCTAGAAACATCTATTCGTCAGAAAAGACACAGGTAACTGGTTTATATTACCTCGAATTCCTAAATTAAAGAGTTTTTCTGCCACAAATTCAGTGTTCAAAGTGTTGAAGGCCCTGCTCTCGTAAAAAAAATGCCTACAATATTTTTTTCGTCTATTAAATCATATATATATATATTGTATGAAATCGAGCGTTGCGGTTTCTGTGGAATAATTTTTTCTGAATCCATGTCGGCACTATGTCATCAGATCGAATGTTTCCAGGTAATCATTTATTCTGAGTGATATAAGTTTTTCAAAAATTTTTGAGAGTACACTGATAAGAGATATAGGACAATAATTCTCGATATTTTTGCTGTCACCATTTTTCAGTAAGGAGACTAGAATGGCAATTTTGAGAAGATCAGGATATTCTCGAAAAGAGATACATAAATTCATTATATGCCCTATTACGTCTGATAATATATCTTTAACAATTTTTGTGGAGACCTCATCATGTCCTGTGATTTTTTTATTGGGTAATGAGACTATAACTTTTTTTACTTCGTCTGCTGTAACGAGTTTGAAAAGCATCGTTGTATTAACATTCGCCATTGTCGTACAACTGCCTGAATAATTATCCGAGAAATGAGGGTTGATTTTTTTGTCAATTATAGTTTAGAAGTATTCTCCAAATGTTTTCGCCACTTCTACTTCATTACTAATATATTTCTGATTGTGATTCAGGACTTTACGTTCACTTTCAGTTGTTCTGGATGGCTGCTTTATTATATCCCAGAGGGTCTTGCTTTTATTGCTGGAATAATTAACTAATTTCATAAAGTGATTAATCTTCTCCTGGCGTATTTCATTTTCTACACTTTTCTTTGCTATATTTTATGCAGTGTTTTTATTTTCAGAGCTCTCATGTTTTCTCACATAATTCATGTGCCTAAGATCTTGAATTCTTTTCGTTAGTGGGGCAGAAAGAGCAATTTTGTTATTTTGTTGTTGAGAAGTTTTATTTCTCGAACATTTAGGGAAAGCTGCCTCGTAGCACCAATATAGAAGTGTTCTCAGAAAACACCGAAAGCTTCGTTTATATCGGTAAAAGTGGTGATAGCAAAGTTTTTCAGAAACTCCATGTTACCAGTGAGAATTTTTTTGGATTCAGCTATGGAGAGATCGGTAATTTTTCGAGATTCATAAGTAACGTCAGTTTCTTTAGTGTTGGTGGATATGTCTTTCATTAAATTTTTTCAGACAACAGTTTGTAAGTGATGATCAGATAAACCAAGATCAGAATTGCTAAGGCCTAAGCTATCTCTACTGCTGTTAGTCAGTACATAGTCTATACTATAGGCCAGTAGATATAGACAATCAATTAACATTAATTCCAAAAGTTTTAAACTTCAATGGTATGTTAGTGCATTAATGAAAACAAACTATAACATTTTGCAGAAGTCTGTGATGAACGGAACATTGTTTCAATTGCAAAAAACGTTTTCATGCTTTATTATTGCACTGAAAATTGCAAAAGTTCTGCAAACTAGGCATACCTATAGTAATGGTGTTTTACAACATGCATTAAGTTTGCAACCTTGTAAAAGTTACGAACCTTTTTTTTGTATTGTTTAGTTTTTCTTTAATTTGTTTAAAAAAACCTATAGTATGGTGTTTTACAACATGCATTAAGTTTGCAACCTTGTTAAAGTTACGAACCAAAACGCAAAATTTATTTATCAAACTTTTTTATCGACGCTCTCATTTTCACTGCACACAAGCATTGACATAATCACAAAAGTTTTTTATTGTGGTTACAAATAAGGAGAATATCGGTCTCAGTGGATATGTAACTTTGCAAACTCATACGAAAAACGGAACCTATTGATCTACCAATATTTTTTTTTGCATTTTTTCAACTTCTGAAGTAATTGCAAAAGTTCTGCAGATTGCAATTATAATTACGACCGATATTTTACGTGACGCAAGAGATTTGCAACCGTCATTGTTCAACGGAACAATTTTTTTGTGTATTTGATTTGTTTTTTTCTATAATTTGGCCATAAATTGCAAACATTGTGCAATTAGGTTTAATATATATATATATATATATATATATATATATATATATATATATATATATATATATATATATATATATATATATATAAGACCGACATATGTCTACAGTGGTCCAGTTAAATAGTGGATTATCCATCGCGTTATATTTTGTACTGGTTGATTGAAATTGCATCCGAAGAATAATACGGTTACGAAGGTACCCATTAAAAAAATTGAACCTAATTATTAATCTCTGAGGCAATCACTATTTTCGACTAATCCGCGACATAAATTCAATCTAATATTTTCGAATGCAGCAATTGAAAGAGTACAAAATTCTGCTAAAAGACTATTGGAAGACATTAATTTTTCATCGCATTAGAAACGAAATGCAATAATCATTCTTCATTTGAAATTTTCACTTGTCACAACATGACTTTATAGCAATCGACGAGATTTTAAAATGAATAATCGATGCTCTATGGAAGAGAGAATATCAAAACGTTATCGATTGTATATTTCGCAAGTACATAATTTTCATCATCAAACAGAAACGTTGCTAAAAAATAAAAAGTTGTGACATCGATATTACATCTCAAATTTAATTTTTACAGGTAGGTATTTTTTGATTTAAATAAAATAATAATTTACCTTTGCACTCGACTTTCTTACTCCATCCAATTGTGGTTTCGCATGAAACATTCTATTGAATCCGAATAGAGTACTGAAATGTAATCGACACATCAAAATCATTTTCTTGATTTATAAAAATTTTGAAAATGAAGAGGTAAAACATGTTGGTAGGCAATTGTATTTCAGTTGTAGCTCTAGGACTATTAGATGAATGTGCATTGTTTTTGGTTAGTTATATAGTTGTCTCTCATAAAAATACAATCGCCAGTCTTTTTGTTATTCTGGTAATAAATCATGTTACTAAACTGATGTGCATTCATCAATCTGTAAACAAAACACTGTGACGTAACACAGTTGTAGGTTAATCGTACTAATGTACAACTGTACGAGTGTTTTTCAAATCTCAATATTCCCTCCATTTTTTTCATGAATAAAGAATATTATGAAAACGGGTCGAAATATTCTCGATCCTCCATCAAACGTACTCAGAGAATTTTTTATGCAAATTCCTAATTGTAATATAATGTTTTGAATTCATATCGAAAACGTTAGCTTTCAACATTGAATGATTTAACCTACCGTTGACGAGCTTCTTCTTGGTCGATAGTTAACTTGGTGAAACAATGAATGTCATTTATTTAAAAAAAAATATGTTTTCCGTTTGACGCAAGAGATTGCAAATTAGAACCTTTGTCAAGAACATTATTTCAGTTATTTTTTCGAGTTTGCAGAACTTTTGGAATTTTCATCGAAAAATTAGGACTAACAACAATTTTTTTTTCGATAAAACAGACATTTCCGATTCGTTTGAGAGGTTGCAAATTTATCGGAGGATGTAAATTGCTATTTATCAAAACTTCGAAAGTTTGCAGAACTTTTGCAAATTTTTCCGCGATAATATTGTGAAAATTCATTAAATCCTGATTTTCAACATCTTCCGTTCAGAAAAAACGGTTGCAAAATCAGACTACATATCATATGGAAGTCCTCTTCACTCTCCTGAAATTTTGAAACATTTGTAATCATTATTAAATTTTAGGAAAATCATGTCTATCTCTATACTGGCCTACTACTTATAGTTTCCCGATTACCTAGATGTCCAATTCTTGTTGGCTCATCGAAAAGAGATATTATTTCATACGATTCAATCATGTAATTAAGCATTATTGTGTTAATATTTCTCGTTGAGCTATCAACGTTGAAATCACCACATATGAATACATTTTCATAATTTCCAGTAACAGTAAACAGGGCAGTTGAATGAAGAACATATTTATATTCCTACTGGGTGATTTATAAAGACAAATTATAGCAGCTTTTTTTTTAAATGAGATTGCAGAACATCCAAACGACAATTCGATAGATAAATCACAGATATATAATAAATTTTGACATTTTATAATGACACTTTCTTTTGCAAGAATTATCGTTCCTCCATGCATGTGAGATAGTCTACTGTATCTACTAACCTCTCGATATCCTGTGATACTTATAATTTATTCCTTAGTCGCCCAGTGTTCACTGAATCAGAGAAAAGTTGGATAATTGTCAATCAAATATTGTTCAATCAAGTTTGTTTTGTTAGACAGACATTAAACATTATTTAAATTGAGAATTTTAATGTTCGAGTTATATGAAGAGTTATGTAATGTTACAGTAGATGAATTTTCACCCGTAGCACATGTTTTTCTCTACACTATAGCTTTTCCAAGTGGAGATAAGCCCGTGGGTTTTGTAAACCAATTTTTTGTGAAAATAGTAGTGAAGTGTTTTTAGTTTACTTTAATTATGGATTTTCATCAAGTATCGGGTTAGGAATATGTTTGGGTTATAAATTTGTATGGGGATAGGATGAATTATTTTATACTTTTTAGTTCATTTAAAAAAACTAATAGTAGGTTATGAAACAGTATGTAATAGTTGATTATGAAATTACAATAAGCGAAAAAAATATTACTCATAATAACTTTTGAAAATAATTATAACTCTCATGATTTTTCTGTTACCTTCATTGGATCAAATTCAGTTCAATCTACAATTCGTCAAATGTCAGGAGTTAGATAACATACTGAAAGATGATACTTGAAACTTTCACCGTTCATTAATTGTGAAGTTATCTATATATTTCACACACTTTTAAGGATCAATAAACTAAACCTAAAAATCAATTCGATCTTATTTTATACTAGTTAATAAAACTGGTAATAAAACATGAAACTAGTCCTCAGGTATCTCAAATGGAGTTAATCTAATTCGAAAGTTTTTTATGGTTTTTCACTTAATATAGTGTTGAAGTTATAAATACTTATCAGAATGCAGAGTACCTATTAGCAGTAAATTATCAAGTGTTTCCTGTTTGTTTATTTGCCCATTAAATGAAATTGAATGGTGCCCACTCTCCTATTGAACGTTATTTAATTTCTGTGTCTGGCCTGAACTAAAGAACTGATATTAATCCGTCAACAGATCATATTAGGCGACAGAACAGACTCATAATTCTGCTTTCGTAAAAATTACCAACATCTGTTTGAAGTATATTAATCACCCAGTTGCCTTATCACATTGCTATCGGCGTATGCCATGAAGTATACCGCCAATGATATTTTACAGAAATTATATATTCTAGACAGGAAAATGCTGTAAAGAAAGTAGGTATATTTCAGAATTGCTTTTAATGAAAGCCTTTTAAGGAATATATTTCATTTAACCATAGTGTCTTGAAATAGACTGAACTTTTCACTGTTGTATGGACTAAATTATCAGTTTCAGAAATGAAATGACTAAAATATTACACAAAAAAATTCGTATCATTCATTACTTCCTTCTGTTCCTCTTCTCGAATGAAAAATACCGATGGCGCGGCCAGTGGGAAAGGTAGATTCCAGAATGCATTTATTAATTTTGAAATTGCCATCAATATTCCAAAAAAATGGGACGTATTTTCATTGGAAAATAACACAAACAGCTTCCTTATTTTTCTACGATTAAATGGTGGAGGATTCAAATCTCTCTGAAAGCTTCTCAAAATTTATAGATGTGCGCTTGGTTCGATTTAACCCAGAATTCCATAAATATATCAGAAATAAAAACGTTCACTAGCTGGGGAACAAAAGCATACAGTGATATAGAAAGTATGGTATATTCATTCTTAGTTGGATGAGGATGGGGATTATCTTCCACACCTGATTAAACATAAGGTATGGCTTCATATATAGAAAATCTTTCCGTTGAGTGGAAACCCTTTTTCTATGAATTGTGTGAACTTTCCAATGTAAGTAAAACCTTTGCTGAAGTTGAAAACCAAAATGTGATCCTTTTGCAACCCAACGCATTTGTGATTTCCACATCTGAGAAACCTTTTCTGAATTAAAATTTCATTTGTCACAGAAAATCGAATTATAGAAATATTTTTTGTCAAATCAATGAGAAAACATTATTTTGAAGAACTGTCGAAAGAAATGAAGTTATCGACCCTTGGGCAATTTATTCGATGTTTAGGTCTGCGACTTATCCTAAACTGTTGGCTCTGCTAAAAAGGAAATCAGATGGTTTCAACACTAAGAAACCCAATACGTTGACAACCAAAGAAATCTGTGTTTCTGCATAATGTCCCAGATAGCAGATATTTGCTTACGAAGGTACTATATGCGCGAATTATTTGAATTAACTGCAAGTATTGATATTTTTTATTCCAGATAGTTTTAATTTTCGGTATTAGTGCTGCTTGTAGAAAGCAGGATTTACGCAACTTGAAGCCTGAGCACGTGGAGTATACGGGAAAATCTCTGATAATTCATATTGCCGATTCAAAAACCCAAACACACGTTCATTTTCCATTCTGAGACCGTTTATAGGATTTGTAAAAACTACATCAATCTACGTTCTGCAGGACAAGATGTTCAGACTTTGCCTCTCTTTCTGAATTTGGTAAATGGAAAATGCACCAAGCAATGTGTTGGAATAAGCAAAATCGGCATTATACCAGAACAAGTCGCAGAATATCTAGACATAGCAAATCCCAAACGATACACAAGTACATTGTTTTAGGCGCTCTTCAGCCACAATTCTTGTAGGTGCTGGTGGCGATATGCTAGCATTAAAGAGGCACGGTGGTTGGTGGTCATCAGCTGAGGATGTGGATAATTTTGAGCAAAACATGACTGGCAATTCGTTAAAAATCACCTGTGCTATTAATAATACTGCTACAGCAACAGACAACAATGGTACTATTTCAGAAAATACAGGAAGTCAGACAACTAACCCGTCTTCCCTTGTTTTCAAAAACTGCACAGTTGCAACTAATAACTATTACAATGAAAAAATATAGTAATTAAGTGATACCAAGTTGAATTCAAATAAATACGATATCTACTAGTAGGAACATATTGTAGTTGAATTATCTTTGTAGTTATTCAATTGATTCTTTAAAAAAATGATCACTTCATGGAATCTTCATTTTTGATGGGAATGCATATAGTCGTAGAAAAAGTATACTACTTACACAACTCGAGTTTTGAGGCAATTACACATTTCTGGAATTCTTTTTCTAGTCGTGCGTAATATGCTCCCTACAATTCTTGTTACGTAATATATTATTAAACCTTTGTATATATGTCGTCGGTGAGATAGATCAGCTGTAAAGGTTACAACAATGGAACTTCATAGCTGAGTATATCACATGTTCACTATATTAAATGGTTACTTCACTTTTCGAATAAACAACATGAAACTTCAAAAGTTTAAAAATTTGCCAGTGTGTTAGAAGAAACACCCTATATGAGATACCGTACTGAAATTTTGTATAGATGTATTTGAGACAGGTCTGAATCAAAAAAACGCTATAGAAAGACCAAGGCCAATCATTTTTGAAACAAAAAAAAAATCTTAGCAGTATGTGGATGGTCGGAAAGTTTGGGGTAAATTATAAGTAAATTAAGAAAAATCAAGACGACTAGTAAAAGTTCCAGTAGGGGGTGGGTACGTTTTCTGGGTTGGATATTGGTTTTTTACAATTACAAGTTGTGGATAACTAAAAAATCTAAAACTTTTTTGGAGATAATTTTTCAACAAAACCTCAAAATTAACGAGAAAAAATGCATTAGTTCTGATGACAAAGAGGGACCTACAAAGAAAATTAAATTAAAATAAAAATATTTCGAAATTTATTTTTCTATATTTGACTGCGATAAAACAATTGTATATCTCAATTTCAAAAGGGTGACTGTACATTATTTATAGTTTATGTATAAAACAAAATCAGAATAAATAGCCTTAGTTTTTGAAGTTTTTACGTATTCGATTATTGTTTAAACAATGTTTTCCGTAACTTCAAAACCATTAACAAATAATTGAATGCAAATGACATTATATTGATGAAAATTAATCGTCTTCGTCAATTTCAACGCTTATTTGCAATACAAAAGAAATTCTCAAGATTACTGAAAAATCGATTATGAAAAAATTGTTTTTTTGCATTTTCAACGATATTTTCCATACGAACAATATATTTTTTTCATGCCATCGTCGAGGTTTCAACAACAACGAGGTTCCAACAAAAAAAATTAGAACTGATGTAGTTAAAAAAAAAATGTAAACCAACTTTTTCGATTGAAAATTAGGCTTTTTTTAATTCAAATTCGTATACAATCGAAAACTGAATATTTTCTTAAAAAAACTTACAGCTTATTTAAAACACAAAAAAACATTTTCCCCAAGTTTCATAAAAAATTATATATTTTTTTGCGGGAGATAAAAATAAAAACAATTTTTCTCGTTAATTTTGAGGTTGTGTTGAAAAATGGTTTTAGATTTTTCAATTATCAACAACTTTCACATTGAACTTTTCTCGATAGCATGCATATTTCAGCCACAAATCTCAAAAAACCAATATACAACCCTCAAAACGTTGAAAACGTATATTTAGCTACTCCCACCCCCCTTCCGAAACTTTCACTGAGACGTCTTGATTTTTCTTAATTCACTTTTCCATGAATTCGGGTATTTAAAATAGGTTTGGCCCTGGTCCATTCCGACGTGTGTAGCCTTCCGGAAAACCTTATGTATCAGAAACCACCCAGTATATCAAGAAACTGTCATGAGCATCCAGTCATGGTAATTGGTGGCGCCTCTTGCCTTTTACCGTTTCTTGCAGACTGCTGTACCCATCCTGATAATGAGAGACATATTACAGATACTACTTCTCTTGAGATTTTCAACACCCCGCTCATAATGGCAGAATAGCGAAAGACAAAGTGCCACGGTCAATGTAGGTACTGATGAAAACAAGAAGAGGAAGTACTTGAGAATACTTTGGCGCCTATAGGGGACAGACGGGACTGTTTGTATAGGTTTTATTCTTCTAACTCTGACACTTTTATTGGATTTGTCGCCAGTTGTTTTGCCGTTCTGTTGAATCCAATAATTTTTATTGCTATTGTTTTCTTATTTCATTTGAACGATTAAATTATTTCTGGTGAGACAAAACGCATGATGAAAAATTGCTTATTTTCAACTCCAGGATCTTGATATTTTTTTATAACGTTCATCAGCAAAATACCTTCCACGAACTTTCAATGAACATTTGAGAGTAAATACTAACCTAATTACAACCTGGTATACGCACGTAATACATAGAATGAAGCTGTCGTTAAATAGGTTGAATGTGTACTATTTTTACCCATTTTCATACCAGTAAGTCGAAAGAAATTCGTACACATGACCCAACTAACATTATAGGAAAACTATACCAAGTAGGCAAAGATCAAATTTACTTATTTCTGACAAATTATTTCACTTCGGAGTTCTCATTACTTCAAAGTCATAATTTAGATTGTGAAAATCAAGGTTAAGACCAGCAAATCTCCATCAAAATCACTTATTATTAACTTCAAATATGCTCTAACATCTCCAAGGAAGTTATAGTTATTCGGTACAGTTCTACCTCAAGTTCACCAGCAAAATGTCACAAACTCTCAAGGAATTTTACTTGACCAGCCAGTCCCCCTAGTGCTCAAGCAATGTAATCGTGCGAAAAAGAAATCGAGATATTGACGGAAATATCCGTTGTGAGGTTCCCCGAGACGATTGAAACCATTTCCAGAGCGAAGTCTGTCTATGTGTGTGTGTCTGTCTGTGTGTGTGTGTCTGTATGTGTGTCTGTCTGTAATCTTCCACGATAACTGCCGAACCGTTGGACCAATCAAGCTGAAATTTGGTATGAAGATACAGCTTCTGCCACGAATGCGACCATTTCTCAAACAGAAGTGTCACTATTAAAAAATAACAGAAACTATAGCGCACGAAACTTGACTTGCAAAATGCCATTTGAAAACCCTTGAAAAACTGTATCCGGAACAGCCAAAATTATCCCTCCAACTGACATCTGACAAACATAAAAAAATGTCAAAGTTCAAAACTGAGACGGCCACTCTCCCTGGCTTTGACTAGGATGACCCGCGTTTGACGCAGGACCGCTCAATTGACAGGGGTCAAATATCTCACTTGGTCAATTGACCGATAAATTGACTCTTGAATTGACCGATCAAATTTACTTCGTACAGCCTAAAAATGTTTTCAAAGAAATACATTTTTATTTCGTGTAGAAAAATGTATTTTATTATTTATTATCCTAAAGTAGATTCTATTGACAATTTCATGTAGCCTCCTTTCTCGAATGGCAATATATCCAACAAAATGGCCGGTTGCATGGGAAGCGACTTGGTTAACACGAAAGACAAAAATGATAAACTGTCAAAAAGTGGCATTCATAAGTTAAACTGTGAAGATTGTGATGCAGCTTACATTGGAGAACTTGTAGACCTTTGAAAGTTCGTATAAATGAACATCTTAACCCTATCAAAGTAACGGCTTTCGGTCATCACCTCAGATTTAACAACCATAACTTCAGTCCAAATAGGAATTCAAAAATTTTACAGGAGGTCAGTTCCAAAAACTAAATTTTCTTGAAGATTTACATATAAGTAATGCATTGCTCAACAATGTCTTTTGTCTCAACACTCAAGTTGATTTAAACAGATTCCACTTCATAGACGCCTAAAATAATAACATATCAGTCGACTACTTTTCTTAATAAAATATGTTTACTCCCTTCTGTTCGGTTCAACAATTTGAATACTTCCATACTCCATTCTCAATGATGATATTACTAATTGAATAACCTTTTGCAGTTTGTGTTCCCTCATTTTCAACTTGCTCTACAACACTGAGAACAAATCATTTCAGGTTTTATTTTTAATTTTGGATTAGCACCTTCAAGGTTGTACCAGCTTTCGATGTTTGGACTTTTGGGTTGGGGGTAAGTTCTCATTAGACTTCCACCCTTACTCAACATCCCCTAGTGGAGGCTGAACGTAACTTTGTTGACACATTTTTGATCACTAATTTTGGAAATATCTGTCTTTCTTTTGTCAAACAAGTGCTGTTTTCTTCTTCTTCCTCCTCTCCTCGAAAACTTTTTGACTAGGATAGTTTTCATCAGACTTTAGCTTTGTACCAGAGTTCGATTATGACGGCTCAAAATTGAAGAGTTACACCAAAGAGAGTAAACGTTATCTGAGTAGGAGAGCCTATTCGTCATAAGACAATGGTGACACTAATAGAAAGAGATGAAAGATCATTTGTGAGCCATAGTGACGTATATATACGGGAGTTACATGCTCCTGATTGTATATTGGACCACTCTGTATGATACGTGGGCCAAAGAGAGTAAACGTTATAGGAGAGTCTATTCCCCATAAGACAATGGTGACACTAATAGAAAGAGATGAAAGATCATTTGTGAGTCATAGTGACGTATATGGTAATGTCATGGCCACCATTCACTCTGGACAGTGGCGGACTAGCGCATTCCGCACTCTGGTATCTGAGAGTTACAGGCTCTTGAATGTATATTGGACCACTCTGTATGTTACGTGGGCTACCTGTACTCATGTCCAAGTACGTCACTATGATGCATTAATGCTACAAGATTCTGATTGGCTAGAGCTTATTAGTGCCTCCTATTCAGTTTACTCTCTTTGTACGTGGGCCACCTGTACTTATGTTCATGTACGTCACTATGACGTGTTAATGCTACAAGATTCTGATTGGCTAGAGCTTATTAGTACTCCTATTCAGATAACGTTTACTCTCTTTGGAATTACACAACAACCTTGTTGAGGTGCCTTGGCTACTTTGACAGAGATTTGACAAATGTAGGTTCTCATTAAACTGTTCATTGTCAGATCTGTGTTCCAGTTGACATGGTGACTTATTTCAGGGTTATTTATGATTTCTAGTTCTGTGATTCCATGTCACAAAATTCACTTGTTATGTCAATTATCTTTCATTCACAAGCTACAAATTCACTTCATCAATGAATATTGCCAGAGATATGGATTTCTAATAATTTGCAATACCCAATAATCCTGGACCAGGATGAATTTCAACATACTCTGAACTGATTAATGTTTTATACGGCAGAGATACTTTTTGCGGTTTCCTGTAAACTTGACGAGTAAGTAAGCTCACTTTTCATTTCATAATTTTCAATTTACCATCAAATAATTTTCTATTTAAATTTTTTTTCAATGCGTACTTACTCTCAGGTAGCAGTGATGATGATTTAACAGTCAAAAGCGTTCCGCAATGATTTTTTAAAATAATTTTTTCTGCACGAAATACAAATTTATTTTTTCAAATATATCGACACGAGCACACAGCTAGATCTTTCACTTAAAAATGTTTTGTCAATGTTTTTTGTCAAAATACCTAACCCCATTCTCCCGAGGCTCGTGCCGGTCAAGTTCGGAGGTGTCCCACAGCTGATTTTTTTAAGTATATATTCACCTAATATGGTAAATGAGTGAAGCAGTTGATAAATAGGTCTTTGTACTTATCCTACCTATTTACCTACCAGGAAACAGAACTTCTAGACTTTTTATCGACTCATAGGTCCATCGCAAAACAGTCTCCATATTTGTTGGCTTGCACTGTTTCCGCCAGTGAATAAAAAAAACAATTTTAGTAAGTTAAATATGATATATAAAATTGAGGAGGTTTGTTGGGATTTGGACCAATTTTGTTGAAGGAAACCTATTGTTTCCTTGCCAACGTTTTGAGTTTTATTAAATTCATCTTCAGGGCTCTATAACAATGAGTTTTCGTAAGTTGAAGGGGTTTATAAATAGTAAAAACCACAAGAATTGGAACATTTCACACTAAAATAGATTATTAAAAAAGACTCACCAAAAATTAGTTTTTACGACAAATAAAAATAACACATAAACAGACATTCTAGATACAACGAAGATCACTTTCACGAGACAACAGGTTTAACATCAAGTACGAGACGAACGAATACTGAGATAAAACTAAAAAAATATCCGTGAACCATATAGTTCTTATATCAATGAAGAAAAACAATTGTGGTAAAAAACGATATCAAATCATCAAGTTGAAATAGGACGTGTTCAGAGGCATAGAAGCTGAACCCTTCAACTTACAAAAACTCATTGTAACTTAGCCCTGAAGATGAATTTAATAAAATTCGGAATGTTGGCAAGGAAACAATAGTTTTTCCTCAACAAAATTGATCCAAATCCCAACAAACCTCCCAAAACAAAAAATTCTCATAAAACAACCACATTTCTATGGGTAGCAATGAAATACATTTATAAAACGTACTTTCGGGGCATTTCTCGAAAGAAATTGATAGAATACACCATATTCCATATGATTTTTCGTGAATAAAGTTTTTTACAAGCTTTTATTTAGTTTCACTTGTTAGTTAGTTCGTTCGTTCGTTTGCTAGTTTGGGTCAAATCTTGCAAGTGAATTTTGACCAACTTCTAGTTGCATTATGAAATTTTTGTTGGAGAAAAAAAAATGGCGGCTCCAAGATGGCTGACGAGATTTGTAATTATGGTCTGATTTGATTCAAAATTGGTATACGGGGGTTTTCGGAGTCGGAGATCATGAACTTTCTGTCAAAATTCATACATTCAAGATGGCGGCCCCAAGATGGAGGACGAGTTTTATGATTATGGTCCGATTCGATTCAAAATTGGTATGCGTGTGTTTTCGGGGTCGGAAATCATGAATTTTTTGTCGAAATTCATAAATTTGAGATGGCGACCCCGAGATGGAGGACGAGTTTTCCGATTATGGTAATGTTTTATTCAAAATTGTTGTGTAGGGGTTTTCAGGTTCGGAGATTATGAATTTTTTGTCGAAATCCATAAATTCAAGATGGCGATTACTGTCAGAAAATTGGTATGTGGAAGTTTTTGGGGTCGGAGATCATGATTTCTTTCAGCTCAAATCTTACAGGGAAGAGACTTTGTAATAACGATGCTCTATTAGAAATGAACAGATTAAGGCGAACTAACTTGAAAGCAAAAAATAAAATAACTAATAAAAATCCGTTTTAGAGACAAGCTTTTATGTAAGCCGTGTACTGAAACGTATAAAATAAGTTTAAGTCATCGCTGACAATGATTTAATTATTTTTTATTAAATTATTTGGTTTCAAAAAGCTTGTCGCGCGAATTGTGATAAAATTAATACTTTGACAAGTTGTTACTTACCAAACAATCATTATCCAATGAAATTAATTGGTACCTAGTTTTTTGAATATTTTGTAGAAATTAAATACTTTGACAAGTTCTTACTTACCAACCAATCACTGCCCAATCAAGTTGATTGGTAGCTACTTTTGTGAACACTTCGCGAGACAAGTTTTTTGAAACCAAATGATTCAACAAAAAATAATTAAATCATTGTCAGCGATGACTTAAACTTACTTTATACGTTTAAATACACGGCTTGAATAAAAGCTTGTCTTTAAAGAGGTTTTTCATTAGTTATTTTATTCAATATGAATTATTCCCAAGAGGAAGGAAGATTTTCTGAACTTTCTGTCGCTTAAAAAGAATCAAAAAAGTATTCCATATTCATTAGAATGAGTGAAACAAATGAATGCATTGAAAAATGAATCCAACCATCAAACTATGATACGCGTGAGCTTAGTCAGGAAAAAAAAAAATTTAAGAACAATTGTGGAATGATCTGAACACATTGGGAATAAAAAAAATGGGAATACCTTTGTTTAGGAATGAAATATTATTGTAAGAATAACATTAAGAAAAATATGTTATTTCTATGAACTGCTATTCCATTCCAGCTTTGCCTTTTGCAAAAGTTGCCCATTAACAAAATACCCTCATCGGACCACCCTGTTTGCGAAACATCAATTGTTCCTCCGTAGCCTATGAAAATAACCAATGTTAACAAAATAATTTCTTTGTATTGAAATGTTCAGAGTGACTTTTACCTTTACGAATCTGCTTTATTTTTAGGAGACAAGTCGACAAAGAATGTCAAGAATAGAGAGGCCAACCTTGTCGACAAAATAAATACAAATATGGTGGCGTTTCAGGAGAGTAACAATGGCATCTGGGCAGATGGTTTCATTATGCATTGCACACGAAGGTCTTAGAGTTCTAACAAGAGAGGATAATTGTCTAATTGGAAAATGACAAAACGTCCAGTGTATGAAGAGGAGTCAAATACATGTCTTCGAATGGAAAATAGAAATTTGAGGACGGATTCCTGACAGCATGGACATATGTAAGAAGGAAATTCGTTGTCCACGTATTCATTTCGAGAATAAAAGAGTTTTCAAGGTGTTTCCAAAAAAAAATTGTAATTTTCCTGGATATATTAACAATCCACAATTTGAAATGAAATATAAAATATACGATAGCACGGTCTGTCGAAAAGGCTGAGTTCTGAATTTATTTATTGATTCTGAAATTGTTATCGAATAAACTAACGAAATTGTAAAGCTTTTTAATTTTTGTATAAACCTACAACTTTGGAGAATGATTCAACTCTTTCTGAATGCTTTCTACTATTTATATGAAATCTGACTCAAATCAAAAGAAAGAAGCATAACCAAACTGGATTCCTTTCGGTTCGATTTAACTATAGAATTCCATAGACATGAGAAAACTGAAAATTTAGAAGCAAAACACTCCTGCAATACATAAATCCACTCAGCTATAGATCAAAATCACACATAGATATAGACAGTACTTATTTGTGTTTCAATCTCAATATCACTGCAAAAAATAATGACTATATCATTATTTATAAAGTTTTACTTTGATTTCAAGAATAAAAATGAGTTCAAAACACTAAAACCTGACTACTGAAAAATCACGCTTTAGAACGTATTGAAAAAAATTCTGATCTGAATGTACAAACTATTCAATATTTATCATCTATTAAATAAAAAACTTACACGTAATATATTGAATACATATTCATAGTGATGTTCAGAGGACACCTACCCTAACAAAACAATACATTCTCACAGTGGTAAGCGATCATAAACTTTAGGGCAAAGTGGCATATGACCACGGCTATTCTCTGGATATCACTATGAATATGTATTGAATACATTAAAATATATTTCGTGTAAGTTGTTTATTTAATAGATGATAAATATTGAATAGTTTGTACCTAAAAATTTCAGATCAAAATATTTTCTTGTTTCATACTTTTCAAAGCGTGATTTTTCAGTAGTCGGGGTTTAGTTTTTGAACTTATTTTTATTTCATACTTTTTAGAGCATGATTTTTCAGTAGTCGGGTTTGAACTTAGTTTTTATTTAAATTACTTTGGGGTTATAATTTTCTGAAAAAGTATTTGCAGAGCTGCTTTACATTTTTTTTGTGTAGGTTTTATTGTTTTACATGTCAAGGTAATATACCGCGTGGAGGTACCCTCAGCTTATGTCATTATTATTACACACGTTTTGTTTTTTTTTATAATTTCAACATGTGTACCATAGCCCATAATGGGAAATGTATTTTTTATATATGTATTTTGGGTAGGTTTGGAGAGAAAATATGTTTGGCTCACATCTGAGGCGTGATTTTAGAATTTATTCCCAATTATCGGGTGCATGCAAGCGAAGCCGCGAGCAATAGCTAACAATATATATATATATATTTTTTTATATATATATATATATATATATATATAATATATATATATAATAATATATATATATATATATATATATATATATATATATATAATATAAACTGATTGAAGGAAGAAAGAACCTCATATAAAATATTAACAGGAAATATGAATTAATTGAAAATAAAATCATTTATAGGATGTTCTATTTGTGTGTAAATGTTTGAGAAAAACTTTTCGATCAAAAATTGTGTAACTTATGGAACTCTATCACACGACCTATCGTTTGTCAATATTGGTATGAAACTGAAAGATTAGGAATTTCATTCAATCGGTCAACAGCCGCCATTTTGAAACTACTCAATCGTCCTCAATAGGTAGTGTTTCTATGAAATCTACGAATATTGTTATTATGTTATTTGCATTAATTTATTATACAAGGTGTTAGTGAAAATGTGCGACAAACTTCAGGGGGCGATTCTACATAAAAAAATAATGACAGTTTGCTATATAACTTTTGTCAGCAAATACTTCGTTTTCCGAAATTCGGGGTGTTAAAGTTCTTCTCAAAAACTGACTATTTATTTATTGCTCTGAAACCGGTCGAGATATGCAAATGAAATTTTATCGTCATCATTGGCGCGCATACGGGCAATGATCTAAATTTGTTTTTTTTAATGTTAAACCACTGAGATATTTCAAATAAAAAATCGTTTTTGAATTCCTCGTTCAATTTGTAACAAAAAATCTCTCCTGCCTTTTTTTTGCATGGGACGCCGTTTTTATGCAAAAAAATAAAACATCTTAACGCGTATTTTTCATTTCTTCAATACATTATCAAGAACTATCTAATACAATAACGCTAAACCAGAATAATAACAGAAAATAAATAAATAGGCGCAAAGCTACAACAAATGTTCAAAATGACCTACCTTAGACGTGATACAAGATTCAACTCTTCGCCTTATTGATTGTCGTACTCGCGCAAATATTCCTGGTGTATTTCTTATTGTCTTACAGTCGGCTAAAATTCGTGGAATAAACTAATGACTTAAGAAAACCCCAAATGCAAAAATCTAGAGGATTTAAATCCAGAGATCTAGCAGGCCAATGTTCCGTACCTCCCCTAACTATGGAACGATTTGGATATACTGTATCGTGATTACGTACAATAATGCTTAAATGGACTGGTAAACCATCATGCATGAACCAGAAGAATTTCTTCAAGAAAAACAGGTAACTCTTCTTGTAGAAAATTAAGGTAAGAGTCGCCTGTTAGTCGTTGTGGGATGAATTATGGACCGATTGAATGATCATCAAGTACCCCAAGTCATACATTTACTGCAAAACTGATGCTGAAAATGAGCTTCAAAGATTCCATGTGGATTTTCCTCAGCCCAGAAGTGATTGTTATGGAAATTTCGTATACACTGTCGTCCAAAATTAGCCTCGTCAGTAAACAAAACGCTATTTGAAAAATCAGGAATTTGAGCGATTTGATGAAGAATCCAATGGCAAAAAACTTGTCGCGGAAAAAAGTCTCTAGGTAGTAGAGCTTGCACACGTTGAATATGAAACGGATACAATTACTGTTCTTTAAGAATTTTGAATACAGTGAAGTTGCTTACATCCAGTATATTGGCCATTTTTCGAGTTCTTGTTTCAGATGACTCCGCAATTAACTGCTTCTTCTTGTTGCACAGTTCGTACTTCTCGAGGGCACCCGCAGTCAGCCGTTTGTTTTTTAAATGTAACATTTTCGCGCAAACGTTGGTGAAGACGAGCAAATATTGTGTGATGGGGTACCCTACGTCCTAGATACAACTCAGCATACAATCGTCGAGCTTGTCGACTATTTCCATTACTTAGACCGTAGACAAAATGCATGTTTGACAATTCCACATTTGTATAATTTTCTATTTTTTTCGATATTCGTATTTAACAGAATGTTGACAGTAGCCTACTAGCATCGCTACTAGATAATATATTAAAGTAATGACAAATACGCGTTAATATGTTTTATTTTTCTACATAAACACGGCGCCCATTACGAAAAAAAAAAGGCAGGAGAGAATTTTTGTCACAAATTAAACGAGCAATTCAAATATGATTATTAATTTGAAATATTTCAGTAGCGCATCATTTTTTTCTTAAAAAAAATTGAGATCATTACCCGTATGCGCGCCAATGATAAACATAAAATTCTCAATTGCATGTAAAAAAATGCGCAATAACTACCTCTTGAAACTCACCAAATTCCATTTGCATATCTCGACCGGTTTCAGAGCAATAAATAAATAGTCAGTTTTTCAGAAAAACTTTAACATCCCGTATCTCGAAAAACGAAGCATTTACGGACAAAAGTTATATAGCAAACTGTCATTATTTTTTCATACAGGATCACCCCCTGAAGTTTGTCGCACTTATTCACTAACACCCTGTATGTTGACTATTAATTTTCTGGAGTATTTTGTATGATGTGAAAAGCATCAAATTCTAGATAGTGACACCTATAATCTGTGCGGTGAAGCTTAGACCTGTTATCGTGGAATTTTGATGACACGAAATTTCGTGCACATCAATCGGTCACCAACAGATGTCAGCATAGGC
The DNA here is from genome assembly GCA_018342105.1 of Gonioctena quinquepunctata. Classification (NCBI taxonomy): domain Eukaryota; kingdom Metazoa; phylum Arthropoda; class Insecta; order Coleoptera; family Chrysomelidae; genus Gonioctena; species Gonioctena quinquepunctata. The sequence goes on along the minus strand of JAFIRS010000154.1, from coordinate 893,215 downwards.
TAACCCACGACACCAATAGTCGTACTCCTTAGTGCGTCCTGAGTAACGCAAAACATTCTCGTTATTTTGTATAATACTGATGTATTTAAAATAGCTTCGCTTGTAATTGTAAAGAGTACTTACCTAACTATTACTTCAGTTTTAAGTTGTTAAAAAAACACATTCAAACATTCATCTTCACAATTAAATAACAATAATGAATAAATATTCAGTTTATTTTTGTTCAGTGTATAGAGATTTCGATGCCTTAAATATTTATCTTGGTTATTGGCAAAGAGATAGAGGCTTGGGAGTTTTTGCAATGTTGAAGGCATTTTTTGGTGGAACGAATGTTGTCTGGGACACTTCTGTAGCCTTCTTAGTTTTTGTTGTATCTCAATATATCAGAAAAAAACGGTTACTGATGAAACTTTCCATGATGAATTCAGTGGCATGTGCAGTTTTTGCTGAAATAAATGGTCGCGGTGAAAAGTTCCATCTAGTATTCGTTTTTACATTCTAACTAATTCAACAAATATAGTACCTATTCTAAAGACAGAAATTTGAAACCCTATGAGAAGTATAGGTAAGTACCTACAGAATAAACCAATTCTAGCTCAAATTCAATACTAGTTGTATGTTTGTGTGATATTTCGTGTAATTTCGATAGGATTTCAATTAATACACACAAATCTCTTGAAAAGGCCCAATGATTGCGCTAATAGCAATACACCTTTCTCGTCAGAATAGAATATATAGATACATAGATAGAACGTTTATTGACTACGGTATACCGGGTTATTCGCGTTATTCATCACGAAGCATTGTAGTTAAAGCATTTGATTTTAAAAAAGGTTTTTTCTTTAGGACGGATAGGGACCTATTAGCGCTACATTTTAAAAATATTTTCATGTTGTACAGGGTGTGCCAAAAACACGAAACGTATCAAAGTTGTTATTTTTCAAATGGAATACCCTATATATTAATTCATTTTCGGATTTTACGATCAAAATAAAGCCAAGTTTCATTGAGGTTTAATTCTCCTAAACCTAATGGTTTTTGAAAAATGTAGTATCAGCTTTAATACTTGAATACTCAACTGGTGTTCTCTTTTTTTTTAACCAAATTAATGCTAGAAGCTACTGACTGAACAACTTTTATATCGCACTTGTGTAATATCTACTAACTTATTCGAGGTATATAAACATTGAAGCAAAATAATTACAATCTTCAAACGGCAATAACTTGTTTGATTTTTTATTTTTCAATATTTTCAATGTTATGTCTTAGTTCAAATTATGAAGAAAAAAATATAGTGGATGTAAAACAAGCAATATTTCATATCAATTGTTCGAAATGGCAACCATCAGACTCTAAACACAAACGTATCCTCTTTCTAAAACCTTCAGCAACATTTGCCAACATACGCGGGCTTACATTTAGAAAAGCTTCTCTGATGCGCTGTTTCATATAGTCTGGTATTGTTGGAGGTATATTAGAAACGATTCCTTCAATGTATCCCCATAAGAAGAAATCAGGTGACATCAGGTCGGGTGACCTTGGGAGCCAATTTTGGAATCCATTCCTTCCAATCCATCGATTTCGGAAATGGACATTTGAATATTCACGGACCTCACCATCCATTTGAAGCGACATCGTTCTTCTTATGTCCAAGGGAATGTTTTGTGATACGTCTGGAAAAATTATTTGTTAAAAATTCTAAAAACAACATTTCATTTAAATGTCCTTCGAAAAAATGAGGACCAATTAAATATTGACCCATTATTCCGCCCCCCAAATTCACTGACCATCTGTGTTGATTATGGATAATTCTAAATTGATGTGGATTGGAATCAGAATAATAGTGCAAGTTATGTCTGCTAACAGTATCATTGTTATGAAAGGTGCACTCATCACTGAACAGAACTGAGTTGAAAAAGTTTTCATCATCTGCAAATTTATCTAATGCCCAGATACGAAATTCAACTCGTTTCCCATAATCGTTTTCGGGTCTTGGTGAAGCTGGATTTTATAAGGATGGTAACTATATTTTTAAGAACTGTTGATACGCTTGCTTGACTAATGCCGATATTTTCCGCAATTAGGTTTTTACTTTCATGGGGATTTTCGATTACAGAGCCAATCACCGCAAATTTAATTCCTTCGTTTTCTGTCACAGGTTTCTTTTTAATGATTTTTCATATTGAACAGTTCCAGTTCGTGTAAATAGTGTCGATAATCTTTCGAATGCTGCTTCATTCGGATGATTTCTGTTGGGAAATCTTTCAGCGTAAATTCGTTATGCCAGAAAACAGTTTTAAAGACATTCTCCGAGTATAATAAAAACTTTTTAACAAAAAATTAGACCGACGAAAAAATCCACTGAAAAGCAAAAAATAAAATAAACATTCTTAGTCTTAATGATAATTGAGCTCCAAAACTAATGTAAGTAACTGATTTTGAGTCGGCGCCAAACAAACAATTATCGAAGATCATTATCTATGAAAGAAGTCATCAAAACGCAGCCGTGCATCTCGCTGCCATCATTTTACGCTTCACCTAATTCAATTGCTAGTTTGTTTGGCGCCGACTCAAAATCAGTTACTTACATTAGTTTAGGAGCTCAATTATCATTTAGGCTTATTTTATTTTTTGTTTTTCAGTTGATTTTTTCGTCGGTTTAATTTTTAGTTAAAAAGTTTTTATTTTTTACTTTTTAGTTCCGTATTTTGTCGGTTTAATTTTTTGTTAAAAAGTTTTTATTTTTCAATTTTTTGTGGCTGAAATCTACCAATTACTACCTACTTGTTTTTTTAATACTTCCAAAATACTTACTTACCCACCTTACTTCAACTATTACCAGTTAAAGAATATGATTATCTACTTTTACTATTTGTTGTAATATGAATTATTTTCGTTGTTCTGGTTAGTTTATTTCATTACTTTGTATATCATTCCATCCTCTCATAAAATATACTGATTTTGACGGAACAAGAATAATGTCAGTAGCGATCTGTCATTGTCAACTACGTATGTGTGTGCTAATGTTCACTAGTGAAAAATCAATTATCCCCTATTTTTCTACCAAAATCCAAATATAAGGTATACCCTATCTATTAAAAAAAGAATCATCCAAATCGAAGAACCCAGTACAAAGTTAGGACGATTTGGAATTGAACACTTATAAATACCTGACAACCATAAGTAAATAATAATACAACTAAACGCCATAGGCGACTTGATAAATAATCAATTTCTTAAAATCAGTTTAAAAAATTAAAATGAATTTTACTTGAAAAGGTTAATTTATACTAGTATTCGATAGACAATCGAGTTTGACATTTGCTGTTGACATAAAATACAGGGCGTTCCATTTAAATTAAACAAGTTATTGCCGTTTAAAGATTGTAATTATTTTGCCTTAATTTTAACACACCTTGTATAAGTTAGTAAATATTTCACAAGTGCGATATAAAACTTGTCCGGTTAGTAGCCTCTAGCATTAATTTGGTTAAAATAAAGAAAACATCTGTTGAGAATTTAAGCATTAAAACTGATACTACATTTTCACAAAATAAGAGATATTACAAAAACCATAAGGTTTAGATGAATTAAACCTTAATGAAACCTGGCTTTATTTTGATCGAAAAATCCGAAAATAAAATAATATTCAGGGTATTCCATTTAAAAATTAACAACTTTGATACGTTTCGTGTTTTTGGCAAACCCTGTACAACATGAAAATATTTTCAAAATGTAGCGCTAATAGGTCGCTATCCATCCTAAGGGAAAAACCTTTTTTCAATATGGAATGCTTTATCCATAATGCTTCGTGTCGAATAACGTTAATAACCCGGTAGTAAGTCGGTAATACAAAATGTAGACGTACAGCAAATCTGAACTTAGAAGATAGTATACAAAAAAGTAAAAGTAACAATGGGGAAGTAAACAAAATCCAAAGAAAAAATAATGCATATTTATATACAATACATATGAACAGGTGCATAGATATTTACAAAAAACATTAATAAAAGTTGTTTTGGCTGTGGTTGTTGAAACATATTCCTGTGTATCATAGAAACATTGTTCAATTAGGTATTTTTTATGGGCTTTTTGAATATTGGCGATGGTAAGATTCTGATAGTAGACGGTAAAGTATATACTGACATCGAGTGAGTGCTTTGAGGATTTTTGTAAATTGAACCGGTGAGATCTTAAAGAGTATAAATCATCAGAACAGTTCATTATCACATGATAAGTGATGCACCCTTTTTTAATAGCATATCTTTATCGATAACATGGTCGTTCCATGCAGACCTGAAGTGGATTTTTCAATTCACAGAAAAATCTTTCTATTCAATATTCAATTGAGAATGTTTTCCCTTTCAACTAATATAACTATTATTTGAAATATTATATTTAACGTTTCTTAGTTGGAAAGTACTCTTGTGTCTCCATTTTTCGTTTGATACATAGTATTTGTCTTGCTTGGTCTGTTTGTCTTATTTTCCCTTGAATATTATTCATAAACCTGTTGAAAATTTCTTCATCGGCTTTAGCCCAATTTTTGAAATTTGTACATTTAACTTCTCTTTTGTCTCTAATTTTTCTGATATTTGGTGGGTACGGTTTTCTTCATTAAATTCTGCAATTCCTTTTTCATTCTATGACTTAATGACTGATTATTCCTCCCAGGGCCTTATCTACATCGTCTACAACAGAGTTAGTACCCACTCGCTCTTCAAAAATCCTTACCACATGCAAGTGCACATGCTTACACAAAGTATTCTTCACCATATACTCTGGACAAACGATGTTTACAAATTTTACATACTCTACAGTATAATGTCCTTCAATTACTCCCACAAAGATTCTTTATATTTATGTTATAATAATGATTATTTTTAAAAGATTTTACCAGGAACTTTTTCCAACATATTCTGTGTTCAGAATTACCTTTACTTTATTCTTCACTTCTTCCGCTTCCTCATGAGGTTTGACAATAAATCTATCCTGGTATTTATTAGCGTTTGATCTTTCCATATGCGTTATTCTTCTCCACATTTTGATGTCCACTAACTCTTCTATCGTTTCTAGTAGTTTCTCAATTGGTACCCTATTGTTCCTCTTTAGTGGGTTGGTCTTCAGTAAGTTATTTCTATTGCCATATTTGTATTAATTCCTGCGTTTTTTCTTTAGCAATGGGCGCACATCTTGATTCTCTCGTCATCCTGAAAATAATACCTTACACAAAAATATATAAAATGGCAAACGTGTCACGTAACGCGCATGTCTGCCCTGAAACAATCACAGAGCGCGTCCCCCGTGCATTTTACTGTAGTCTGTTAAACCCTTCTAGTTTATATCCATAATAAGGAGGCTGTGGAGGAAAAGAAAAGGAGTGATGTTGGATTTAGAATAACCATATAGCTTATAGCACATACATATCAACTGGGTTGTGGGGAAAATCTAGGGGCATCAAGTTCAATTGAACTAGGTCTCTAGTCGACGCGTATATTTTTTTTATGTATGATCACTCATTAACTTTTTACAGAGTTGTTCGATTTCGATGATTCTTTTTTTATTGGATACGGTATACTTCGAAGTTGGTTCCTTTATAATTTAAAAAAAAGTGTTAACCTTAAGGATAGAAAAAAATATTTATTTGCCGATCATGTTCTCCAAATCTCAAAAATGCCTTTAGTTCGAAACTTTATATTTCTTCAACAGAATGAAATGGGAATTGTCCCTACAATTCTTTCTATAAATATCCCAGCCGAATTCAAAGATGTGTCAAAATGGCGGCTTTTAAAAGATTGAAAAAAAAACATCCAATCTTTCATTTTTATATTAATATTAGCAAACCATATGCCTTTTGATAGAGCTTCCCGAGCTCCACAACTTTTATTCGAGAAGTGTTTCTCTAAGATGTACACACAAACAGAAAATAGCTCCAAATTACCATTGATGTTTTTCAATAATAATAATGGGGCTTTATCTATATATGTCCAGAGTCTGACTGACTAATATACGATCAACGCCAAGACCAATCAGCTGGACCTAAAGAGCTAACATTCTGACAGCGTATCCCTATGATGACATAGATAACCACTAAGGAAGGTTTTTTCATGTTCCATCTCTGGAGGGGCGAAATAGGGGGTGAGAAGGAGGCGAAATTAAAAGTACCATTAATTTTGAAGTTATAGTCAAGAACATTGGTATTTGCGCTTTTCTTTCCAATTTTCAGGGTTTTTGAAAATTCAACTCTAAGGGGGTTAAAATGGGGGATGAAATTTTGTATAGGAGTACCATTAGTTTTTAAGTTATGCTCATTCAAATTGGTATTTGAGGTCTTTGTTGCAAATGAAAAAATACAGTGTCCGGCATAAAGTTCGCAGCATATGGAAAAAAAATTTATTATAGATTTCTCGAAAAAAATCATTCGCGATAAAAACCTATGCTTCATCCCAAACCTGAATTGCGATTACCAAAATTGAATTTTATACGACCCTATACGAGGGAAATACAAAGTATGCTTTGTTTTCAAAATAATATGATCATCCTAATTTCTCGGTAGAATTCAAATTCATGGGAAATATTGTTCTAAATCGAATGTTGATCAGAAATTCGAATCATAGACCTATGACAATTTCATTTTCAACTTTTTCCCATTTTCTCATCGCCTGTACAACATGAGAATATTATGCTAGACGAATGGTTTATTATTAGATATGATGATATCACTCTTTGAATGTTTTCTCATTTCTCCCTCCCATCGGAAAATCACATTAATTGAATTATGTGACGGAATTTCACAAAATCTTGCTGCAAATAGTAAATAAAACTGAATTGTCTACAAGGTATGATGCCAGAATGCCAATTAATTTATTTTCACAATACAAATAACATATTTGTTTCAAAAAATGTTATTTTCATTGTGAAAATGAATTAATTCGTATTCTGGCATCATACCTTGGAGACAATTCAGTTTTATTTACTATTTGCAGCAAGATTTTGTGAAATTCCGTCACATATTTCAATTAATGTGATTTTCCGATGGAGGAAAATGAAAACATTCAGAGAGTGATATCATCATATCTAATAATATACCACTCGTCTAGCATAATATTCCATGTTACAGGCGATGACGAAAAATGGGAAAAAAGTTGAAAATGAAATGTCATGTGCTATGATTCGAATTTCTGGATCAACATTCGATTTAGAACATATTTCCCATGAATTGAATTCTACGCAAATAAAGTGATGGGATCATATTTTTTGAAAACAAAGCATACTTTTCTATTTCCTTCGTATAGGGTCGTATAAAATTCAATTTTGGTGTTCGCAATTCAGGTTTGGGATGAAGCAGAGGTTTTTATCACGAATGATTTTTTTTGAGAAATCTATATTAAAAAAGTTTTCCATATGCTGCGAACTTTATGCTGGACACTGAATATGTTTCAGTATTTTTCGAAATTCCCCCCCTAAAGGGGTAAAACGGGATTGGAAGTTTGTATAGAGAGGGGTTCCGTTAGTTTTTAAGTTCGGGTCATAAAAATTGGAATTCAAGGTTTTTGTTACAAATAAAGAAAAATATGTTCCAGTGTCCTTATAAATTCAACCCCCAAAGGGGTGAAATGGGGGTGGAAGTTCGTGTGAGGATTCCGTTAGTTTTTGATTTAGGGTAATACAAATTGGGATTTGAAGTCGTTGTTACGAATAAAGAAATACGTGTTTCAGTGTTTTCAGAATTTCAACCCCTAAAGGAGTGAAATGGGAAGGAGGGAGGGATCTGAACATTTTTATGGGGGTTCCGTTACTTTTTAAGTTAGGATCATGAAAATTGGTGTTGTGGTTATCTGTTACAAATAAATAAATCTCCATTGTCTACAGATAACCCATTTATTTTTCAAAGTTGATGTTTTAATAATATATATATATATATATATATATATATATATATATAATATATATATATATATATATATATATATATATATATATATATATATATATATATATATATATATATATATGGAAGCGGTTAAAAGTGGGGATTTGCAGCAACTAAAAGAGAACTCTTTAAAAGTTGTCCAAGCTTTCGGAAATTTTATTAATTATTTCCATCATCAGGGAAACTACAAACGTGTGAAAATTAGTTTTTTTTCAAAATATAGGTTGAATATGAATTACATCTTTGGTGAGAATGATTATAAAGGTGTTGAAATATAATGGTTGATACATTATGAAGGATGAACGGTGATACACTACAGTTTAAAATAACTAGTTAAGCATTAAAATTAGAATTATAACAATTTCTATTAGTGACTATCTTGTACCCATGTAGGCAAAAATATCAAGTAACAGGTTGGGTACTTGATATGACATCTGACAGGCAGATGACATGCCAACTGAAAGGCATAACTGAAAAGAGACTGCCAACATAATTTTGTTTGATTAAAAATTGGAAAAATTAAATATGAGGTTATTATTGAAAAACTTTTTATCCTACGTCAATAGATAGGAATAAATTTCACTGAGATGATTGATATCTGTTTTTTCATTAATGCATCTTCAAAAATATAGGCCATTTCCAGAAAGGATATTTTTGTTGAATGTGATTCACTGGCTGAGACCTAAGTGGATTCATAAATCATATGGTCTTTCATTGATCTTGAAGTTTGACCAACATGAATCTTATCACACATTTGATAAGGAATACTTTATATTACACTCGTTTGTGAAGTTATGGGTACTTCATCTTTATATTTTGTGTGCACTGACCTAATAGTGAGGACAGTTTTATTCGCAATTTTTATGTTCGATAGGTCATGAAACGACTACCCATTCTCTCTGTTTCTCTCTCTCTCTCTCTATATATATATATATATATATATATATATATATATATATATATATATTTATATATAAATATAAATTTTAAAAACACATATTTGATATATTCACAAGGCGAAAGTAGGAAAATATCAAATGAAATATATTTTAGATTATTAAATCTTCGACAAAACTACCCAGGCATTGTTAAACCAATTATTTTGTGATTAATTTTGCATAATTTAATTCGGATCATCGTTTTGTTTTCAAAATATGCTGAAAGTAAGGTTATATATTTATTTGCATTGATATTATCTTTACCAACTGACTGATGATTTTAGTTGATCAATCAATTTCACTGGATACTTTTCCAATAACACAATTCACTATCCTCAATATACATAACATCTTGCTGAGAATGAATTGTTCTGAAAACAGAACTATAATAAATGAAATTGGATAATAGGCACGTACTATAAAACAACCCACCGATTTCTGCAATCAGATAAAACGATAAACAAACGTTAAAGCAAAAAATTCGCAATCGCCATTGCGATCGGACCCGTATACAAGCAGCAAACACGATTTCTGATAACAGTACTGAACGTACTGAATAATGAAAACCCTTATAGATAATTAAATGAAATAAATCTACCGTCAATTATACTTCTGTTTAGCTCAAAGGCAAACACTTAGCGGTGCGTATCAATAAATCGATCTGCTATAAAATTAAATCCTTAAAAACCTATTCTTGCGATTGCCAAAGCCATAAATAAACTACAAAAGCCTCGAGCTCTAGTTTGTATACAATATATAACAGCATAATAAGTCTCTAACAATCGGTTAACCATTTGAAGACTTTTTCGAAGCCTTTTGTTATATCACGTCTATTCACCGAACTCAGAATGGGTCTTATATTGAGAGAGATTGGTGAAGCATTCACATTCTTAGTGCTGAACACGTGCTGAGCATTGTTTGAATCTTGAATCTTTTGTGTCAAGTAAGCCATGAAACTCAACTGAGATATCGTTTTAGGAGATTGTATAAATTTGTACAAAAGATTTTCCAAATTATGTAGAGGTCTTGTGTAAGTAAACTATTGTCGAAGTAAATATTTAACCTCAGTGGTAATTCTCAACTGCTGGACTACTGACGGAAGAATAGGAAGATTTGTCTGTGATGATGAGGTATTCCCAGAAAGGAGTTATGATGGCTTATTCCGCATTATCAATATTTTTCAAGTGAGCGATTGTTCATTGTTCCGCGCTCGTGCTGGCAATTTGACTACTCAAAGAAAAGAAAATATATTACAAAGAGTGTAGAATAATTTATACACATTCCTAGGGGAACTCGTCAATTTGCAAAGAAAAATTATTCCAGATTTATTAAAAGCTTGCTCTTTTGGTGGAAAACTCACATTCACAAAGTTAATTTTTGCACTCGTTCAGTAACAATTTTTCCGCTAAATAAAGAACTGAATTTTTCAGTATTAACATAAGCAGATTATATTTCATAACGAGAATATCCATTTGAAATCAGTATTATTTTTACGAATTACATTGTGATAATACTCGGTGTGGTGGATATACAGTGCGGTCCATAGGTATGGAATAAATTAATTTTTAGCGTTATTATGTATTTGTTTAAAAACACCTGAAACAGGTCAACTTCTATTGTCAATTTGACAATTTACAGTATGAAAATATTACACCCTTCTTGCACCCCCTCTGAATTATGAGCAACCCCGCAAAAATTTTGAATGAGAAGGGGAGTCGTGTTCAAAATGGCCATCATTCACTTCTTGACAATAAGCAAGTCGATCTTGGAATTCTCTTAAAACATTTTGTAGGACTTCAGGGGTTATGTTGTTAATTTCTTCCGTTATCCTAACTTTTAAATCTGCAATATTGTCTGGTCTCTTGAAATATACTTTTGATTTTAAATAACCCCATAAAAAATAATCAGGTATTTTCTTATCTGTTTTGCTAAACGGCCGGAAAAAGTCGTTCAAGACACCAAAAAATTATTCGCAGATCCCACATAAATAATAATAATAATAAATGTCTTTATTGACAATTAATAAAGGATAATATTACATTTTATTTATATAGTTAGGGCGAGATTCAGTTTGTATGTAATAATAAATATAGTACAAAATGAAATATATATTAGCATTTAACATACATCTGCTCTTCCATCTAACCCCAAAAAGAAGTCAAAGACAGCAAATAGAATAATAAATAAATAAATTAAATTAATAGAGAAAGAATATTAGTATAGCGATTAATTAGCCATTAATTAATTAGCCAAGGGAAGATATTCCAATCCGACAAACTTAATTATTGTTGAGAAAAATAATGGTCAAATAGGACTCGTTTGAGTTCATGTAGTGATGAGTAACTGAAATCGAGAGATAAGTTATTGATATGGTTAACAATGCAATAAGAAAACGATCGTTTGAAAAACTCAGTATGGTGGCGAGGTAAGAGTATTTCTGTGTCTTAAATTTAGAGAATGTACATCAGTTCTGTATTTTATTTTGTGATACAGATAAGGTGGAGAGTTTTCCTTTAGTAGCTTAATATAAAACATGGTAGAATGCAATTCTCGACGATTTTTCATGTGTAGCCATTTAGTAATTTTGAGAGTGTGACTGATATGCTCAAATTTGCGAATACCAAAAATGAGTCTTAGGCATGAATTTTGCAATTTTTTTATTCTATTTATATCAAATGAATTTAAACAAGAATTATATAAAATGTAATGTTATGTCAATCTCGTAGACTACTGTTATTTTGATATTTATAAGTTGCTGACACACGACAGTGTAGTGAAACATATTTGTGTGTGTATTTGATTTAACTATGGCTCATTTATCCAAAACTCAAAGAATAGACATTTTAATTATGATTGGATGCGGTAATAAAACAAAAACTCGAGAGGAAGTTTGTGAAATGTTTAATAAATACCCTGGTCAACTCGTCTCACAGTCTACAGTTAGCAAAAGACAAACAAAATTTCGTGAAACTGGACATGTAAAAACTATTCAAAAACCAGGTCGAAATGTTTAATTGGATGAGGAAAAAAGTTAGATGTACTGTAAGCGATTGAGGAAAATCCGCATATGACAAGTAGACAACTTGCCGCCCACAATGATGTCAGTGAATTATCGATATTGAGAGCTTTACATAAAGAACAATACCATCCTTATAAAGTTCAGTTGGTTCAGGAGTTGAATGATAATGATCCTGATAGAAGGCAACAATTATGTGAACTGATGATGGGCAGAATGGAAGCAGATTTTCAGTTCATAACAAAATTGTTTTTTCTGATGAAGCTACTTTTCATTTAAATGAAACGGTTGATAGACAAAACTGTAGATATTGAAGCAAAGAAAATCCTCTTTAGATGTGTGAGGGTCCCACAAAATATCTTAAAAAAAATAATGTTTGGGCTGGTATCATAAATAACAAAATTATTGGCCCTTATTTTTTGAAAGCACAGTTAATGGTGAGGTTTACCTAGATTTTTTTATGAACTTTTTACAGCCTACATTGAAAAGACTTTTTCCTTATGTTAATGATCCAAGTGCAATAGATAGATCAATTTGGTACCAACAAGACGGAGCTCCACCACATTACTAGAGATTATTTGAACGAAGTTTTTCCCAATAGGTGGATTGGAAGACGTGGGACGATTGAATGGCCGCCTAGATCCCCCGATTTGACTCTTCTCGACCAGACAATATTGCAGATTCAAAAGTTAGGATAACGGAAGAAATTAACAACATAACCCCCTTAGGTCCTACAAAATGTTGTACGAGGATTCCAAGATCGACTTGCTCATTGTCAAGAAGAGAATGGTTGTCTTTTTGAACACTTAATTTAATTGTAAAATAAATTGAAAAATACTTCCTAAACATTATGTGACCTTATTTCCTTCATTCAACGTAAAGCATCAAAATTTTACATTTTCAAAATAAATTTCCTCAGTTATGATTGCACCAAATTTCAAAAAGTTAATATTGCTGAACAGAGAAAAGAAATCCCTTTCGAACAAGGTCCCACATGACCCCCACTCTCATTTAAAAATAATATTTTCATACTGTAAATTGTCAAATTGACAATAGAAATCGACATGTTCCAGGTTTTTTTAAACAAATACATAATAACGCCAAAAATTTATTTATTCCATACCTATGGACCGCACTGTACAACAAGATAGGGCAAAATTAGTTTTGGTTAGACATGATAGTTTCCATAGAAATACTACCTATTGCAGACGACAGCCCTTCATTCATATTTTGTGTTTGCCATGCATGTAAAAAGATACTCATAAGTCTTATATAATGAAGGTAACTTAAGTAGCACACGAATATTTAAACAACAGAATAGAACAGGGACTGTTATAAATTATTATGATGGGAGTATTTAGTTGGGATGTTGAGAAAAACAAATTTTTAAAAGTTTACCATTCGCAACTTATTTGCCATTAAAATTCAAATACCAGGAATTAAATAAACTTATAGGGGCTGACTAGGCAAAGCTTTGAATATAAAATATTTTATAAAATATAAAAAAAAATATAAATATTTTCATATACATTCAATTATTTACTTTCAATATTTGAAATTGAGAAGCGACCACACAGTCTCAATTAAAAGAATGGCAGCCAGAAACTATCAACAACCTGGAAATCTATCTTAACCCAACGACAAGTAACACAAAGGAACAAAGTACAGTGACCCAATCAAAACGGAAAAAACGGATCCACCAACGATTTGTTTCGGATATACGCAGAAGTGCGATCAGCTGTGACATACATGCGCAATTGAGGAGAACAGCAAGAATAGATTAGTCGACAGATACATCACCTGAGGACGGCAGAATTTGCCGAAACGTAGTAAAATCGGTCCTTTTGAGTACCAATACCACAATACTCAAGAAGAAACCCGAGAAAGAAACTTTTTCTTCTTCATATGATCGGTTGGATATAAAAAATTCCCCATTAGAACCAGTGTTTTTTTTAATTATATTTTCAAAATTGAGAAAAAATCGACGAAAAACATATTTTCATCAACAAAATATAATCTACAAAGCAATGAACATAATGGTATAACCTCTTTCAAATTGTCCGCAGAATTCGAAAAATTTTACAAGCTCATCAAATGTGTTGGGATTAGCATATTTGCATTTTACTGAATGAACTGTGTGAAACGAAAAATAAAAAAACTAATAAAAAACCTTTCTAAAGACAAGCTTTTATTTAAGCCGTGTACTAAAACGTATAAAATAAGTTTAAGTCATCGCTGACAATGATTTAATGATTTTTTGTTGAATTATTTGGTTTTGAAAAGCTTGTCGCGCAAAGTGTTCATAAAAGTAGGTACCAATTAATTTGATTGGGCAGTGATTGGTTGGTGAGTAAGAACTTGAAGTTTTTAATTTTTACAAAGTATTCATAAAAGTGGGTACCAATTAATTTCATTGGACAATTATTGGTTGGTAAGAAACAACTTGTCGAAGTATTAATTTGATTACAATTCGCGCGACAAGATTTTTGAAACCAAATAATTCAACAAAAAATAATAAAATCATTGTCAGCGATGACTCAATGTATTTTATACGTTTTAGTACACGGCCTGAATAAAAGCTTGTCTTTAAAATGTTTTTTTATTAGTTATTTAATTTTTTGATTTTTTGTTAGTTAGCCTCAATCTCTTCATTTTCGGTAGAGCATCGTTATCATAAGGTCTCTTCCCTGTAAGTTTCGAGCTGAAAAAAATCATGATCTCCTTCCCCAAAAACTGCCACACACCAATTTTGAATGGAATCTGACCATAATCACAAAACGCGTCCACCATCCTGAAGTCGCCATCTTGAATTTATAGATTTTGTCAAGTAATTCATAATCTCCGAACCTGAAAATCCCCACATACCAATTTTGTATCGGATCTGACTATAATCACAAAACTTGTCCACCATCTGAATACATAAATTTTGACAGAAAATTTATCATCTCCGACCACGAAAACCCCCACATACCAATTATTAATCAAATCGGACCATAATTTCAAATCTCGTCCGCCATCTTGGAGCCGCCATTTTGTTTTTTTCTCCAAAACACATTCCATAATGCATTGTCAATTATGAACATGTGTCAAATTTCAACTTAATCGGACGACTAGAAGTGGGTCAAAATTCACTTGCAAGATTTGACTCTAACGAACTGACAAGATAAAAGCTTGTAATAAATGAAAGAACAAACCGGTAGTTCTCGAACTGAACTGGAAATATGACACAGCGAAGTGTTAACCACAGTTCTTGAAAAAGTGCAGCAGTGGGAACATACCAAGTAGAGTTGTACATCTATCTAATCTTAGGAAGATAATTTCGGGTTGTTACGTTCAAATCCGTCATCCGTTCTTCAAATCTTAATATTCTGTTCATTCGAAAGTTGTTATTCTAATATGAACAACATAAAGTCGAAATGTTTTTTTTTTAATTCCACTGCCTTTATTGTCTGTTAGTCAACAACTCAATTGACCCTGGAATCTTACCTCTCACGCTTGCTGTTGACATTTAGCATTTAAATTGTCCGCACAAATGACTCAAAATGGGTCTTCAACAACACACTGGATGGTAAAATTCTTAAGAAAATAAATAAATACGCTGCAGTGTTTACTAACTAAACAAGGAACTATAATGCATTGCTTTGGTGGTTTGAGAGTGAATTCATCTTTCATTCATGTTTTTCTTTCTTTGGTGTCATCTGTGAAGGTTGTTTGGGACAAACAATTCACTTCTTGATATCAGAGGAAAGGTCGTCAAATAACTTCATCTGGAACCACTTTTATATAAACACAATCTATACTCACACTTATTCACTAATTTTCAATACATTCAGACACATATAAAACAGTTATTTTCATAAAAAAATCGCCATCTAAAAGGTGAACCAAACGGTGTCATCTCTCAAGGGGCGTATTTTGTTTACTTTGCAAAGGGCGAATTTGTTTCAGTTAAAAAAATGATGCCGAATACGATATCAGGTGGAATAATGACAAAAGGATGCTCCAAACAAAATTAGCGAGGATTAAGTTCGATAAATCTACACCTCACTATTATGTATATTGACACATTTCGCATGGAGGAATTCTAAAAACAAGATTCATGTTATCGTGGTTTAGACAGTGCCTTTTGCTCTTTAACGGCATTATATTATATTATTATGATTAATTTCTTTTTTGAACAACATGCATAATATATGTTTTATTTATACCTGTACGGCCCATTTCCTATCCATGAACATGGGAATGAAAAGATTTATGTAACTTTATTGTAGTATATTTTAGTTAATATATATATATATATATATATATTAAAACTTTCATTTTTTATTCAATTTCCTATTATAACTATGGTATGTTTTATACCTTTAACTGAACATCAAATTGTAATATCTATATAAACAATAGTTTTTATTTTGAAACCGACCTAGTATAGATTTTTGATTATTTTGGCTTGATTACCTTTCACAGAGATAAAAAAGGAGAAACACATCTACAAGTGCGAGAGAGAACAGCGAATTACTTACTGTTCGACCTGAAAATTCGGTTGATTTATTATTTGGATATGGGGAAAGGTAATACACACAAAGCAATGAACATATTCAAACATATACATTTAATAGCAAAAACACTGGATGAACCAGGCATATGAAACAACAAAATTAATGCTTCCTACCAATAATGTACATTAGTCGTCTACGGAATTGGTGGTACCTACTAGACTAGTGGCAGGCATTAAAAAAATATTGTAGTACATACAAATTTCATGAGTGATGCACACTGCACACCTTTGTAATAACTACTGAACTTCTATTATGCACCATGAATATACTCAATGATTAATTCTACTTAAATCAGTAACTACAGCAAAACAAATCAGCAATATCCACTAAGTAGTGGTACTTAGCAAAATAACAATAAGTACTAGCTACTAAAGAAATTAGTTATATCCACAAAATAGTGGTACATAGTAGTCAGTTATTGATACAATTTTAACCACTAGTACTCACTAAAAACATTAGTGGCGGACACTAAGTTGATGGTGGTAAATTAATTTGTTGTGTGCACTAAAAAATTAGCGGTCCCTATAGGGACTATTTTTCTGTGATCACTGAATTTTAGAAACCTTTGCATAGTATTTTTTTCAGTGTGTGGTTCCCTGTACCAATGTGGGTTCACATCATCCAGTATCTGCAGTTGTGCCTGTTCACATGTCCATTTGAATAAAAATGAGATTTGTCGGAAAAGCAGACATTGTATAGGTAATTATTGTCACCAATCAATAACTGACTAATCATTTCTCAAAACTCTGTACGTCTGTCTGGATGCTGCTTTTGGAAACTCCAGTAATAGTCTCAAGCTGTTCCAAAGATTAAATGCAGCAGCGACCCCTTCATTTTTCATAGACTTTGCTCGTTCATGTTTTCATTTTACACTGATTCTGACAACATGAACAGGAGAAAAAAGTGTTTTATAAAAACGTCTGCCTGCCTTACCTTCCAAACTGTTATTTCTGAAAGCATAATATATTTCAATACAGTGACGTTCCAACAGTGATTTGGGAATCAACAAATAGCCTAGAAATTATTATTGTCAGCAAGTACTCTTCAATAACTTCAGAATACTATGTTTTCAGGTAATGAGAAAAAAAACATATCCTGATTTACACTTATTACACGCTTTATATTAGCTTCACTTGTATGTTTGTTTGTAACAGACTCCTTTGGGCGCGATTTTGACCCACTTTAAATGGTCAGATTTCATTCAAACTTGGTAGATTTATTGAGGACCGATGACAATACACTAATTTGATAAAATTATTCCATTTTCTAATTTGCAAAAAAATAATAAAAATAATATTTTTGAAAAAAATTAAAAAAACACGCTTTTATAAATGAACCAAACTAAAAAGTAGGAAATAAATAATAGTTTAAAAAAACTAAAAAACACGCTTTTATAGAAAACCAAACTTAAAAAATAGAAAATAAGAAAAAAATGCATTTTATTTAAAAAAAGCGTGGGGTGCATGTTATCGTCTCGGCCAACAATTACCTGTGATCTGAGACATTTCTTACTTTACTGCCCTAGGTGTGTAATGTACTATATAATTATTGATACCATGCACCCCACTCTTTTTTTTTAAATAAAATACATTTTTTTCTTATTTTCAATTTTTTTAGTTTGGTTTTCTATAAAAGCGTGTTTTTTAGTTTTTTTAAACTATAATTTTTTTCATTGAAACTTCCAGAACACTTGATCCGTTCCCAATGGTAGTCGACAGGTCTGGGCGATTGTCAATGTTTCCTACGATTTCGGATATGAGGAGTAGGTCAATCAATAGGGATTCTCTTTCTGCTCTATTGATTCTGTGAAAAAAATACTACCAGGAAACCGACTGTGCCAGCATACGAAAGACCGTCCGTGGTTATATCTTGTTATATTTCCCACTCGCAAGGGTCATTGCAAAATTTGTTAAGAAGATTTAAATTCAAAAAATCTTTTTTTTTTTTCGTTTTTTGGGTGTAACGTGAAAACTAATCAGCGCAACTTGATCGGATTATTACTGAAGGAGGAAAACCGAAAAAACCAGAAAAAATCAGCGTTTAAAAAAAATAATTTCTCCACCACTTTCTGAGTTGTGGTGCAGGCTTTCCACGACACAGTTCTTTATGTCTGAGAAATT
Source organism: Gonioctena quinquepunctata (assembly GCA_018342105.1). Classification (NCBI taxonomy): domain Eukaryota; kingdom Metazoa; phylum Arthropoda; class Insecta; order Coleoptera; family Chrysomelidae; genus Gonioctena; species Gonioctena quinquepunctata. The sequence continues at coordinate 874,649 of JAFIRS010000154.1, read as the reverse complement.
GCCCAACAAACATTTTAGGTAAAATTTACGTCATTTCGACCTTCAAATAGGTCAGCGCCCAAATTGGCGAAGGTAATTCTTACATTATAATTACCTTAAATTTACCAATATGGGGAAGGAAATGGAAGTAATTCAGAAGTCGAAAATTGGGAAATCAAGACATTTTGCCTAATGAGTCGGAAGCATACATAGGTAAAATTGCCCTCAGAATAGTCGACTGATGGTAAAAATTTAGTCATTTCCACCTATTTTGGGTTATACACTAGATTAAAACAAATAGTGGAATGTTAGAAGAAAATATTAAATGTTTACTGCATATTGTGTATCTTAACCTACATGTTTATTCGTAAAAGCTTTGAAGATGAACAAGGCGTATGAAAAAAGAGCTGTCAAGAAACGTACAGCAGAGATGTATGCAAGTGATGGTTTCGCATTCACATCTAGTTCGGATTTTATTTGCGATACAAACTTTTCTGTGATAATGTTGAATTTTACTTATGTGAAACAAGTCCCTTCAAAATATCAAATTTGTATGGAAAAAATTCATAAAATTACTTAAGTGTGCTTCCTCAACTTTTTTCATCAAACACTGCAGAAACTAATTTCATAGATGAAGTATACAGAGTGGCCACTTTTTTAATGGGATTGTAGTGGTAACTTTTAAACCATAAGAGTTAGAAGGTCGGTCAAATGGAGAAAAAGTTGCATTCATAGAAGATTGTCAAGCAGTTCAAACAAATCGAGATTATCAGGCCGGTTATTGAGATATCAGAAAGTAATTCGTCATTTTGATTTTCTTTTTTCCCACTTTATTTCGAATATTATCAAATGTCACAGGAGTTTTTATTTGACAGTAATTATCCTCATTTTGACATAATCAGATTTTGTATCAACGTTTCGTACGCTCTGGCCACCCTCAACCTCATTTTTCAATAGGACTGCATATTTCATGACACTTTTCGGAATAACTTTTAACGCTAAATTCAACGATATATCATACAATGTATTCAAAGTTGATTTTCAGGTGATTTTGACCTTATCAAATTTTTGGGTCGGATCTGTATTACATTTAGGTACCTTTAGTTTAATTAACAACATGCAATACATTTCGATAAGAAAATCAACTTACTCATCTTCAACTGAATGGAACGTAACAGAATCAAAGCAAGAAACAAGTAATAATTATTTACAAATTTCAAGAGGTGAAAAACCTAATTCATAATAATTAAACGAAACTATCATATAATGAAAGAAAAATCAAATGATTATTCGAAAGTAAATGATGAACATTAATGAAGTAAGTGTTCGAAATGTCCACCATTAGCAAATGTATAAGAAGTATGGGTTCCAGAACCGCAGAGTGCATTTTACAAAATGGTGGACATTTCGAACACTTACTTCATTAATATTCATCATTTACTTTCGAATAATGATTTGATTTTTCTTTCATTAAATGATAGTTTCGTTTAATTATTATGAATTAGGTTTTTCACCTCTTGAAATTTGTAAATAATTATTACTTGTTTCTTGCTTTGATTCTGTTACGTTCCATTCAGTTGAAGATGAGTAAGTTGATTTTCTTATCGAAATGTATTGCATGTTGGTAATTAAACTGAAGGTACCTAAATGTAATACAGATCCGACCCAAAGAAATTTGGATAAGGGTCAAAATCACCTGAAAATCAACTTTGAATGACATTGTATGATATATCGTTGAATTCAGCGTTAAAAGTTATTTCGAAAAGTGTCATAAAATATGCAGGTCCGTATTGAAAAAAATTAGGTTGAGGGTGGCCCAAAGCGTACGAAACGTTGGATACAAAATCTGATCATGTCAAAATGAGGATAATTTACTGTCGAATAAAAAACTCACGTGACATTTTTTGATAATATCCGAAATAAAGTGGGAAAAAAAGAAAAATCAAAATGACAGAATTTACTTTTCTTATGATATCTCAATAACCGGCCCTGATAATCTCGATTTGTTTGAACTGCTTGACAATGCTTCTATGAATGCAACTTTCTCTCCATTTGACCGACCTTCTAACTCTTATGGTTTAAAAGTTACCAATACAATCCCATTGAAAAAGTGGCCACTCTGTATATATATATACATAACATACACCAATTTTTCGACTATCTATCATTAAAATATAGTCGATTCAAGAAAATTATGGATCATTTTGGCAATGGCGGAAACGCTTCAAGCCAAAAAATATGGCGTCTTTCCCATATGGGACCTTTAAGTCGCATTTTCCTTAAATTTCCACTTTGAGAACACATAGGCTGTATGCAAAGTCGAAAGTAACCTTTATTCCTGACTTTGAAGTCCATTTTCCTTATCTTGGGACTTCAGACCCTTTCATATTGTGGTCACGTAATGAAATACAAATTTGTTATGGGATGTTTTTTCATACGATATGTCTATATGTTCCGTTCTCTGGTTGGTTTGGAATCGTGGATAATAAATGTATATTGCTGTTATTCGATATTCTGAGCAGAACCTAAAATGATAATTTATTTCCTAATACGGAGAAAACATAAACATTATTTTCTATTTCTTGTTGATGGTGAAACCAAGTATCTCTGTCTAGCATATACCTAGTTACTCAAAGAAAACGATATATACTACAAAACCCCGTAATGAGTATTCATTCTGAAATTGGAGTGTTGATTCTGGAATTGAACATCAAATATCAGTGGTATTGAAAATAGTACGCGATAATTGTACATTTTGCCATAATAATATCCATGATAATGTTATCTCAGTGTAAGGAAGGAATCTCTATCCGAAGAGAAATAGCCAATCATAACATTTCAAATATCAAATGGTGTGTAGTGATTGGCTCGAAAATTGTAGTTTGACATGGCTGCGTTCCGCATAGTCTGAAAGTACTCTTAGAATGCTAACTCTGCAGAATGCCGTGCTCGGAAATATCCAATTCAATTTGTTTGGCAATTGTGACTACCTCTCAAAAAATCGAGATATTATGATTTGCTTAAAAACTCTAATTCGACGTTTTCGGACGCCGCAATTATTAGTGTTGAAATCTTCGAACTCATCGTTTTAACACATCAATCTTTTATTGTTTTGCTTTCGTTTTCTTGCACTTTATTCAATGTTTTTTTACCCATTTGCTTCAGGTGGACCCTTCTTCATTGAATTTCATTTTGTCGTATCATTGAAAAGGTCATGGCAGTAGTTTACCGCCGGCGACAGAAGAAGCTTGTTGAACGCAGCTTATCTATGCATTAATTCTGTCAATCCATCCATTACCGGCCTAACCTAACATAAGCCTGTTTAGTATTGCCTCCGTCGACGGTTAACACTTATTTGCTTTCATATTCTATTTATAAAAATGGATGATGACTGTCTCGATATACTTGAAGTCATTGAAAGACGTGATCTTGGGACTTTGGGAAGAGTAGGTTCGGATTATATTCTCATTCTGGCAGCTAATCGATAGTAGTTGGTGGTATACTTGTATGATTTATTAATTCTATTCGAATTGCTACTTGGCATTTTATAGATTTCTGAAATTCAGCTCCAGAATAAATTATTTGAGGATAGTGAATTGTATCATGTCATGCTCATCCGAATCGATATCTGATAATAGACCAAGTTACTTTGAGGAATTCATTTTCGGTAACTTTGATTTCGTTGTAGACATTTAGTCTTATTAGACAAATATTGTAGTAATCTCGCCATCATTGTGGAACAGTAAGTATAAACTAGGACAGAAATGCCCAGACAACTTAATTGGTGCCAAAATAGGTAATGTAGAGTGTATAGTAGATCTGTTTACTGGCTTGTTTATTTCCTGACTATGTGAACATACATGAAGTATTCCCTGAAAGTTCAAGTATTTCAAACACATTTTGCTGGTCACCTTCAGGTGAAATTTAAGCTAATAAATTACTGTATTGACCCATGAGGTTTTGAAGATATATTTGAAATTCATAACAAGTAATTTCATACTATGCACTACGCCTATTAAGTTCATGAATTTTGAAGGAAATCCGGTGGTCCCAGTTACGGTTTTTATAATTCCAATTATAACTTTAGAGTTACTTAGTAGTTGAAGGTAGAATATTTGGTCAGAAATAGGTAAATTCGGACTTCTTCAAGCCATTTTACCTCTGCTTGGTATTATTTTTCCAGAAAGTTAGGTGGGTGAGGCGCTGTCGGATCATTAGTTTTGGCATAATTGCAATCTGAAATTTTTAACGCACTTTATTGCAGCAGACCTCAAAGCTCCATAGGTGTTCCGATTTCAATAAAAAAAAAAATTGGGAGAAGAGGGATAGTACTACAAAACATTCATTCTCAATTTGCATTTAAATGCTGAAAATAGGTGAGAAATAATAGCAAACATGACCGAAAATAGGCGAGTGCGTGAAAGCGACTGAGTAGTGGGGGTAGAGCAGCAGTCGCGGGAAAACGTATGTATATTGATATTAATCTGCTGCTCTATCCCCACTCCTGAGCCGCTATCATGCACTCGCACGTTTTCAGTCATGTTTGGAAATATGTCTCCCTTTTTTCGCAGCTTTCAAACGCAAAATGAGAATAGACGTTTCGTAGTATTGTACTTCTTCTCTCAAAATATTTTAGGAAAATTGGAATCGGCCCACCTATGGAGCATCCAGGTCGGCTGCAATAAAGTGCGTTAAAAAATTCAGATGGCAATTATGCCAAAACTAATGATCATACAGCGCCTCAATTTCTGACACACAAAGTACATATCATTCACTACTATGTCGTGAGGAGCCTCTGCATCTCACACTCTATTTCAATTCAATAACTTCAATTTGTTCCTGAACTTTTTATATTTGTTTCTATTCTTGAAGTGAAACTTCTTTGGGCGCGATGAAAGTAAAATTTCAAGGTCCAATTTGAGTGTAACGTTTTGCGTCAGAAGCGTTTCGTTCTGTGCAAGAAAGGATGAGAAAGAGACACTTGGCCAGAGAAAGAAGAAGAGGAAACTATGCTGTATAAGTTGCTGGGTAGTTGGCAGAACATACAAGACTTGCTCGATTTCTCATTACTTTCGAATTGTAAAATGTTAGTACAATTACTGATATAAGTTTTGAGCTCTTCTATATATTTGCTGGAGTACACTTCCATCTAATTATACAGTATCAATTCAATTGAACAGTATCAATCCTTGATTTCCTTGAAGCTCATGTTGTTTAAATTCATTCAAAAAGCCCGAAGTATTTGAAAAAAAATTAATATCGGTGTGAAATCAATCGTATAGAAGAACCTTTTTCAGAAGCCCAACCCTAGTATCATATGGCTCAAATGTATCATCGATATTTTTTCAGATCGACTATTTGATTAAGTGATAAACATGTTTCGGCAGTCGATTTACCTGGTGATAATGATCTGGTTGCTGAATCTAAGGATGTTGAAATCTTTCAACCAGAGGCGCAGTCAGATGAAGTTAATCTTAAATATTTTTGATTTGCCCCTAATATTTATGGGTAGATTTTGTAGAGTGACTTGAAGCTACATTTTTGAACCGAATCGAATAAAATTTGGCCCAAATTGTAACTATTCCTATGTTGTTGGGTTTGAAGATCGACCAAATCAATCATTTATAATAATACAAATGTTAAAAGATAGAAAACGTATAGATGAAATATGTGTAGATGAGTTACGTTAGTAATGTTAGTAACATTGAAATTTACAACTTCAGCAACTTTTGGCAACGTTTAATAGTAAAGAGGCCAAGTCCATTAGAAATAATTTTCGTGGGACTGCATAGTATTATACCGACTAGTGATATCATCGTATTCAGTAGAGTTTTCTGAGTAGGAAAAATCATGTCGTCGCTCAGCCTGTGGAGTGAATAGCTATGACGTCACAAAGATGGCGGTTCTCAGTACCAGATTTTGTAGATTAACTCTAGAATTACTCAACCTATCACTACATATGTACTGTAGTTGAAAAGTTCATTGAAAGCCTGACAAAAACTGTCCCACAAATTTAATCATGGGTTCTATACTTCAGAAGATATTTAGTGAAGAACCTCTTTGATTTCAAATTAAAAAAATCCTATAACGCAAGATAAAAACTTCAGTTTTAAAAATATTGCAGTGTTTCTTGATTTCAGTGAACATTTTAGTCTTCAGAGCCCCCGTGACTCGGTATGCGCGTAAATGACCAATTCTTGCTCAAGAAGTCAAATGTGATACAAAGTCTTTCAGCCAAGTAAAGTGTTCATTTGTTAAGAATAAAAAAAATATATACAAATGTTGCCAAACTTATTACAACTGGTATCATTGTCATCTTGACTGTAATAATTATATTTATTGAAACATCTGACACCAATGTGACAAACATCTGCCAAACATTTCTGTTTTTTGTCTGCACAACCACAGCGTGATGTTCTGCATCCTGTCTTGCAACTACAAGAGATCAGCTCCAAATCTTTTAGGGATATCGGTTCTTTTGAGGACATTATGGGGCGTGAATGCTCATCTTCCATCTCCCAACCGCAAAGGAAAACTTTGAATAACCATGTCAGCAGTATGCCACCAAAGTGCTTGATAATTTGCTCGGTGCAGATGATGGATGAGAACATGTTTTGTTGGTTGTAATTCGTCAAGTTCCTTCACTTGTTGGAACATGGCTATCCGAAAGTCGTCTATCTTTTTTATCTCTTTGAATGCATTTTTTAGTGGAGTACAATTGAAAGACGAACGTCTCTGTCTTCTCGAGGTGCTCTTCACGGAGCTGAGGATACCGCCCAAAATCATTCGGCAACTGTGCGTGCTTCGTAAACGTTAACCAACTAGATTTTTTTTGAATCGCCGGAGAAGGCACTGGTGCTATCGCATCCGGTTATGGCATGGTAAGCAAAGCTTTTTTTACATCTTGATCGATTTTCCTTGCAATGTCATGGACTGGTACAAATTTTGGTTTCTTGTATGTTCCAAATTTCATCCACAAAGAAGCTGGTACCCAACAAACATTTCAAGTAAAATTTACATCATTTCGACCTTCGAATAGGTCAACGCCTGAATTGGCGAAGGCAATTCTTACGTTATAATTACCTCAAAGTCGAAAATTGGGCAATTGAGACATTCTGCCTAATAAGTCGAAGGCATAAATAGGTAAAATTACCTCCAGAATAGTCGACTGTTGATAATAACTTAGTCATTTCTACCTATTTTAGATTATAAACACTATAATAAAACAAACAATCGTAGGTTAGGAGAAGATGATAAAAGTTTACTGTATATTGTGTATCTCAACCTACATGGTAATTCATGAAAGCTTTGAAGATGAACATGGCGTATGAAAAAAGAACTGTCAAGAACCGTACAGCAGAGAATGGTGTATGCAGTTAATGATTTCACATTCACATCTAGTTCGGATTTTATTTGCGATACCAACTTTTCTGTGATAATGTAGAATTTTACTTATGTAAAACAAGTAGCCCCCTCCAAAATATCAAATTTGTTTAGAAAAAAAATTCATAAAATTGAGTGTACTTTTTTCATCAAACACTGCAAAAACTATTTTTATAGATGAAGTATGTATATACATATCATATACACCAATTTTTCTACTATCATATACACCAATTTTTCTACTATTAAAATGTGGTCGTTTCAAGATAATTATGGATCATTTCTGCAATGGCGGAAACGCTTCAAGCCAAAAAATATGGCGTCTATCCTATATGGGACCTTTAAGTCGCATTTTCCTAAAATTTCAACTTGGCTTTGTCCTTTATTCCTGACTTTGAAGTCCATTTTCCTTATCTTGGGATTTCAGACCCTTTCATATCGTGGTTACGTGATGAAAAACAAATTTGTTATGAAGTGTCTACTCATGCGATATGTCTATGCGTTCCGATCTGGTTGGATTGGAATCGTGGATAATGAATTTATTTCGTTTTTACTCGATATTCTGAGCAGAAACACTGACATTATCATTCAAATTCCTGATACGGAGTAAAAATAAACATTATTTTCTACTTTTTATGGATGGTAAAACCAAGTATCTCTATCTATCCTATACCTAGTTACTCAAAGAAAACGACATATACTACAAATCTCCGTAATATGTGTTTATTCTGAAATTGAAGTGTTTATTCTGGAATTGAACATTAAATATCAGTGATGTTGAAAATAGTACGCGATAATTGTATTCAGTGCACATTTTGCCATAATAATATCAATGATAATGTTATCTCGGTGTAAGAAGGGAATCACTATCCGAAGAGAAAATTGTAGTTTGATATTTCCGCGTTCAGCATAATCTGAAAGATTGCAGTATGCGGAGCCCGAAAATATCCTATTTAATTTTGTTGCCGACTACCTCTAAAAAAATCGAGATATTATGATTTGCTTAAAAACTTTAATTCTTCGTTTCCTAACGCTGTAATAATTGATGTTGAAATTTTCGAAGTCATGGTTTTAACACATCAATCTTTCATTATTTTGATATTTGCTTTCGTTTTCTTGTACTTTATTACATTTTTGTAACCCATTTGCATCAGCTGGACCAACTTCATTGAATTTAATTTTGTCGCATTATTGAAAACGCTACAGTAATAGTTCACCGATGGCCACAGACAAAGCTTGCTGAATGCAGCTTATATATGCATTCATTCTGTACATTCTGTCAATCCATGCATTACCGGCATAACCTAACATTACCCTGTTTTTTATTGCCCCCGTCGATGGTTAACACTTATTTGCATTCATATTTTTATTCATAATAATGGATGATGAGTGTTTTGAAATAGTTGTCGTCATAAAAAGACGTGGAGCCCATAGTAGAATATTCCTATGGACCACGTTAGTGGGAACATAATGGATCTGATCTTTGGACTTTGGGAATTGTAGGTATTCTCATTCTGGCAACTAGTCGATAGTAGTTGGTGGTATAGATGTATGGTTTATTGATTCTATTCAAATTTTTACTTTGCATTTTATAGATTTCTAAAATTCAGCTCCACAATAAATTATTTGAATAGAGTAAATTGTATCATGCCATCTTCATACGAATCGATTCGGCCTTCAATATCTGATAATAGACCTAGTTACTTTAAGGATTTCATTTTTAGTAATTTTGACTTCGTTGTAGACATTCAGTCTAATTAGACAATTATTGTAGTAATCCCGCCCTCATTGTGGAACAGTAGGTATGAATGGATAAAAAATGCCCAGGCAACTCAATTGGTGCCAAAATAGGTAACGTAAAGTATATAGTAGACCTGTTCACTGACTTGTTTTGATCCTTACTATGTGAACATACATGAGGTAATAATTAGGTTAATTTTTACTAGAAAGTTTTCCCTGAATGTTAAAGTATTTTGAACACATTTTGCTGGTACCCTTTAGGTGGAATTTAACCTAATAAATAGCTCTATTGACCCATGAGGCTTTGGAAGTATACTTGAATTCTATAACAAGTAATTTCATACTATGCCCTACGCCCAATAAGTTTATGGTTATTGAAGGAGATTCGGTGGCCTCAATTGCGGTTTTTATGACTCGAATTATAACTTTGAGTTAGTTAGTAGTTGAAGATGGAATATTTGGTCAAAAATAGGTGAATTCAGACTTCTTGAAGCCATTTCACCCCTCTGCTTGGTATGCATTTTCTATATTGCTAGTTGGGTAGCTTTTCATAGAAGTAAATCATCAATAAAAGCATGTCAGTGTCACGAAGTCTCCTGAATCCAGTCAAGAAAACACTTCCTCGTGATTCGATTGCAAGTATTCAATGTTCCGGGAAATACTAGTGATTGGTGCTTACTGTTTCTAGATAAGCAAAACCAAAAGATGTCAACAGTTCGTGATTGTCGTCATGTTTCAATTTCTTCGGACATAATTTCTGTCAAGCTTGCGTTATTTCCAATCGAATGTATAAAGCGATCCCATTTTCTAGGAAGAATCGTCTCACGTTACGTCTCGATGATATCTTGTGTTCAACTGGAACAGTCGAATGACTCCGTTTTGATTGCGTTACAGACTTGATCGATGCTTTGTTATAGCGATGGAAGAAAATATGAACACCTTTAGGTTTTCCGATAGCCTGAACCAGCGCTTGACCATCGATTAATGTAGCGGTTTTGATTTCCGGTTCATTAACTAATGTATCCAATATTTTTTTATCTTCTTGTAATAGGTTAGTAACTGATGCTTTCGTAGTTTGTCTGAGTTCTACATTATTATCGAATAAAGATGGGGGTGCATTGCGTAGCTCATTTTGTAATAATTTTTTAAGACAAATTCATGCCCACTCTTCACGGCAGAAAACATCTGACAAACTAAAAGTATCCATCGCAACGTATCTGTTTGTTATTTTATTCGTTAGTTCCGAAGTATGAAAGTGCTTGAATGCCTTCAATTTAACTTACTTCAAGAGGCTGTAGACATTAATATCTTTTTCCACTAACCGAGAATTGAAAACTTGATTTTTTTTGTGCAACTTCACCACTGAAGATGTTCATCAATATTGAAATATTGAATTTTCTCCATCAAATACCGGAATTTTCGAAAATACTCAAAAAGCTACATCACATCCGCCTCATTTCTCGCCAAGTTAGATGGACTCACATCTTCATAAGTATTTTATATCTGCGGCAATCGGATCTGCATTGCCAAGTCGGCTTTGAGTGAAATTTTACGAATTTGATCTGGCACACTTGGTGATTGCACTAGAAACGGTTCTTCTTCCTGGAGATTTTTTTATCGTTTTCTCTTCTGGCAGATGATGGACAGGTCAATATTCATCACACCAACACTCCTTCTTAATAACAGACTCCTCAACATTAACAGCCTGTGGAGAAAAAAAAAACTTCTTCACCTTTCTTTTAGCGCAATCTATACTTCCTTACCAGAAAAGTTTGTTAATATATTTTTAGATATGTATATATTATTGATTTCGATTCAATTCACGGGATAGATAGCTAACGAGCCAAATTGGGTCAACCAAATACTATATTCATTTATCTAGCCATCCTACAGTGGAAACTTGTATACAGTATAATCGGCATCAGAGTATACTATAAACGAAATCTAAGAGCCATTGGACCCTGCCTATTCAAATCCCGTTTAGTATTTTCTAAATGATATACACCTTAACAGCATTATTATATTATTATCATTTTTAACAGCATTTCAATTTTGAATATGTTTTTTTTATTGTTGCCGGAACCGATTTTCAACACGTTTGATATTTTAGTAAATGATGCATAACATATTCGAACTTAAAACTTTTCGCGACAAGTTTTTGATTCTGTAAATCACGGAATAACCTACGTCTCACATCCAAAGCAATTATTTTTCAGTTTTTAGTGCATTTGAATAAAAGCTTGCCTTTAAAAAGGTTTTGTTTTAATTATTTTATTTTGTGTGTTTTAGTACGCCATAATCTATGCATTTTTGTCAAAGCATCGTTATTATGAGTCCTTTTTCCTTTAAATTCTGAGCTATCTAGTCCTTCATTGACGAGACCATCTAAAGATGAACTCATCCGCCATCTTGGAGTTGCCATCTTCAATTTAGGAATTTTAACTGAAAATCGATAATCTTCGACTAAATTCATAATATCCTGCCGAAAAACCCCGTCATACCAATTCTGAATCGAATCGGGCCATAATTACCAAACTCGTCCGCCATCTTGAATTTGTGAATTTTGATCAAAAATTCATTATCTCCGACCTCAAAAACCCCCACATACCAATTTTCAATAGAAAACAGAGATCATAGGCCATCTTGGAGCCGCCATTTTGATTTTATGAATTTTAAAGAAAAATCCATAATATTCGACCCTAAAAACCCCCATTTACCAATTTTGAAAAAGACCATAAACCTAAACTCGTACGCCATCTTGGAGCGCCATTTTGTTTTTTTCTATAACAAAAATTCTATGGGCCGCCATTTCAATTCCATGTTTTGCCGAAATATTCATAATCTACGACCCCGAAAACCCACACATAACAATTTTGAATCGAATCGGACCATAATCACAAAACTTGTCCGCCATCTTGGAGCCGCCATCTTGAATTTATGAATTTTGACAAAAGTTCACAATTTTCGTCCCCGAAAACCCCCACATACCAATTTTGAGTCGAATCGTACCATAATCACAAAACTCGTTCACCATCTTGGAGCCGCCATTTTGTTTTTTTCCCCAACAAATTTCCTAATGCATTGTCACCGGAATTATGCACACCTGCCAAATTTCAGCTCAATCGGATGTCGACAACTGTTCCAAAAATGGATTACAAATTTTGAACTGGAAAGAATGACATACGAACGAAGCAAGTTGAATAAAACCTTATGAAAAATACGGTTCGGGCGGTCGCGGACCGTGTCAATCGCACCATCTTTGTGAGGTCATAGCTACTCACTCCACAGGCATGTCCTTTTTTAAAAATTAATGAACATGTACCCGCAATTTCGAGTTTAAAATTCGGAAGTGGCAGGTTATAATAGTCCGACATGTTCGCTACTTTCAAGGGTATAAGACATATTGTAAATTTTAGGTTATAACTTTGAAATGGTGAGTCATGGGCCTGCGACGTGGTTGCCGCTATCCAGTGGTGGAAAAGTTAATAATTTAGGTCCACTGGGCACTTTATGATGGAAGGAGCTTTAGAGTGGTATATCTACACGTTCTGCCACTTTAAAGTTATATTATCCAAAAGCCGCCATATTTACAGGAATATGCTTGGTCGCCATTATTAGAGAAATGATCGAAATATTCAATAAAGATTTATTTGTCATCAGCACTGCATCAAACGTAGTAATTGGTTACGTAACCATTTGTTTCAACTAACCAAGATTGATAAAACAATGTTCGAGGGATTCAAGTACATAATTTCAGAGGCGAGTTATTTCCAAAATTATAATGTTTTCCTCAAATACAGTGTATTCAGATGGTGCGTGCTCACATTCGAGCTACAACACCCATATTTCACATAAAACTTTCAATCGTTTTAATTTTATCCTGATCAGAAGTATCCAAATTTATATATACTTACTTACGCGTTTGTATGTTTATATGTTATATATTTTTAAAGTTGATCGAGTGTTAGAAATGAATCAGGCAAAATGGAGGAAAGAGGAACATTTATCACAAAAATGTGTTGCTGAGATCGAGCTACATACCATTTACACAAACGCATTCAGTTGTTTAACGTGTCTAGTGTCGGCCACTACATATCCAAGTTTTTGCCAGGTGATCACAACGTGGTTGGAATGTGGCTATCTTAGATCCAGGAACGTAGATCGGAACGTAGCAGCCACCAAAAAAGTGTTTCCCATTTTGGTAGCCGCCGCGTGATAGAACCGTGGTTGTGGCCAAACACTTAAAAGTTTCCCAGAATCGTGGCCGCTACGTTCCGTCTACTTGAAATGCTACTTGGGATCCTATCGGAAGAGGTAGATTTCAGGAAGTATATAAATGGATGACGTTCTGACCTGACTTGTCTGTTTGTCACAGAATAGCTGTTTCTCTAATATTCTATTCAAACGGAAATTTGCATTCAAATTGATGAAATATTTATACACACAAAGAAATAGGCTAATATTCTCTGGATTTGTAGGATCCCTATACAAAACTTCGAATTAGTTGCATGGTTTACGAAAAAATCGCAGACACGCATACAAATATACATGTCAAAAGTAGAATCTCTTTTTTTGAAGTCGATTAGAAAAATACGTGCTACGCATATTCCACCCTTCTTTGCTATACGGGTGTAACAGTTGAGTTTCCGTTTTCTTTCTCAGCAGGATAGTATTCGATTTTTAATGCCTTGATAGAGACAATCTCGTGAACCCAAAATAATCTATCAAGCAACTGCAAATATTTTTTTAATATTCCTGAAAACATATAAGCCTTTCATTGTTGATTTGATTCTCTTCACCATTTTCGAAGAACTACTTTCCATTATCGTATTTATTGAAATACTGAATTTACCCCTATTGGTAGCACAGTTGACAAGTAGAAAATCAATGAACCCACATTATGTTTGTTCAATTTTTTGACTATTTCTCTCATACAGATTATTATCAATGGAAAATCAACGGTCGGTAGTTATTCTTAAGCCAATTAAATAACCAGATAATTGGTGAAGCTGTTATACAGAGAGAGTTATTTATTATAATAATGAAAATAACGCACCACGTATTTCTTGAGTACCCTTGGGATGATTGTGGTTTGCATCCAAATCAATTCATTCGGGAAGTACAAGTTTATTTATTTGAAGATAAGAAGAAGTGACCAGAATGTACCTCAACATCAAGTTCATTCAACACATTATTTCAATCAGTTCCAATCACAAATATACTATTTCTTGAAACTCAAAACCAACCCCTCTTCGATTTCGGTAAGCTTTATACTCACAGTAGAAACTTGTTTTCATTTCAACCAAAATGTTTCACATGAATTCAATAATTAAATAGGCCCCTCATTATAGATTTCTATTCTTTTAATTTACGGAACTGACATAGGATCAATCAAACTCTTTATGGTATGTCATGTATATAAGTAAACTGTGGCCACAGAAGTTCTGGCAGTATATCAATCCAATAATTAAAATGTTGCTATGGAATAACAAATCTGCTGAAAAGTTGTGACCTATAATACATTTTTATTCAGAAATTATTATTGAAATCCTCAGAGAATATCTATATTTTTGTAAAAATATGAATTAATTTCGCAAATGTAAACACTCTCAATTGACTATTGAATAGAAATATTGTATGAACATCCTGATCATAGTATCAAACATATCAATGAATTAATTGTTTTAACCGTTGTTATTTTATTAGTGCATCCCAAGTTTTTACCAATTGGATTTTTATGTAGATCCCACTTCAAGACTTTCAAAAAATGTTGGTACATCTTTTTATAATCTTGAATAATGAAACATGATCAAAGATGCATCAAATATTAATCCTGGAAGTGTTTTCTGGAGCAGAAATGATTCCATATTTGATTGCCCTCCACGTTCAGTAGTGAATCGAAGATGATCCCATAGCTGACTTTATAAACACATGTCTTCATAGAAATTAAATTCATAGTATAGCACATGTAATCCCTTTCAAGGGTGACATGTAACGCCAATGAACTTCACCACTCCCTTGATTACCGTTCCACTATAAATTATTGGCCCAATTATTTTGATTTATGTCATGCAAGTAAATGTTGTTAAAAGTATGTTGCTTCTGAGGATTTCAACATTAATTTCTGAAAAAAAACATGTATTAGGTCTCACAGAAAAAATGAGATGATTACTGTTAATATTTATTGCGCGATAAAATTTTATTACGAATTGTTCCAAGGAGATTTATTATTCAATAGTGGCATTTTAATTACTAAGTTGATCTACCGCGATAACTTCTGTGTCCACAGTATTCGTGTATACAGGATAATTCAGTCAACAGAAATCAATTTCAAAATAGCTGAAATTCTGGATTTGGGAATTCGTAAGTATGAAGTATCCATTGAGCAATTCCTTACCATGCCACGGCGCTAAAACAAAACAAAAATTCTCCGAATTTTCTTATTTTGAGCTACAACTCCAGAAGTATTGGATCTGTGAAACGAAAAATTTCCCCAATTTGTATACAGGGTGTTGGTGAATAAGTGCGTCAAACTTCAGGGGGTGATTCTGCATGAAAAAATATTTTAAATTCTTGTTTTCCGGAACAGGGTGTTAAAGTTTTTCTTAAAAACTGACTATTTATTTATTTTATATTCGAATGAAATTTGGTGAGTACTAAGAGGCATTTTTTGGCATGCAATTAAGAATTTTATGTTCATCATTCCCAAGCAGCATTATAGTGACGGAAACTGATACTGCAACTTCGATTTAGTGGTGATTACCACTAAATCTACAACTATACATTAAGGATAGCTAAAATTTTATATGTGTATGGTTGTAGTCACGTAATTTCCATCTATGGTAGCCACTCCACAGTTCTTTAACGTATTAGTGTCATTTGAGGTGTCTGACACATTATGGCCACTGATCAAATCACTTTAAAGGTTTTCAAACTTGAAAGTGGAAAATAACCGTTGAGGTAACCATCCTTCACCACTTAGAAGTCACAGTCACTTTCAAGAGAGTATGATAGTTTCGGTGACGTTCTGGTAACTTCCATAAAACCTTCAATGTTGCAGGCACTTGATTGTGATATGTGATGATGGTTGCCACGTTCTTGCTATCTCCATAAGTGATATCCACAGTTCGCATTTGATAAAAGTCACTGCATTTTACAATAACCTTCAAAATTCACCATTCCGCGCGATGACGAAAGCTAACCTAAGTTTTCTCAAATTATTTTATTGTGGCTTACAAAAAGTTGTTCAACCTGTTACGTGAAACATGAATGATATTTATTCAATATGAAATGGCTTATGCGTTTTCAATAGAATATTTTCACTGAATTGGAAGTGACCGTGGATTGGTGCGTGCCATGACGAAAACTAACCTCACTTTTCTCAAAATATATTATTGTGGCTTACAAAAGTTCGTTTTACCTATTACGTGAAATGTGAATGATATTCATTCAAAATAAAAGGGGTTATGCGTTTTCAATAGACAATTTTTCTTGATTTTGTATAAAAAGTTTAATTTAAATAGATCAGATTTCTGACTTGTGCTCCTGCTTAATATTTATACTTTAATTGTCAATTCTGTTTGCATAAATGCCATCATTTTCATTACTTGTTACTTATACTTGATAATTGTTGATTGGAGCTGCATAAATCCACTATACTTGCTACTTGTCTTTTTTTAACAATAAATGAACATGTACCCCCAATTTCGAGGTTATAACTTTGAACTGGCAGGTTATAATAGCCCGGAGTGTTCGCCCCTTTCAAGAGTATAAGACCTTTTGTGATTTTTAGGTTGCAACTCTGAAGTGGTGAGTCATGGGCCTGCGAGGTGGGTGCCACTTACTGAAGATTTTCCTGAAATTTTTGGCCACATTTTCCAAATCTTCTCAAGGTTAAACCTAAAAAACATTCATTTTTATGTAACCCGTTTTCAGACTTTGACTTTAGAGTTTGAGCCAATAGAATAAGATTTATATATATATATATATATATATATATATATATATATATATATATATATATATATTTATATATATATTTTTTTTTAACGTTTAAACAATTTCCAAATTATTTTTATGTCTCTAAATTATATATTCCTATGTATTTCACCTTGGTTAACTAAGAAATCATATTTTTTTTTATATTTGATCTAATCAATACTCAAAATTCGGGATGGAATGGACCCATATATTTCATCCCGAATTTTGAGTATTAATTAGATCAAATATAAAAAAAATATGATTTCTTAATTAACCAAGGTGAAATAGATAGGAATATATAATTTATAGACATAATAATTATTAATTTGGATATTGTTGCAAAGTACCAATTGTATAATGTCTATAATTCCGAATAAATATATATATATACATATATATATATATATATATAATATATATATATATATATATATATATATATATATATATATATATATATATATTAGAGTATATTGTAAACTGAAATATATTATTTTAAGTTATTTTAAAGGAATGTTATTTCGAATTTTGAATAAAATACCAATTATAGGAGATATTTTTTCTGAGATTTTCAATATGGTTTTTCCAAGAAAGTTGTTCATCAATGTATAATCCAAAAAATGTTGTTGTTTCTGAATATTTTATAAGTTTTTCCAATATGTTTTGTTTCTCATGGTTTTCAATGGTGTTCAATGATTAATTTTTTATAAGGATACTAGCTGACCCGACACATGATGTCGTATAGATATTTTGCTACTCCCTAATTTTTTTTTCTAGAAAACTCATCCGTTATCAGTTTTCCCGTTATCCCATTTTCCAGTGATACCGTTTTTTCGTTATCCCGTTTTTAAGATAAGATTTTCAATAAAGTTTCTCCAAGAAAGTTGTTCATCGATGTATAATCCTCAAAATTTTGTTGTTTCTGAATATTTCAAATTATTACATTGAAAACTACACTCTTTCCAATATGTTTTGTTTTTTATGGTATTCAATGGGGTTTTAGTTCAACGATTCATTTTCCATAAGGATACTAGCTGATTCGACAGACGTTGTCCTGTAGAAATTTCTCTATTCCCTGATTTTTTTCCGTTTTCCTGTTATCCAGCCAAATGGAATGAATTCGTTATTTCAGTTATTGTGCACACTTATGAAAAATCCCGAAATACGTCAATTTTCCCCCCTTCGAGTGACAACAAAATTTCATCCCTATTTGTTTCAACCTCCTTCGAGTGACAGTTACAACCCCCAATTTAAATGGGAAGTAGGGGCATGTGGTACATAATTCAAAAGGTCTCTCCATTCTCTATTCAAAAATGGTATTTTTTTAAAATTATTTACAGAAATTAAAAAAATGTATCCGAATGATGTAATTCGCTCCAACACGCTAAAAACTAATACTAATACCGTTTCTTGATAATGAGAAAGTAAGAAATAGTCAATTGTACGCTATAGTTTTTCTACGACTATTTTAATCATATAATTAGAAATCTGTTATCTTTTCATAACAGTTTCTATCATACACTTTCATGCCGTCATTGAAAATAAAAATATTAAAAAATATAAAAATCTAATCAATTTAAAAAAAAATAGGAATTGAACCCACAAGCTCCAGCGTGAAAAATCCGGGACAACCCTGAATTAACACTTCTATCCTCTGTCTTATTTATGGATCGAAATTAACTCCTACAATATCAGATTAGGTGGTATCAAATTCAGAATATCACTGTTAGCATCACGACTAATTTAGGTACTGTCCTGACTATTTCATGTTTTGATTAATTTTATGAAAACTACCAAATGTCAAAAAATTATTATCAGACAGATGTTAATAGATTTGATTCGATCTCATATTATCAATCATCATGAAATTCGTTATTATAATGACAGTGTAGTAGCCCATTCGAGAAGTTAGCATGGCAATGTTCGTTTTGTTCAGAATTCAGAAACATGGTTCATTTAACAGAAATGCACAAAATAACAGTTCTGCAGATGATTGGTTGCAGAGACAACACAGATCGAAGTTGCTTGCTTATTTCACGAAAAATTTCCTGATTTGCCGCCTATATCTCAAGAGACAATAAGTAAAATAGAAAAGCAATTTCGCGAGCTTGGACATGTGAGGCAGATAAAAAAAGCACCTTCCAAAGCAATAAATATTGATACCAAATTGGATATACTGCTTGAGTTTGAGGAAAACCCACATACTTCAAGTCGACAAGCAGTCGCAACATTGGATGTTAGCCATTCATCGATTCTTCGAAAATTAAATTCATCCCTATAAATTGATACCAACTCAGGAGCTCATGGAAGATGCTTTTGATCGAATAACGTATTTTTGTGAACAAATGAAATGTTAGATAACAATGTGATCCAATTGTAACATGTTTTGTATTCTAATGAGTGTACTTTTACGCTTCACGGACCTGCTAATCGTCAAAATTGCCGCTACTGGTCTACGGAAAACCCTCACTGGATGACAGAGGAAAATACACAATACCCTCAAGAATCATGTTTGGGCAGGGATAGTTGGAAACCATGTCATCGGTCCGTTTTCAATTGATGGGAATTTGAATGGGGATAATTATTGAGCAATGTTCCAAAATAACGTTGTGCCAACATTGGCAAACTTATATTCAGATCCAGCAAACCCACAAGTTCCAGCGAATATGGTATGGTTTCAGCAAGATGGAGCACCGCCACATAACCAAATCAATGTCCGGCAGTACCTACACCGAATATTCCCAAATCGGTGGATAGGGAGGCGAGGATGGATTGAATGGCCAGCATTATCACCTGATCTTGCGCCATTGGACTTCTTCTTATGGGGGATATGTTCCATAACGTTAGAATACAGTTTTATTTAGGATTAGGATGCTGCCAAGACGTTCGAGGCAAGCATTTTACATCATCAGGAACTGAACTAATGATTTTATTTTTTCTTGTTGATTTCTGTAATACATTCGAAAAAAATAATATTTTTGAATAGACAACGAAAAGACCTTTGATGTATCACATGCCCCTACTTCCCATTTAAATTGGGGGTTGTAACTGTCACTCGAAGGAGGTTGAAACAAATAGGGATGAAATTTTGTTGTCACTCGAAGAGGGGGAAATTGACGTATTTCGGGATTTTTCATAAATGTGCACAATAACTGAAATAACGAATTCATTCCATTTGGCTGTTCCACACGGGATAACAGGAAAACGGAAAAAAATCAGGGAATAGAGAAATTTCTACAGGACAACGTCTGTCGAATCAGCTAGTATCCTTATGGAAAATGAATCGTTGAACTAAAAGCCCATCGAATACCATGAAAAACAAAACATATTGGAAAAAGTGTAGTTTTCAATATAATAATTTAAAATATTCAGAAACAACAAAATTTTGAGGATTATACATCGATGAACAACTTTCTTGGAGAAACTATATTGAAAATCTTATCTTAAAAACGGGATAACGAAAAAACGGGATAACTGGAAAATGGGGTAACGGGAAAACTGAATAACGGATGAGTTTTCTAGAAAAAATAAAATAAAAGAGTTTTTGCATTTATTTTTATTCTTAGGGCCGTGTTATGGTAAAGAATTGCTTGATGGATCCTTCATACATTCATCTACCCGAATCCAGAATTTCAGCTGTTTTGTAATTTCTGTTAGATTTTGGGTGAAATTTTGTTTTCTTATCTCCGCCAGTTTCGAAAATTTAAACGAGTCGGAAAAAAATGGACCATACTGATTTCAATATTTAATTTTTTTTATGGATAACTTTATCGCTATATCAGTTTCAACATTTGTAATTATCTGGTTCGTTAATTGGCTGTAATTATATTTGAGAATATTCACTGACATATTTTTATTGGTGTAGGACTGAATTATATTTCAATTTGTTCAGTAGAAATAGCCAGAGAATTTTATGAATTATTTGGGTTCATTAATTCAATCTACTAGTGAATTAAGCTCCCATTGGAAGACGTATTAATTGAAATAGAGAAATTATTTTATTTTCGAAAAAAACATATCAATATTTCAATTAATACTACAATGGAGAGAAGTCCGGAAAGTATAGAAATAGAAGTTGTAAAGAATCAATTTTTTTAGGTTCGTTAATAGGACCGTATTAAGAATAAAATACTTGTAGAACTACCAACTACCACGTCAGAGTTTTTCTCCATGTAATCTACTCAGAGAGTTTTTTAGTTTTGGAAAGTCATCAAATATGGTTGGTTTGGTACCGTTTTGGCTATATAAATTTGCTTTCGGACGCCCCCAGGTACTTAGTTGCATTCTTAGAAATATTCATTAAGTTGTTTCCATACAATTCTCCTGTTAAAAATAGATAGATTTGTTTTTTTTTTCACAGACTAGTAGTAGGGATGTGTTTGTAGTCAATTTCCAGATAGAAGTAGAGCACCTACAGTGGTGATTCTTTTTGTAAAAGAATCAGGCAATTTTGTGGAATCAGATCTGAATGGAATGTTCATAATTCTGGATAAATATTCGTTTAATGGTCTCGCGCTGTTCGATATATGCCGTATGGTAATAATTATAATAATTACGTATTTTTGTCTCCTGAACACGAATCCGAAATAAAAACGTAGCGCTCTCAATGTTGAAAATCCGGATATTTTCAAGCACCGTGTTCTTACGCTGGAATCACTCACAATGCCTCCTTTTTTTACTAGCACAATCTACACACACTCAATTACTCATTTGCGGTACAACCTGGGACAAACATCAACCGGTTTTGTCGAAAAAATTCTTCTTCAACAGTTACACAAGCAACCTAACATAATCATCAACAAACAAACAACCTAAGCTCAATCTGTATCTGTATTTAGTATAGCTCTTCATAGCACAAACTACAGCCTACTACAACAAATCTTTGACTCGTTTAATGAATAATGATATCAGGTAAAGATTATTGTAACGTGGTTTAAATATTCTCAATGTATCTAAACACTATTTCAAAGTTGCTCTCAAAATTTATCGCTGAAACAATAGTTTCAATATCAAAATTAATTTTAATCACTAATAATTGTTTTTCTTATTTTCCATAGTTTATGTGGGAAAATCAGTATTATCTTATTTCTAGTGTTCAAATTAGTAGATCTTCTAAATGAGGTATTCCTCAAATGAATGAATTCATTGAAAAAAATAAGAAGCTTTGTTGGATCTTCCTAAATGATGATGCCAACTTTGTGATGTTCGCTGATGACAAATCTTTAATTTTCTCTGAGAAATTTTTTTTCCAATTTTTTATTGTACTTTGTGAATTGGAATTGGGAAAAATTGGGAAATATTTTTTTCTATACTTTGTTATTTATGGTTGTTTTTGTAAATTTTAGAAGTTCCAGAAAAAAATCTAACAAAGTTAAAAATGTGTTTATAACAAATTGGTTAGTTAATAAACAATGGAATTGTTGATAAAAAAAAATTTTTTGTTACTTTATAGAGACTGTCAAAAAAAAATGATTATAAACAATTAAAAATTGTTATTAAGGAAAACATTTTTTTTTCAAAAATCATAATATTTGTAATAAACTGAAGTTGTGAAAAAAAAAATTTCAAAAATATTGAGATAATCAATTTGTTTATAAAAAATTTATCAACAAATGGCGGGAAAAATTATTTTTGCAAATCAATTTATATCTTGTATTAATAAAAAAACGATAATATGATGATTAAGGAAAAAAAAATTTTTTTAACAACATTACCTGGATTTTTTTGATTTTGTTCAAGTACAAAAATTATTATAAACAAAGTATGGATGTTTTTTAACTTTCATGGCGTGATCTTGTTGAGTATGTATATAAGAAAGGCTCTACGAAGCGAAAAATGTTTACGAATATTATTTAAACATTATTTTCATTTACAAGACAGAAGTTCGAGAAAATTTTGTTAGTTAACAATCGTTTAACTTGTTGAAAAATCAACTTTAATTGAAATTTCCAACGGGAATGAATTATTTATAGTGTTCCGAATACACCATGATTTTTTCAAATTAAAAAAAAAACATATTTAATACTTTAAATAAATTAATTAATGTGTCGTACTCGCTTTTGACGCCGCGCGCGCAACCTAAAAATGTCGCTCGGAGACCCATTTTCAGCGTTAAATTGAAATTATAAATAATGGAGATAGAGTTCCGGGTTCCTGAGGTTTTTTATTGGAAATTTCCTCCTCTTTCAGAATCTTCTTTTGAAATTTCTTAAATATTGATAGTTTATAAAATATTGGCAAAAAACGAAATGCCATTTTTTTTCATCTTCAATTGTTTAAAAAATGCAATTTTTCATGTGCTAATACACGCTTTTGACACATTTTCTAGGCTTTAATCCGGATCCAATGAGCTATCACACATAATTTTAAGAGCAGTATCTCTATTTTAGACCATTTTCAACTTGTCGAGTAGACTCAAAGAGCTGGCTGTAGAAAACCTAGCCAATCGAGTAACTGACAGAATTAAATGGGGAAAATCATTTACTGCCTGGACGAATTGTTTGTATTTTCTCTTTTCGTAAGAAGCAAAACCCTACCAATTTAGTAACAGCGTGGTAATATTTTTAACATCTATTACTTACAGAGTTGGCCAAGCGGTCAGAAAAGGGAGAACCACAACCTCGCAGGTTGTCCGAATTGTCCACGGAGTTAAGGAGTCCTTCAACAAGGAGCAAAATACTGTCATGGTCCTGCTGGTCATGAAGAAAGCATTTGATACGATTTGGACAGAAGGGTTTATCACAAAATGGTGAGGGCGCACATGGTGAAAATTCTCGAATATTATCTCCATCAGCGGACGTTTAGAGTGAAAATTAGAAATACAAATCTGGAGTGTACTCGGTCGGAGCAGGTGTCCCACAGGGCTCCTGCTTATCACCACACCTATATTCTCTTTTTACATACGATTTTCCTATGTTTGCCCACGTGAATGTAGCCATATTCGCTGTGTGCAAGACTGGTAATGCCCTCTAGTGACTCGATAGCTCAAGGTTTCCTGTTTTATTTCCAATACTCACTATGTAACAATTTGTTTTTTTTAACAATTTCTAAATAATCTAGCACGATTTAACAATTTTGTGCTCACTACTAGTTTCAGATGGATCGAAGTTTTGTTATGTCAAAGAAAAAAGTAGGTAAATGATAAAAAATATTTGTATTGATACGAAAGCTTCACCGCATTTGGAGGTTATCCATGTCAAGTTATGATATTTTGAATATCATAAAGTAATGCTACTTCTGTGTACTTTTAGGTACCTACGGCAAGTAATGTGCTTGCAGGTTGGTTTATAAAGGTCGCAGGTTCATAAGGTCTTGAGAACAAAAAAAAGTGAGGGAGCCATGTAGTTTAAAAAATTAAAAAAGTACCCATATAACCCTGGCTAGCTTTAACCTGACGGGAAACCACTAAATAAATCAGTTTCAACGCAAAACTATTTAATGAAATTCTCAAATGATATAATAATCAGAAAAGGAATGAGGTTTACAATTTCACCTGAATGTGGGATCCCACCTCTACCCTTGCAAGGATGTAAGAACGTTGAACGGTCCCTAAATAAAACAAACACGTTCAACACTCTCTAACACGTATAATTGTCAACAAAATATTGCGTATTGCTTACACAGTACAAGTAACGATGTTTAGTCTTAGTACTTGAACTGCATTTCATTACTTCACATATAAGGCCAATGGCTTTTGTAACCGAAACCAGTTTGTGAAAATTAAAACAAATAACCCTCTGCGAGGTACTCTGTCCTGATAGAATTCCGTGTATGATAGACAACTCGGAAAGACATCAAAAGTATCTCTGTCCTCTGTTCATAAGGGGGATTGATCAGTTTACAACACCGCCCAGGTGTTCCAGAAGTCGCAGTTCAAGTCGCTATTTGCTTTTCATTACCGGCTCAACACTGTCCCACGGAACTTCGTTAATACTTTTACTATCCACTTCTAGACGATCAAATATAAAACGGAAAACATCTCAATTATTAACGAATGTATATGTATGTTGTTATACTACCCAACTAATAATGTTTATTCATCTGGAGTATGGTACAATATTTTAAAGTGTTTTGTGATGAACGGGGAGACCTCAGAAACTGAAAGTTTTCAGCTTGTGCTTGTGCTTATCTCTTTGCTGCAGTTTATGTGATAAAGTTGTAAATGTATAAAATTTACACGTACTATTTTTGCAATCGACTATCCACACAGTAATAGCGAGGGCTCATTGTTATTATACAGTGCGCGGCCACATAATGGAACAAATTCGATATTTCGCTAGCAATGTACTTTTGACAGAAATCCTGAAAGAGGTCGATTTTTGTTTTTAAATGGCCGATTTTTTAATGTATATTCTGAAGAGGTTATGTCATTGGTTTTGACGTGGTGACGTAATCGGTAATTTATTTAAATTGAAATAGGTGTCTTGTGATACTTCATCTGAAAGATCTTTCAATACTGCATTCAATGATAATAAATAATTTGATTTGTTTATACAGGGTGAACAAAAATTAATATTTTATTTAAATGTTGAATTTTGTTGGATATAAAGTTATTCTCTTACTGAAATGAAATACTAATTTTTGTTCACCCTGTGCAAACAAATCTAATTATTTATTATCATTGAATGCAGTATTGAAAGTCCTTTCAGATGAAGTATCACAAGACATCTATTTCGATTTAAAAAAATTACCGATTACGTCACCACGTCAAAACCAGTGACATAACCTCTTCAGAATATACATTCAAAAATCGGTATTTAAAAGCAAAAGTCGACCTCTTTCAGGATTATTGTCAAAAGTACATTGCTTGCGTAATATCGAATTTGTTCCACAATTTAGGCGCGCACTGTATGTATGTTGTTATACCACCCAACTAATAATGTTTATTCATCTGGAGTATGGTAGAATATTTTAAGTGTTTTGTGATAAACGGGAAGACCTCAGAAACTGAAAGTTTTCAGCTTGTGCTTGTGATTATCAGGATCATTACCTACTTCTGCCACCATGGGCGCTATCATAGTTTCATCTGACTCGTCCAGCCTAATGCACACAGCGAACAGTATATCATTCGTTTGCGAGCGAGGTGGCTGCGGGACAAGTAGAGGTCCACCCATAGACAAATTAAAAATAAAGAGACTGTTTGAAACATTGGCGATCTTGACCACCAAGTTTTTGGTACGGCCAGTCGCGCATGGAGGCGCTGTCCGCAATCGACAGACTACTGACGACATGATAATTTTCCAATTTCGACATTTGTCAGAAAATGACAAACCACGTAATAATTTCAGAATAATTCTACTGTTAATTGTCATCGAAAACTTAATGATAGAAATTATACTACGGACTTGAATTATGACCCAACGTCGAAAATGTAATGTTTTGTTATTCGAGTTGACGCTGAAATTCCTCGAAATATTCTTTCACAAGGTAAAATATAAGCTGCTTTTCACAAACTGATACTTATTTCCATCCATCAGTTGCAGAAATTTTTTCACAAACTGGTACTTATTTCCATCCATCATTCTCCATTTCCTATCACCATTTACCATTTGAGGAAGTACGAAGTACATGGTCTCCTTTGTGCTAATAAAATAAAAAAATTATTGAAGGTTTGTTGTAAATGTAAGTTGTTTTTATTTTAGTTAATTTGATGATAAGACTGAACAATATTTTTAATTTTGTTGTTTTTCAGGGTTTCATTATTGTTTTGTATGTAGTTGTACCTTGTCCTAGATGAAATGAAATGTGTTTTTTATAGTGTTTAACTTATTATTCTTGATTTATCAGAACTTTAATTTTGTTCTTGATATCATGAAACAAAGATTTATTTTGAAACTTTATTTCAACCAGGAACGAACTAACATTCTACGAATAGATTACTGTATATATTTTATTAGTGATCGATTTGCCATTCCTGTATTTCATATGATACAACCATTCATTTACAAGAATGGCAAATCGATCACTTATAAAATATATACCATATCAACCATATAAAAGTAATACATTTAAAAAACCCGCCTTATCACAATCGGTAACTGAAGAGAAATCTGTTTTACCAACTGTACTAACTTAGTTCGGCCAGTTGCGAGATATGTCGCCACTGTCTAAACGTGGTGCCAACTTTTTCTGCAGGTTTGACAACTCTCTTTATTTTTAGTTTCTCTATGGGTCCACCTCAGTAGGAAGGTTGTGCCGTATCTAGAGAGGCATAACACCGTCCTGAAAGCGGGCAAGACTTAAGTAATAAATTTCACCAGAAAGGTCACAAATAACAAAATATTCAGAAAAGTTAAAATCAAAGATGTTAGTGTTGATGAGTCGGTGTCCGTAAGATAACAGGCGGCTTACTTTTCATAAACATATCAATCTGGCAATACAGAGGGCTTCAGCCGCTATAAAGTGGATGTCCCTCTGATTGCCAGAAACTCAAATCTTGCCGAAGAAAAAAATATTGATCTATAAGTAGATCATACATCCGGCTGGATGCACTCCGCGAAATTACGAATATACCCAGTACCACAGAATATATTAAACAGAATTCTTACAAATTTTTACAAATTCTTCATACCTAAAAGTCCGCTGACCAGAGATATCACTGGCATTAGCGCAAAACATATATATCAGTCGGTGGACCTCTTTCATTTCATTTCATTTTGAAATGTTCTTGTCTTGGTAGAGTGCTGCTATGTCCTTTTCAAATTCATTTTCATATTTATATTGTTTTTGTGAACTACGATGGGATGAATTAATTATTAATTATTTTTATTGTGAAATGTCTTTTAATCACACTTTATCTGGACTCAGAATATTTTTCATGTATGTATTAACCTATGCAACTATGACTTGTCCCATCTATATAATATGTAGCAAAAAGGATTAATAAAATCTATCTATATATCTATCTTGCACATCCGTTAATGACGAGGGTATAATGCCATTTTATAACGGATTACAGTGGTTAACAATTCAAAAAAAAAAACAAAAAAATCTAAAATACTCATTTTTGGTGTCAAATTCTTTAAAATTTTGGGAAGTGCGAAATAGTTTTGGTGGGTAAACTATTTTTCATTATATTTTTTCTCGCTTATTAAGGACTTTTCAAAGAAAAAATCTGGATGGACTATGAACTGCTAAAGGTTGTGAAAGAGGTTAGGTTACACCTTGCGTTCTAATCTCAATATAACTTCGAAAAATAATGACTAATAATTATTTACAGCATACAGGGCAAACACAAAATGAGAATTTAATGAAAATTAATTAATTCTTATAATAGTTGTGGCAGCTCATGGAGTTCTATCAAATGTCTTACAGTTTGCCAATATTGGTATGAAGATTGAGAATATTTTTCAATCTTTCAACAGCTGCCATTTTGAAACTCAACTCATTTGGCCCATTTTCTGTCAAAATATTGATAGTATCATCTTATTCTTAGTTTTTGATGAGTTGATATTCTAAATGAGGTAATCCGTAGATAAATACATTCCAAAATAAAACAAAAAAAACTTTTTAACAAAAAATTTAACCGACGAAAAAATTAACTGAAAAGCAATAAATACTTTTTAACAAAAAATTAAACCGACCAAAAAGCAACTGAAAAGCAAAATATAAAATAAACCTTCCTAACCTTGATGATAATTGAGCTCCTAAACTAATGTGAGTAACTAATTTTGAGTCGGCGCCAAACAAACAATTATCGAAGATCATTATATTACTTTGAACAAGTTATCAAAACGCCGTTGTGCATCTCGCTGCCATCATTTTACGCTTTACCTAATTCAATTGCTAGTTTGTTTGGCGCCGACTCACATTAGTTTAGGAGCTTAATTATAATTGAAACTAAGAAGGTTTATTTTATTTTTTGATTTTCGGTTGATTTTTTCGTCGGTTTAATTTTTTATTAAAATGCTTTTATTTTTAATTTTTTTTCGGCTGAAATCTACTATTTACTACCTACCCAATTTCTGATTACTTCCAAAATACTTACTCACCTAGCTTACTTTAACTATTAACTGTTGAATAATATGATTATCTACTTCAACTATTTATTGTTATATAATTTAAATTATTTTTAAAAGTTCTGGTTAGTTGATTTCATCACTTTGTATATAATTCCATCCTTTCATAGAATGTTATTATTGTGACGGATGTAGGAGGATCTGTCAATGTCAACTAGATATGTGTGCCAATGTTCACAAGTGAAAAATCAATCATCCCTTTTTTTTCTACCCATAGGGGTGGATTATTCCATTCCTTATTGAAATGTGGTCAACTATTAGGTATACCCCATCCAATAAAAAACCAAAATTCAGAGGGTGAACGATCAATATCCTCCATTTTGCTACGCTGAGGGATGGATTTTTTTGTTCGAATTCAAATGAGACCAACTTCGAAGTACACCCTATCCAATGAAGAAAGAGTCATCGGAATCGAACTGATCTGTGAAAAGTTATTCGTGATCATACATAAAAAAAATATACGCGTCGACTAGAGAACCTCCTCCTTTTTTATTTCGTCGGTTAATAAAGAAGCAGTGTTACATTTTTCTAAATGGAAATATTATCAATTCAAGATTTACATGTTTTTTCAGTTTAGGCCCATGTCGAAGTAAAGCAGAAGCTGTTCCCTTTAAATATATATCAATGAAAAAACATTTCACCGTTATAGGTTCCCCAACGAGCACTAATCGCAACACACATTGTAGCTCCTAATTTTTTATTTATTTCACAGAAACAACAGATTTTTATTAACAATTCAACTCATGTATAAAAAATCGCATATGCCACAGTGCAATTGTCAGTTTGACAGCGGCAAAAGTTAGCTGCAACTTTTACAGCGATAAATTAACTCCTATATAAAATGTGTCATTTAAAGATTACTGTTTTGTCATTTTGACAGCGATAAAAAAGGTGCATCGTTTTTTATCACCGATAAAAACGCCTGTTCCTCTCAAGCGTCTACATCTAGTATGCTTACGTCACTTTAATGTCTGCCCTGTCAGTTATTTATAGTATATTAAAGTATAAGTGGATAAAAAGGGCTTTAAAACACGCGCGATTTTTCGAGCACGACGGCGCAGCCGGAGTGCTCGAAATAGAGCAAGTGTTTTTAAGACCAGTTATCCACGAATACTTTACGCTATTTTTTTTTATTGGTGCACTTTGAAATCATATATACTGGTATTATTACTACAAAAAATAGAAATAAGAACTAATAATGCAAGAAGGTTGAATTCGTGATGTGACATCAGTATATCTTTCGTTGTCATGGAAATGAGAAAAACATTCATTTGCAATTTGTTACCAAAGATCAATATTTGTTGTCACCAGAGCTCAAAAATGAATTATTCTAATATCGATTTTTTGAATAGTGAGGCAGAATCGCGGTTGATACCGCGAAAATCCAG
Organism: Gonioctena quinquepunctata; assembly: GCA_018342105.1. Classification (NCBI taxonomy): domain Eukaryota; kingdom Metazoa; phylum Arthropoda; class Insecta; order Coleoptera; family Chrysomelidae; genus Gonioctena; species Gonioctena quinquepunctata. The sequence goes on along the minus strand of JAFIRS010000154.1, from coordinate 844,162 downwards.
TGATATATATATAAAAAAGAATATGAAAAGTTCATCAAATGGATGGAGGAGCACATATAAATGAACGAATTGTGAGTAATATTTTATTTGACTGTCCTGTCAGATCAATAATCAAAAATTTGTCATTTAGACTTCACGTTTCTCGATTTGTTGATGTTGTCATGGTTACCTTTAAAAAACGCGCGTTTTTTAAAGTTCGATTTAAACACGCTGAGGCGTGCTTTAAATGGGTAAAAAGGGGCACCAATAAAAAAAAGTATTGTTGATAATTGATACTGAAACATTACAACATGAGTCGTTTTGGGGAAGTTTCGACTCAACAAATAACAAAAAATATAGAAAAAGCAATCCCGCAATCCACAAAAAATACTAAAGCGTCAATATGGAGACAATTTATGGAGTTTTGTCAAGTACGAAATTACGAACTGTCGAAAATAACTCCGTTACAAAAAGTAGCAGATATATCAAAGGATTGGGCCTATAATATGAAAAAGAGGAATGGAGAAGATTATAAAGAATATGCAGTTAAATCAATTTGGAATTCAACTGCGAAGATGATTCAAGAAAAATATTTCAATGAATACAATATTAAATTTGATCCTTCTGCCGACATAACTTTTAAAGAAGCTCGTGATGCAAGAAATAGTAAACGGAAAGAATTACAAGTTATTCCAGAGAAAAGAAAAGTAAGTTCTATAACACTGAACAAGAGAGATATAGTAGAAATGGCAAAATTGTGGAATATACACAACCCAGAGGGATTACAAAAAAGATTCTTTCATATAGCTTCTTATGAATTAGCTTGGAGGGGGGAAAAGCTGCAAACTGTAAAATTTACCATTTTAAAGAAGAAAAAAATCAAGATGGAACTTCAACAAGAAGATTTGAATACAATACAATATTTTTAAAGACGACACAGGGTGGGTCGAAAAAATTGGCAGGCAGCAAATGGATAACAAAAAATGAAATGGATGAAGGTATTTGTCCCGTTGCATTGTTAAAATTACTGTTACAAAAAAGAAATGAAAACATAACATCTGAACGACTTTTTTCAACTCCAAATCCTTTTTGGAAAAACAAAAATTCTAAAGGTTGGTACAAATATGTTCCATTGGGTATTAATACGATTTCTACTTGGACCAAATATTCTGCAACTAAAATTGGACTCGACATTGCAAATAATAAAATTACCAATCATTCGAACCGTGCTAGTACAGTTTCCCAGTTAGCCAAAGCAGGAGTAAGTGACCAATAACTTATAAAGATAACGGGACACTCATCATCATCTTCTATTAAACCCTACCTCCAAATTGATCCTGAACATCACAAAAATCTTATTAGTTCCTCACGAGCCTCGAGTGAGAAAAATCAAAATGAATATTCTACATGTGTGAATACCAGAGAAGAAAATTTTGAAATCAGTACACCAAACCAAACAATTTATAACAATTGTGTATTTAATAACTGTTCATTTAAATAATTTAATTGTAAAAATAAAGATTGTTGTTGTTCATTCATATATTCGGTCGTTAATTTATCTTGCCAAAAAACACTCGAGCTTTTCTTTTAAGGATAAATTTCTTTTAAACTCAAAATCTTTCCATCAGTAATTTTGCTCGAAAAACTGACATTTGACAAAATCACTCGACCTTCGTTCTCGCGATTTTGTCATGTCAGTTTTTCTCGTAAAATTACTGATTGGCAAAATTATTTCGTTACAAAAAGAAATTTATCCGATAAAAAATAGCTCTTGTGTTTTTACTGTTGACAAATGCACTAGTGGTTTTTTCACTTATTCATTTGTTTATCAATTTCTTATTCATTATATTGTCCTGCAGAATTACACTCGATGTTTGTATTGATTGCGGGTAAATTTGTCAACTAAAACTGTCACGTTTTTAATAGTTGACAGTTTTTCTCGTCTAATTGCTAGGCAACAGTTTCTCATTGAAAAACCCAAATTTACCCGATAAAATATAAACCTCTCGTGCATTTATAAGTGAAAATTCCTGCAACATTTTTGTTCTTGCTATTGGCAATTCAAGTCTCTGAAATCCCCCTGATTAGCGATTTTTATCGAAAATTATATCTATATAAGAGGAAAATCAATTAAATATAATAAAGCTTGGGACTTCGTATATTTTTCCCCTTTTTTCGGCCGCTAATTGTAGTAATAAAGAGTTGCCAGCTCCGATATGCACCATCAATAATCAATAAATGTCAGAAGCGGTAGGCAGTTTCTCGGAACAGATCGCAATCAGGAAACATCAACTTGCTAAACACGTAGATAATTTTATCTGAACAACTAATTAAGATCCCACATCTCCCAGATAGTGTTATTCGATACCGTATCTCAACTTCAATGCACCTCCAAGACGGCATGAGTACAAAAAAATCTTTTGTTGCAACTATAAAGTCTTTATCAGCCATCAAGATCTGGTGAATTTCAAAGGCCTACCTCATTATCTCCCATCTCAAATTGTATATCTGTGCAACATCTGCTGATGTAGATTTTAATCGAGAGATCTAGTCGAAAATAGAACTCTATCCTGAATCTTATATCTTATCAATCCATCTCATCTGAAACTTTTCAAAGACCATAAAGGGACATTATTGTGTGCCGGAGAAAATGTAAAGCCACTGCAGCTAACCAAACATTGGCCTGTCTTTTAAAAACATTGAATAGATTTTGGCTCGGGCTGGCCATTGTTAAAACTTCAAGATACAATCTCTTACAATCTATACTATTTTATTTTAGGGTTTGTATTGCTAACCATCTAGTCGTGAAGAAATTATTTCTTTATAATAATATAATATAACACATTTCCAGTTTGGGTGCATAAAATGCCTTTGGGGATATTTTCCTTTCCGTTATTGTAGAAATTATAAAGGAGTGCAAAAGGTTGCTTCGTTTTTATACGGTCGGCTGGGCGGAATTTAAAGATTTATAGTATTTTACAATTGCTTTAACATTATGCTTCTGGATTTGCAAATTCACGGGTTTGTGATTTCGGTGAAGTGATTTCTTGGATTTTGTAATGGTTGTATATATACTCACGATTTAGGGCTTACTTGAGGGTGTAAATTCATAATGATTTTTTGGTAGTGAATAGAATTTATTCTACATTGTAAAAGGTAACAGGATATTCGGTTAGGGTTCATCGATGCATTTCCGGATTTTATCATTATCAACTTTAAATGTTAACATATCTCCAATTAATGACCCTGAGGAGGATGGCGTAGTTAGGCATCATTTAGAATTCTGATACTTGTTATTTTCATAAGAAATTGTATTTTTGGTCTTTTTTTTTCTTTCGGTTTCAATAATAGTGTATTTTTTACTCCTAACATCGTAGAAAGTATTCTAGATTTTAATAGGAATCGATTGTATAACTCCTACAGAACCTGAAGAATACCGTTTTATCGATCTTATGCAAAACTATAGTTGATTTAATGATAATAATAATAACGTTTATTGTTTGTGCATTACAATACAGTTACACACAAAAGGTAGGGGTTTGCCTTTGGCTGTCTTCCATCCTTCCTACAAACTCAACTAAATACAACAAATTGTGAATATACAAAATATCGTTATATGGGGGTGCTGCATATGAGAAAACATATATTTACATATTTAAAAAAATCGTGTGCGTTGGGGGACCCCCGTCAGGAACGAAGTTCCTTACGCTTTTTCTTCAACTCCGAATATAATTCGATATGGAGATTTAGCACGTAAGGAAAAAGCGTTATGGTCTCTCCATGCGACTTTATCTCTCTCTCTTCTCTCTTTCTCTCTCTCTCTCTCTGTAATGTATATATATATATATATTTTTAATTTTCTATCATTTTTTCAATGCAAATAATGTAAAGTGAGGAATTAATCAATCAATCAATCAATAGTTTATTTTCCTGAGACTTTTTTACTAGCATGGAAATCGTCAAATACACAAGTAAAAATAGAAGTTAAAAAATCAAGTTATAAAATATGAAATATACATGTGAAAAATATATATATATATAAATATATATTGAATGTACATAAAAAAATTATTCAATAGTAGTGGTAGGATATAATCATATAAAACAATTAGAAAAAATGTATAGCATAAACAGTAAAATAGTAAACAAGCAAACAATCATGATGTCAAGCAGCCAGATCAGTTTGAAAATATTCATCTAGTGAATAAAAGGCATTTTTGTAGAGAATACTTTTAACGCTATTTTTGAAATTGATGGGATTAGACATTTTCTTAATGAATATTGGAAGTTCATTAAATATTTTTAAAGACATAATGAGGTCAATTTGATACAGATGTTAATTTGTGAACAGGAATTATCAGATTATAATTTTGTCTAAGAGTATAACCAGCGGCTATGCGGATAGTATCTCTTTGCTGGAACTTGTGGTAATGATTCTTAATGTAAGTGACACAATTCAAAATATACATGGATATCACAGTTGAAATTTGTGATTCAGTGAATAACTGCTCACAAGAATCACCATATTTTTTAAAACACATGGTTCTTAATATCTTTTTTTGCGAAATCAACAGATCATTCAATCTAATGCAGTTACCGTAGCAGACTTAGCAATAATCTTGAGTGGACATAGGCATAGTAGTAGCTTAATAAAATATTAATGGTGACAATATTTTCTAAGATTCCAAATAACGAAACAATGTTTGGATAATTTATTAGAAATAGAGTCAATATGATCATTCCAGGATAATTGGGAGTCAATGTTCAACCCTAAGAATTTGACTGATTGTTTCTGTACAATAGATTTAGTATCTGCTCTAACCAATAAACTAGCGAGAAAACAATGGTATTTTTTTGTTGTTATTTAGTGCGCGGCCGTTTTTGGAGCAGTAATTAAGCATATTTGCAACTGCAGTACCTGCCTGGTCAGATAACCCTTCACATAAAGCAGAACTCAATATGAAGGACGTGTCATCAGCAAACTGTACAATGTTGTTGATTAATATTGGAGATGTCGTTAACGAATAAGAGAAAGATAGTAGGACCCAGAACACTACCTTGGGAAACACCTGCTAAGATGTTACGATTATCAGAATGATATATTCCCGATTTGAGCCTAATCTTAACAGATTGTGCCCTGTCAGTCAGATAAGTCTCAACCCATTTGTAACTTTGGCCGCGAACTCCAATGTCATAAAGTTTATCGAGAAGTTGATGACTGATGGTGTCAAATGCACGTGACAAGTCAAAAAAAATGGTGGGATTTGGAGAAAATATCGATTTGATCAGTGTACCTGTTAGCATTTCGAACAATTCTACATAGAGGAGAGTTTTGAGACGAATTAGTTCTCCGAAATGGTATGCGGAACAAGTGGCTAGTTCTAAGTGGCCGAATGGGAACGTTGATTTGAATTTCATTCAGTATATTAGAATTATCTACGGAATTTGAGATGATTTTGTGTAAAAATAAAATATCAGAGATCACTCTTCTACTCGATAGTGATATAATATTGAAATGTTTTCTTGCATTCTCAATGTCGCCGTTGTAATTGAAATTTTGTTTGAAACAAATATATTTCACAAATTTGTTCTGAATGTTTTCCAGGCGGTTTATATACGTTTTGTATTGAGGACTCCATATAATAGAAGCGAAATTTAGCTTACTGTACACAAATGCATTATAAACACAAATTGAAGACTTGATGTTTTCGAAATGTTTAGATGTTCTCATTACATAGCCTAACATTCTTGAGGCAGAGTTTGCGATTGATTCGACATGTAGATCAAAAATCAGTTTGGAATCGAATATAATTCCTAGGTCCCTAATCTTACTAACCCTGGTTATTTGATCATTCCCTATAGAATAATCGAAGTGTACCGGATTGATATTCCTTGTGAATGTGATGTGATTAAGGTCATCTTGGATCTTGTGACAATCGTTTAAATTTTGTACGGTTAGGTAAAGTTTCATATCATCTGCATATAACAGGAAGTTGGCATGTTTAAAACACGACATAATGTTATTTACATAAATGATAAAAAATAAAGGTCCCAGGTGTGATCCTTGAGGGACACCTGATGAGGAAATATACTCTTCCGAACGAAATCCTTGAACTGTTACAGATTGGGACCTATTCTTTATATAAGATTCCACCCATCTCAATAGTGAGCCTCGTACCCCAACCTCAGCAAGCCGCTCGAGAAGAAGATTATGGCTAACCTTATCGAATGCCTTGCTGAAGTCGGTGTAAATAGCGTCAACTTGTAGTCTGTGGTCCATGTTACTATATAAATATTCACTATATTCTATTAAATTCGATTCCAATGATCGCCCTGCAAAGAAACCATGCTGTTCTGATATGATGATGGATTTCACGAGAAAATGCATATATTTGTAAACTAATTTCTCGAATAATTTAGGAATCGCAGATAGTTTACTGATAGGCCTAAAATTTCTTATTATGTTTTTCTTTCCGTTTTTGAAAATTGGTATTACATCCGCGTTTTTCCAGTAGTCGGGAAATTGTTCACTGTTTATTGATTGGTTAAAAATCGAAGTTAGGGGTTTAGCTAGTGATTTAGAGCATGTTTTCAAAAATATTGGCGGTAATCCATCCGGTCCAGCGGCTTTATTAATATCAAGCTCTTTCAATCCGTTTTCTACCTCATTTTCTGTGAGTTGAACGTGATGTAGTTCGTTATTAATATTAATATTGGTTGACGGTGAGCTGTTATAATTGTAGTCATGTGTTTCTGGTGTGTACACGCTTTGAAAGTAATTTGAAAACAGGTTGCAAATATCCTGTCCATTATTAGCTACGGTGTCATCATAACTAAGCTCGTTTGTAATTTTACTTGCGCATTGTTTTTTGATAGAGGCGTATTTCCAGAATTGTTTAGAATTAGAGGGTAATTCATGTTCAATGGAGTGCAGATAGTTTTTGAAATCTATTTCGATTAGTCTTTTCGAGCGAGCTCTGAGTACTTTGAATAAATTGAGGTCATTCTCATTTTTATATATTTTCCATTTTTTGTGAAATTTATTCTTTTCTATAACCGCACGTATGGTTGCTTTTCTATAGTAGGATGGAAAATATCTACTTTTGCGATACTTTGGTACCTCATTGTCTATAATTTCTCTAATAGTTTCATAAAAATACTTTACATTACTGTTCAAAGACTTTCCAGCAAAGTTGTCATCCCATGCAATAGCGGATACTACTTATACTTTCTACAAAAGGATACAAGTCTGTTAAGATAGGATTTTTCGAAATTTTTTGAAAATGAAGGCAGCAATGCAATACCTCTGTAGTTGGAGATTAAGTGCTTATCATTTTTCTTGTGAACAGGAACCAGATAGCGTGTTTGAGACAAGGAATGACAACTTAAGTAAGTATCTAAGTGGTTCGATTATTAGTTCAGCAACAGTCAACAAGACTCAACCAGGCAATTCATCTATGCCGCTAGAGTTCTCAGACGATATAGACTTGATAATATCAAGGAGTTCAGTTTCGTCAAAAGGATGAAAAAAAAGAGTTTGTTTTTATATCGTGATGATCTTTACAAAAAGTTTCATTTGCTATTTTATTTATTTAAAATAAGATATAAAATAGTGAATTATAAATAATATCGAGGTAGCAGAATATGTTGCTGTAAATCTCATGTATACACTATTTTGTGTTTCTTTTTTCTCAATTTATTTCCTTTTGAAAGTTAACGTTTTCTATTCTATTCACATTCAATTGTCATTATACCATGCAATACTATACCTATATATCCTTTTTCCAAACTACCCCGCCACAGTAAAAGGTATTTTATTCGTTATATTAAATCAAATTGACGTGCCACATATTCAATGTACACCATCAATCCAACTTCGGCATTCAAAAAACATTGTCCAAAAAAGGATATTGTCAAAAATGTATCGAACACCCCGTAGAGTAAAACAATCAGCATTATTCTCAAGTGGGTCACAATGTTGTTATTCTGCAAAACACGAATTAGTGCAAAACAAAAACAAGAGGTTTTAAAAGTGACGACTGATGGTTTGAACGGGGAGTCGACGTTGGGCTCCTGCCGTGCCCAAAAGGGCAATGGGGCAATGCCCTATTTCCAATTTGAAGATTATGGTTTTTGGAATTAGTCCACAATTATTTCTGTATGTAAGTAAGTAAGCTCTATACCTTTGTAATTAATAACTAGGTACTAGAAGGGATTCATTGTTTCGTTTTTCATTTGCAATTCATTGAATTAATTGTTTCATTTTAATAAATATTTTTCTATACTTTTTTACAAAGTGTTTTCAATCATTAAAGGGTCAGAATCTACCTAGTTAGTCGTGAACAAACCCCAATTCACGACAAGTGGTGGAGGCGCCGTGTTTTTTTAGTGTGGATCCATTCTTCATAATGGATCAATTTCAATTTTGTAATCCATTCGAAAGTATATTGAGAAAATAAATATATTCAGTAATCGTCAATTTCACAGTAGGACTCGAACTTGACCTAGATTCCGGTACAGCTAGGTAGAATTTGCTGACCCATATGTTTTATTGTAAATGAATCACTTCTACGTATGTGCAACAATAGCGTTTTGAATAATAACTTTGACGAAAGTATATGGTAAAATGAACACGATTTTTTAATGGAAATAATAAGTAAACGCTATTGATGCAAAAGTTATTCTAATGATTTAATTTCAGGAAAATAATATTTTGTGTATGTGTTTTTCGTAGTGATTTTTTTATAAAATTTGGATAAGTTGTTTTTTGATTGGGAATATGATTTTTGATAGAGTTAATTTCTTGGGGAATTATTTTGTTACAGGATTTTGATGTTCACAGGAGATTTGAGAGAGTTACACTTAGAGGTTTTGGGGTAAAATGGTTAATTCTTTTATTTTAGGAATGAGACAAGGATTTATTTTGGGGAAAACACTTGTTAGCCAGAAGAAAGCGGTTGTTTTTGGAAATTTTTGTGGATGAAAAATTCAGATATTGGAGAAATTCTAGGCCCAAATCTGAAATATTTTTATGAGTGGTTAGGAATGGCAGTTGTGAGGAATAGGGACCGTATTGAGTCAAAAGTGGGCCCCAATTCGCCCGTGTTGAAGATTTTGGCGGTTGGAAGAAGCTGTTGTGGACTTTGCGTTTTGTTTTGCTCCTGATTGAGGGTGATTTTGTGAGCTGCTGAGAAGAGCAGGATTGAGTAGTAAGGGCTGTTTGGATGAAATTAGGATCTTTCGATGAAGATTTTTTGCTATTGGTAGAAGCAGTTACCGATTTTAGGCACTTATTGATGGTGAAAGCGATGCATTATTTTAGGGCTGCTGGATGTAAGCAGTCGATGAAAGTGGTTGTCTGCTTGTGAGACAGATGATGTCTGAGTAATTGAGAGCAAAGGGCTTCGAAAAATGAAAAGTGCGATTGTATACAGAAAACTAGTGGTAAAAAAATAAAAATAATATTTGCTAATTGCAATTCAATCTTCGTAAGGGTGTGTACTTGTAATAGCAGTTATTTGTCGGCAACTATGAGTTTTGTTATAGCGATATTAGTCTGCGGCAGAGTTGCCTTTTTGTAGCTGCGGTGGGCACCGAGAAAGGGTGGGCCCGAGAAGATGTTCTGCTGAAGAAGGCAGGGCCATTATGGGGATTGAAGAAGATGTTGTTTTAGTGGGTCAAGGTAGGACCACATTGGAGATTTTTTTAGGAATAGAAGGCTCTATGGAAAATGGGCATATAGTAGGTCGAGGTAGGACCATGATTAGGAGATTACGAGGTCAAGGTAGGGCCATAGTGGAGATTTGGTTTAGCAGGGAGATATGAGGTTCTTAAAGATAGGGGCGTGGTCAGCGGATAGCGGCAGATGAGATGCTGTACGAGGACGGTCTGAAGATATGCCCTACAATGTGAATACGTAGAACGGTAGTTCCTGCAGAGTGTTGGCGATTTTACTGTTCGTTTTTTCTTTCGTACAGGCGATTTAGTCGCGTTTGTTAAGCAATTTTCGGGCGTTTTTATGGCGCCCTTTATAGGTATATTTGTGGTAGTAGATACGTGTCTTATATGCTTTTGGCTCTGTAGAAGGGGGCCGCAGAATACTTCTACCAGGGGGAAGGACACCAGCTGGCGGAGTAAAAGGCCCGCGACAATATAATCATCTAAACACACGTTATATAGAAATATAACTCAACGATAAAATCCCACTTCTACTCGCATATATATCCTACCGCTCATGTATCACTTTTAATTTCCCGCAAGCAGAACAGCAGTTCGTATGGTTTCGTACACCTTCGGAATCATATGAGCAAGGGCTAGATACTTGTCACACAGACTCCTATGTAATAGAAAGAGACAGAGGGAGAGAGAGAGAGAGAGTGAGAGAGAGAGAAAGTCGCATGGAGGGGACATAACGCTTTTTTCTTACGTGACGATTTCTACCAGTCAACACCTACCGCAAGCCGTTTAAAGGAACTCCGTTCCAAAAATCTATTGAATAATATAAAGAAATAAGAAAAATATATCTAACTATTCAGTTGTCATATTTGATATCAAAGATTTCAATTGAAATATCGATTAGCTCAAAACTGGAATGATCTTGTTCAAATAAAACGGTGCTGAGTAAGAAATGCATCCTTCATACTTTCAGATATCAGAACGGCGTGATATAAGTTCAAACAAATAGTTGGATGTTCTAGTTTTCAGAAGTTTGAAAAGAAATAATGTCAGATATCTCATTCTGCAATCCACATTTAATTCGTTTAGTCTTATTAGGTACGGGGTGATGTGTACACAGCAGACGAATCGCATGCACGCATTCTGAATGCATAGGAGTTTGAGTTGGTTATACTGGGGTAGGAAATTGTAATATACTGAAGAACAATATTCTATGTGAGGATAAATCGTCGAGTTGACTAGTTTTAATTAAATTTCTGTGGAAAGTTCATATTTGAATTCAGAGATTGATTAACCCTTTCACTGCTCTTGACGTAAATATACGCTAGCCGCTTAACTGCTCCAGACGTATATATAGGCATCGAAAATAAAAATTAGATAGGATTACTGTATTTGGATACACTTGCTGATAATGTCTTTTATATTTCTAATCTGCAAAAATAGTCTAGTTAAATCTTCGGAATATCCAATCTTGGGAAATTCTCCGAAGCGATAAATTTTTTTTAATACTTAAAAAAAAAACAATCGCGTTTCTATACCCTTGACCAATTCTATTGGTATAGTTTTTGTTTTGCAGAAATGCGTTGTTGCCAAGTTGGTTACTTTGGATTACTGAAAATCTGATATGGGGATGATTCGAAGTGATTACTAAACTAATCAATCAGGCAAATCGTGCAATGACATTGAACTTTGCGGAAATGTGCTATTGCCAAGTTATGGACGGATAGAAATCATTTGGTAGAGTTTTATAGAAATTTTGCTTGGAGAATATCGAGATAACTTTTCTGCTCAATCAATTTTTTTGGTGTAATTTTCGTCTCCAGAAAATGCGTTGTTGCCAAGTTGGTCACTTCGGATTATTGGAAATCTGGTATGGGAATGGTTCAAAGTGGATACTATATCTATTAAATCAGGTGAATTTTGCAAAAAAATCGTCTTTGCAAAAAGGCGCTGTTGCCATGTTATGGATGGTGGTTGTCGTTGAGAAAAGATTTATGGAAATTTCAGATTATAAATGAATATAAATCTTTTTGGTTTCGTCGGTTGAAAATTGGTATGTAGAGATTGGAAGATTATGATTTTTTTTTGTTCATGAGTTCAAGATGGCGACTGGTCAAAATGCAGGATTACAAGATAGCGGACAAATGTTTTGATTTATGGTCCGATTCTATTCAAAATTGAAATCTTAGGGTTTTTTGGGCCAGAGATTATGATTATTTTTTCCGAATTTGTATTTGACGTTTTTATTCCAATCACATCAAGCCCAGAAAACGGTTTTATTTCAACAAATGTATGTAGAAAAAAAAATAAATAATGAACGTTTTACCCCAAATTGTTGAAAATGATTTATTCAACGGTGAAAACAGAAAATTGAATCTACTGCAGCCATAAGCTTGTTGAAGAAAGTGCTCGAAATGCCCACCTCTTGCTACAATATAGCCCTCCATCCTTTTTACAAGGTAAAAAGTCACAGCTCACTAAGTATTTTAGTTTGTTACTTCAATATTCCACTTTCATTTGCCAGCAATTTTCTCGAAAACTGTTAGCTGATTCAAAAAAATGCAAGAAAAGTGTTTTTTTTTCGAAAATAGAATTTTGAAGCATGAAATGAATAGAGCGTCCAAAAAACATTTGATGCATAATTGTAGCCACAATTCAAAACTTACGATTCTTTTCGCGCAACTTGCGATGTCTGTATCTTGGAGGGGGTGAATTTTAGGACACTTGTTTATGGGAAAAAAAGTCTTATTTTGACCCAAGGAATGCGCCCTTGAAATATTTGGATTGAATTTTGTAACACCCTGTACATATTCAACTGACATTGTATAAACTTTAACAAGAATGCATGAAGCTTTCGCGGACGAATCGTAAGGTGCTAGCTGTTTCCGTAATATGAAGATGAGTCCGCTGAAGCCATTTGCGTACGTGCTATAAACAATATTTTTTTGTACACGTTTTTCAAAGAATGTTTCATATAAAAGCATTTTATTTCTGCCTTTAAAATAAAGAAATCAATCAAGTATGGCAACTTTAGGAACTGAAAAAATTTCCAAAATTGCAACTTTTACGAACTTGTCCGTGAAGTGTTGCCATGGCTATGGCAATACTTTACGAAAAAGTCAGTAAAAGTAGCATTTTTTGATTTTTTTATCCTGATATAGTTTTGAGGAGCGTGTACAAAAAAAATATTTCAAAATATAATACACTGGTTCCCTCTCGCAGGATAGGCAGACGTTCGGAATCGAGAATTACGTTTTACTAAAAGACATTCCCTTGAATTAATTCCAAGGACTAAAAATACAACGATGTAGAGTTTGCGCGAAACAGCACAAAAGACGGGAAATCAGACATATATGTCGCACATGTGAATTACCATCGTGCCTCATTCCTTGTTTAGAAACATAACATACAAAAAACATTTCAAAATTTTTATTAGTTATGGTATTTTGTATGTTTTTTCCAGTTTATATAAACGTCAATCCAAAATATATATAATTTGTTTTCTTTGAATACCCGATGAATTATCCCACACTGCTCTAGACGTATATATACGCACAACCTAAAATATTGCGCATGTAAAATAATATTTCAAAAATCATTTTCGCAGTGAAAGGGTTGAATTTGATAAATGCCATTTTGAATAAGTATTGTACATGATTATGAGAACTCAAATTTTGATCGATTATTAAACCAAGATTTTTTTCTGAATTGACCCATTTCATAAAGGTATCATTCATTTTGAGAGTGTGTTGTTTTATATGAGACGTCTATCTTTGAGATCCCAAACAAGTACAACGGTTTTATTTGGTCAATACGCAAATCATTTTTTCTGAATAAACTGCGGTATTTTCAAGATCTTCCTTGATGTTTTCTATACAAATATCTATATATGAGAGTCACATGGCGTTTATAATTGAATATTATCTGCATACAGATGAACTTGGCAGAAAAGCTTCAAGCTTCTGCCAATGCAAAATAAAAAACTAATTTAGAAAATAAAAGGGGTATCGGGATACTGCCATAACCACTCATTAGCTTCAGAGCAGTTTCCTGGAACCCGATGAATTTCAATTTTGCCAAAAAAAGTTCAAAATTAGGTCGAAAGCTTTACTCTGATTTAGGAGAACTAATATTGATGGTGAAGATTTATCTATATATGTACATGTATCATTAATCTCTTTTAAAAGAGCAGTATGGACACCGTGTTTTTGACGAAATCCTGATTGCACCTCACGCAAAATTTTATTTAAATCTAAATGGTTTTTGATCTGTAGCGACAATATTTTTTCATATGGTTTGGATAAAGTGGGTGAAAAACATAAGAAACGTAGATCATTGAAGCTGGTAGTTGAAGGAATTTTTGGAATCGGAATGAATTTACGATTTTCCATTTCCAGAAAAACTACTGTTTACAAAGATTCGTTATTAATCTTTTTCACTTCATCGATACTAAATGGTAATGTGATTGTAACCATTTTCAAACTTATATTATCAAATTCCTAAATCCAAGGATTTCATGCATTTTAGAGCATTCCAAACATCGTCACTGGATATTTCACAAAATACAAAGCGGATATTTCAATCCAGTAAGTTGTTATTATAATATCAAGTCAGCATCAATGGTAGTGTTTCCAGCAACATTAAAAAATGATAATTCAGCTCATTTGGCCAAGTTCTGATGGTAGGTGGTAAGTATATTATTTGTTTTAAAATATTATTTGCCCAGTTAGTAAGATGGTGCCACATCAACCTATTATTATTTCTATTCTACATATAAGCAGCTTTCTCGCGCTTCACAGCTTCGTTGACATGATTTCTCAAATTTACATAATATTCTCTATCTGCCATAGACTTAGTTTGCAGGTATTTTCGATAAACTTTATTTTTAGTTTCAATCATAAGCTTCAGGTTATATGTTATATTTGGCATATGTTTCCTATCCTTTACATTTTTATTGATGCTGCAGACAAAATATGACAGTCAATGAAATTAACTTTTTCGTTGATATCTTGTAAATAAATTATTTTCCCCCATGGTGAACAATTTGCATCTATTACAAAATAATCCAAGTAGAAATTTTAAGGTTTCTGTGATGCAATAAATTATCACATTCCTGTTGCTCCTCAATATCCACGCTACAGACAACCATCATATGACAATTGTATTACAATTTTCCACTTCCACTTCATTGCTAACGCAAATGACATCCATTAGCGATTCTGAATTCTCAGTTATATGACTGCATTCTTTCATAATTTGACACAAAAAGGGGAGTATCAAATTTTCATCCGTAGAAGTAATATCTAACATATTTATGTTAATGTCACACATCAACCCAATGAAGTTCACCTCCAGGTAAATTCACTCTAAGATTTCACTCAAATCGTTGATGCACTTAACAAAATTCGATCGAAGTGGCTGATAGATGATTCCCAATCCCATTCGTTGTTTGCCAACATTCACTATTAACCATAATTGTTGTAAACCATTTCCTGTGATCGAGGAATAGAATATTCTAAATTCATATGGAGCGCTCAAGTAGCAGACGACACCTCCTCCTATTCCATTCCGATCTGTTTTTACCAATGAGCGAGGACACGAGAAATGATCGTTTTAATAGTATATTATTTAACGAGCGGTAATGTAAGTCATAACTCCCGCAGATGAAGTTTGCAGCACGAGCCGCAGGCCAGTGTTGTAATTCATCAAGTGAGTTATGACCATTACCGCAAGTTGAGTACTATACTTTATCTACGACTATAACAATAAATACTAAGATACAAGTACAGAGAAAGAATTTTATTCACAAATCTTAATAGTTACCGATAACAATGCTATAAAAATTGTAATTGTAATAACTAATTTTTTTTATTAATAAAATTAACTATAAAGTAAACTGAATATGTGGGACTGAATTATGCAAGTTTATTGTTTCATTTTGGATTTGTTGCATATATGTTGTTGATGTACTAATTGGTTGAGGTGTTATAAAACTGTATATGTTATTTGCAGTATCTGTCTTATTCCTTTCGGAATCATCACCGTACCCCTCAGCCACAGTAGTTGATCGTCAACCTCCATGGCGTTTCAGTGCCGTTATATCCCCTCCAGCATCTACTAATAAAGTTGCCGACGAGCGGCGAAATCAATGCCCTGTATACAGTGCTAGTCAAAAGTCCCCTCCCCCCCTCGTATCTTTTGAACGGGTATACTTATGATAATGAAATTTGGAGGGTGGAAATAAAGGGATGTAGGCTTCTCAACTGGTCATAACAGGTGACGCAATAGTCATAAATGACGTCACAAGGCCACTGTGACCAATAATTTTAAATGGGACCCTATGGCAAGTAACAGCTCGTTTGAAAGGTATTGAAAATACCTATTCAGTCATACCAATTTTGTTTGGGTGTCGGCTGATTTTGATTGATAAATTGAAGAAATACGAAAATTATAGTTTCGAATTTAATTAATAAAGATTTAAGAACCAGTTCTTATAATAAGTGTTCAAAATGTGCTCCATCTACTTCCTGGCAGTAATGCATCCTATTGCTAAACTCTTGTCGTACTCGTCCCAGTGTGTCAGCGGAAATTGCCCTACATTCTTCAACAATTCGTTGTTTCAGAATGGCAATACTGTCAGGTGCTGTAGCGTAAACCTTAGATTTCAAGTACCTCCATAGAAAAAAATCTAATGGTGTAAGGTCCGGTGACCGAGCTGGCCATTCGATGGAGCCTCGTCGTCCAATCCATCTACCACGATATTCTTCATCTAGGTAACGTCTTACTGCACCGTAATAGTGTGCAGGAGCACCATCTTGTTGAAACGTTATTTCCAAGTTGTCGAATTCATCTGGATTATCTTCTAGAATTTCAAGAATTAACGCCTCAATATCATTTTGTAACATCTCCAGATACAATTCACCGGTTAAGTTAGCATTGAGAAAAAGAGGCCCAACTATGTGGTTTCCCAAAATACCTGCCCAAACATTTACTTTTTCTGGAAATTGAGTATGTTTTTCACGAAAGATGTGAGGATTTGTGTCACTCCAATACCTCACATTTTGAGTGTTAACATTTCCATTGAGAAAGAAAGTACTTTCGTCACTAAAACAAATTGTCTGTATGTAGCCTGGTTGTTGGTTCATTTTATTGGACATAGTTTCACAGAATTCTAGTCTTCGGTCGGGGTCATCATCTGAAAGTTGGTGCACCATTTTTAATTTGTATGGATGAAATTTGTTTTAGCCAACACCCTATGTACTGTCCTTTGACTGACTTCACAGATAGACGCAACTTGGGCTGTGGAAGAAGTAGGGTTTACTACCATTTCTCCGATTATGTCAATTTTTTTGTCATCATTAATTGTTGGTCGACCAGATCGTTTGGCATCTTGAACACTACCTGATGCTTCAAACTTCCGAAGAAGCTCCCTCAAATAAACCCTCGATATAGGGCGATCGGGGTACCTCTCATTAAACAGTCGTTCCGCTGCATGGAAATTGTTTCTACATTCACCAATTATTAAGATAGCTGCTACTTTGTCGGCTACCATTTTGCCTATGTAAACACTTAAACGTCTCGTTAAACAATAGCTTAGGTAAATTTTCAAGGTATAAACACTTTTGACAAGTAGAGAATTCAAAAACGTCAACCTTTTTGACAATTAACCAGAGGCGTACTTTAAAATCTTTATTAATTAAATGCGAAACTATAATTTTCGTATTTCTTCAATTTATCAATCAAAATCAGCCGAAACCCAAACAAAATTGGTATGACTGAATAGGTATTTTCAATACCTTTCAAACGAGCTGTCATTTGCCATAGGGTCCCATTTAAAATTATTGGTCACAGTGGCCTTGTGACGTCATTTATGACTATTGCGTCACCTGTTATGACCAGTTGAGAAGCCTACATCCGTTTATTTCCACCCTCCAAATTTCATTATTATAAGTATACCCGTTCAAAAGATACGAGGGGGGAGGGGACTTTTGACTAGCACTGTATAAATTACAGTGCGGTAATTTTTAAAATGTAGCAATGTCTTTCCCCATTGCTCCAATTTTATTAATGCCAATTCTTTGTGAGTGATATTTTCCATTTTGAAATTTAAAGAATGATATCGTTTGCGATATATCCGTAGGACGAAGATTTAAATATTTCTTAACTATGGTATAAAAATTTCCCGTAACAGTGAATTTTCTGGCAATTTTTGTATTTGGTACACTGATCATAAAAATAGATCCATGATCTTCTAAATCTGTAATTTGCATAGAGTGCAATTCTGCTGCACGACAAGCACCCATAATGCCCATTATTAAAGCAACCTAAAATGAATTATGTAATTGATAGATGATAAAAACGATTGAATATTGTCGCCAGATATTTCTCATCAGGAGCTTCATTTATGAAATTATTAAGTTGTTCTGGCCTAAAAGTTTTTGCCTTTTTAGCTACATGTTTCTCTGATTGACGTTTAAGAAACGCGCGTAATTTCAAATAATTATCTAGGTATATTGATTCCATTATTTATGTTGAGTGTGCTCCTTAGCATGGAGTAGAAAGTCCATAGGGACGATGCTTTATATTTAGTGCTAAGTTCACTAAAATATGCCAAAAGTACTTTTTCTGTGAACAATGACTTAATGTTCTTGCTGCTACACCAATCTTGAAAATTTTTGTATACACCTTTATATTTGTTTTGGGATTTTTTGAGCAATAAATTCTGTATGGTAACATTAGCTACTTGTCTTATTTCTGGAGGTGTACATAATAATTCATCTTCACTATCTGAATTCATCTTTTTCGGCACAAAATTCAGAATAATTAGGTATTAACTCAATTTGAAAACGTCAAAATTATTCAAGTGACATTACTCCCCTCAATAACAATAATGGACTGTTCTCCTTCGGCCAAACGGCTTGTACAGAAGAACAGAGCCACCTTGATATTTGGTTCGTAAATAATTCCAAGAATCTTTTCCGATTTATTATAGTGAATTATAGTAGTGAGTTATTATAACTCACGTTGTTTGTCTATAGATACTATTAATTGCTCAGAAGCAGTTGAATAATCAATATATAATTTAATAGGATTAGATAAATATGCTTTAAAATACAAAACGCATATATTAATGTACCAAGAAAACATTTTTCGAGTCAAATTTCATTTACAGCAGTTCCCATTCATTTTTAAAATCAGCAAATTTTGTAGCTACTAATATTGGCGCTCTTTGTGACGTAAATGACTGAGCAGCCAATAGGCGTAATCGGGTTGATTGTGACGTTAAGCGGCAATGTTGCCAAGTTTCTTAGACTATGTCAGTTCTAGAACACTATTCTCAATGTCAAGCGACGATGGCTGATTTGAAGGACGTAAAAACATTCGATATGTCATAAAACAATATATTGTCGATTTTACAGTGCACATAAACCTTGTTATTTTATATATTATGAATCATTGTGGTCCATCAAACCGATTTCTGATGAAGAGAAAGTCAATCATGTATTCTTGTTATAGAGGCGCGGCCTAAGATTTGACAATATGGCAACGTTGCAAAATTGATTGAAGCTGTCAAGTGTGGGATTGGTTGATTTCGTCACATTTTGCAGTGGCACTAGAAAGAAGCCATTTGAATTTTGCCGACTTTAATTTTTGTTTTTTTGTTTAAGAAGAATAAAAAACAAAAAGAGAATTACCAACAGACTTTTCACAAGCTGTAGAATTTTGGAAAATTTCGTGTCGTCGCCAATTGTAATTGTTTGTAGAAAAAAACTCACTAGGAAAGTGTTGATTCAACCACGTTTCAGTTACACCTATTGTAGCAAAATCATGTTTGGTAGCAATCTTGAAGTTTTCGAAGCAATTGTTCGGTGATTGGATGTTCACGTGACTGATTTGAATGCTTTCCATTAGTAGTTTTTCGATCGAGTACTAATGGTTGGATTTTCGATAATGTATTTTATACAGTGTCCGCCAAAAACTTGCAACCATTTGGGAATTCTTTTAATTAATAGTTTCTCAGAAAATTTCATTTTCATAAAAGTTGGTGCATTCAATTTGACTAAATACGCGCGAAGCCGTTATTATCAGTAGCATGCGGTTAAGCGGGAATCGGCCGATATTCAAAATTCACTATAGAGTAAAGTGACATTACTATGGAATATATCGAAAAATAAAAATATATCGGGAAATATTCCAAGTTATCCAGTTAAGTCCACTAATTACTAATTTCAATAACTGCCTAATGAGTTTATTTCTACATGAGGTCAACTCATCAAGCAGTCATTGAAATTAGTAATTAGTAGACTAAACTGGATATCTGGGAATATCTTTCAATTGCAAACAACTTTTTCATTGAAATTTTTCGATATTTTCCATAGTAATGTCACTTTGCTCTATAGTATGCGTGTATTCAGTCAAATTGAATGCACCAACTTTTATGAAGAATGAAATTTTCTGAGAAACTACTAATAAAAAAAAATCCCATATGGTTCCATCTTTTTGGCGGACACTGTAATAGTCCTTTCTTTATCGTGGTCCCCTCGTTCCTTCAATTCAGTAAGTACATTTTTGAGTTGTTCTCTTCGCAACTGTATTCTGTGGGTACTTATTTGGACTCGATAATTTAGCGTTTTGAGTTTATGTTTCGAGGTATTATTTTTTTATACGCTTTTTTTATTCTATGCAATAAATTTGCGATATACAATTTTGATATTCTTCAACCTAAGTTAACTGAAAATAATCCCTATCAGTGCAGATGGAATTTTAAGAAAATTTCTTCTCCCAATTTTATTCCTTATACCTGATTTCAGGTGATGAATTTGTTTAATCATGGCTTTTTATTAATTTATGCCTTCGACCTATTGAGCAGCATGTTTTCATATCCTGATTCTCGACTTCCAAATTACCTAAGTTTCTATGCACGCTTTCTTAGCTTCACCTGTATGTACGTATGAATGTATGTAACGGAATTTTTGAAATTAATTTTCACCCACTTTCAGACGTCCAAATTATTTGAAAATTTGCACAAGCATTAGGAATCGATGACAATATAATAATTTCATATCTTCGACCTGGTATTCTCACCAACATCGTCAGAAAAAAAATACATCAAAAAGATATGGTGAATGCGCTAGCTGGTCTCTGCACATTCACCAAAATTAAGTAAACACTTCAATCTCATGTGGATGAATCAATCGAAGAGTTTTCCTCCCTTAGTCTTTTTCAGTCTATTGTAGCAATGTGGACTAAAAAGTAAAAAATAAAATGAGAGGTGAAAAAACTAAAAAAAACACGCTTATATAGCAATGTGGACAAAAAAGATTAAAATCTTGTTATTTTTTATATCTCACTTTTCATAATGAAATTAAGATAACTGATCAATCACCTCATGCTTTTTTACGTATGAGGAAATTTTTTGCTCAATAACTTTATTCTTATTATTTTTAACTTTCTAGTCCTTATTGCCATATAAGCGAGTTTTTCTCAGTTTTTTTATTATAATTCAATTTTTCCAATATAGATGAATCTGACGAAAATTTGACGAAGAAAGAATTCACCATTGGACAAATATAATTTTCGTTTTGATAATGTTTTCTTTATTTATTGACCACAACTGTCAAGGTAGACTTTGCAAGGAAACAGTACATACAAAAATTAACGATAACAAATATAAAAAATATTCAAATACTCAGGGGATGTTTTGACCCCTTTGGATTGGAACGTAACCTCGTGCGAAATTTAATTTTCCCATTACCGATACTTGAGATATAATCTGTTCAGACATTAAAAAAAGGGTTTACAAGAAAAAATAAAAATGTGTGTGTTGCCGATTTTCCTCAAATTAACAGTTTTATTATTGACATTATTCAGATATTCGGGGGGTAGTTTTAACACTCATGGAATGTTATTCTCGTACAAAATTCATTAATTCACCTATCGCTTTGAGATATAACTTGTTTTATAATAAATTGGGGTATACTTTATTGCCTGGTGTCAAGGATTCAGACATAAAAAATTTCTCCTTATTCAAAAATTAAATAAAACTGACGTGCTCTTACTATTTTCCTTCATATATTGAAATTATTCGAATATTCACGGGGTCTTTTTTGCCCTTTGGGATTCGAATTTTGGAAAAACCTTTTTCAGTACGTACCTCACCTGCAATGTAACCCTCAGGCGGAATTTCATTCATCTGTTACTAATACTCTTTGAGATATAATCTGTTTTATATCAGGGGTACATTTTACAGACTAGGGTGCAAAATTCAGACAATTATTCTCAAGACAAAAGATATGAAATGAAAGTGGCTTGATTTGTTGAAAATATGAACAGGATGTTCATAAAATCAGATGTGGAATCATCTGCGACTGAAAGATAAACTTTAGTCAGTATCGTCCATCATCAAGATAACTTTTTGTGGGGTATTCATGTTGAAAAGGGAAACATTCTCAATTAAATATTGATAGAAATATTTTTCTGTGAATTGAAAAATCAATATTCAATAGAAAATGGCTTGTTTTGTCATTTGTCATTTGAATTAACAGTTTCATAGATATATTTTTTTCAAACATTCAGGGGGTTGTTTTAATTCCTTAGGATGCCTATTTTGGAAAACTTCACACATTACGTACTTTCCTTTGGAATGTAACCCGTAGCAAAATTTAATTCTATTAGCAATTTTTTTTGGAATATTAAATTTGTTTTATAACTGGGGAAGTTTTTACCGGCTGTGCTGTTGTAGATTTCAGACATAAAACAAAAAATTCTCAAGAAAACATATTAAATTAAAATGACGTATTTTAATATTTTTTTGGTAAATTAACAGTTTCTTAGATACTAATATATGAAATATTCAGAGGGTTGTGTAATCCTCTTAGTATTGAAATAATAAAAAAATTCTCATCTTTGACCAAATTTCACATTAAAAGTTTCTATAACATTCTTAGAATATTAGCATAGCATCACGATGGTTGGCTGGTACCCGTACTTTGTATTTTTATTATTATATATATATTTGTTATTTCGTATGTTTCACCGTAGCACCTAAACTACTCATCCGATTTTGAAGAATGAGGTGACAATCGATTTGTTATCATGGTCCAAGTGACATAGGCTACATATTATATGAACAAAATCAATATGACGGATGTTAGATCCAAAAAAGTAGGGGTCTCTGATTTTTTTCTTTGCTATCGTATCGAGTTAGATGTCAAATAAAAGAGGAGAATATTCTGAGTTCATAAATATAAGTATAGTACAATATTAAATATAAAATATACCTAATCTCGGTATTCTTTCTAGAAACGTATGTGATTTGACCATCACTTGTTTCGAGTACGAAACATTAATTTCTAATTAGATTATTTTTTATTCAGTTAGGGATCTATCAATAGGTATGTAATGCAAATATACACCTCAAAAATTTCATGAACATAATTAATAGATTATCAACTAAACAACCATTATTCGTCATTTGTACATTTTAATTGTTTCTCGGTAGGTATTTTTATAATTACCCATTACAGCAAAGCCAAAAGGAATTATGATTTTAGCAGTCTATGTATGTATGTATGTTTGTATTTATTGTATTCAATAATTTAAAATTTTATCGTTCAGGTACACTTAAGTAGTAACGATTTATAATGCAACTCTCAAAAAAAATAGTTTAAAAAACTGTAACCCGACTACGGAAAAAATAACTATAATTAAAGGAAAAAAGTTCAAAACCTTTCACCCGACTGGGGATAAGTAAAATGAACTAAAAATTAAGAAACACGTTAGGTGCTGATTGCTTTCATCATCTTATTGAGTAAGACAAGTCGTTTGATATGTTAGATATTCCTGTTTATTTAGATTTATTGAAGTCTTCTGGAGGTTGAAGTGAATTATATCGTTATTAATGTGAAACTGCCAGAAGATTTCAATAGAACTGAATAAACAGCAATATCTAACAGATCAAAAGACTTGTCTCACTCAATAAGTCGATGATAGCAATCAGCACCTAACTTTTTTCTTACTTTTTAGTATATTTTATTCATCCCTAGTCGGGTGAAAGGTTTGGAACTTCTTCTTCTTTGATTACTGTTATTTTTTTCGGTAGTCGGGTTACAATGTTTCTAACTTTTTTTTTATTTCCTATGTTTTTCTTCGTGTTGTTCCATCTACCTTATGCCTGTAGCTTTCCGTTACTCCGTTTCCTAGTATCCTTTTACCATGTTATCATGTTATCCCATAACCCATTCAGGAAGGAATTTTTAAATTAGGTTATAATAGAGAGCCAAACCAACAATTTTCATGACCTTAACTTGAAAACGAACGGAACCCCCATACAAATTCTCAACCCCCATTTCACCCTATTAGGGATATCATTTCTAGAAACACTGAAAAACACATTGCTTTATATGTAACAAAGACCTCAAATACCAATTCACCCCATACTAATTTTCAGTCTCCATTTAATCCCCCATTTCACCCCTTTAGGGGTTAAATTTCCAAAAACAATGAAGCACATATTTCTTCATTTGTTATAACACACCTCAAGTACCAATATTTTATGTCCCCGACCTGAGAACTAACGATACTCCTGTTATCTCGTTATCCTGTTTAGCAGAATCCCGTTTACCGTTATCAAATTATCCCGTTTCCCGTTATCCAGTTATCCGTTATACCGTTTCCCGTTATCTCGTTTGGGTATCATGATTGATTCGATAGCGATAGTAATAACGGAATCCTTTGGGATTAATTTCTAAAAACAGTGAAACACGTATTTCTTCATTTGCTACAATGGCCTCAATTTTTTTGAATTATTCACCCCTTTAGGGTTTGAGTTTCCAAAAACACTGAAACAAGTATTTCTTTATTTCCAACAAGGACTTCGAATACCAATTTTTATGACCCCAATTCCTAAGAACTGATGGTTCTCCTATACAAAGACTCACCCCCCATTTCAACTCCTTTGGGGTTGAACCCTCAAATACATTTCTCTTTATTTGTAATAAAAAGCCCGAATACCAATTTCCATTATTGACATATTTCGAACATTCTGAAGTTGATAATAATATAATATAGTAAAAAAATAAAATAAGATATTGCATGGGAGAAACATGACCATCAGACCATGTTTTTTCGACATAGCAACCATGCGAAGTATCTGATCGAGTTTATATATTTCAATGAGAATTGTTTAAAAGTGCCTCCAAATGCAAAATATTACAGTTATATTATTTTAAATTTTTTGTGAAAGTAAAAAATTGTGATCGGCTTCAAACAAATGCTACTTCAATCACTAAGCCCCTACCTCTGCATTTTTTTAGTTTTCTCTCTATTGGAAATAAAATGATAATTTTTTTTTACAAGCTTCACAAAATGCCAAATATGGAAAGGGAAACATTCTCAATTTCAACATGAATACCCCACAAGAGGTTATCTTGACGATGGAAGATAGTGACTAAAGTTTATCTTTCAGTCGCAGATGATTCCACATCTGATTTTATGAACATCCTGTTTATATTTTCAACAAATCAAGCCAAATATGGATTCTGAAAAGAGTCCGCAAAATGCCAATTTAGAGAACTTGCACTTGAAGTCGTCATGGTAACACTATAGCGGATTGTTTAACATGTGAACAATACCTCTATAAAATTTTAACAAGTTTTACCATCCCGAACCTGAGATATATATAATTGAAGTTGACTCAATTAACACGTAACATATGGACCATGTATAAGCAAACAGCACATTATTAATTCTACCGTTAGTACTAAAATTAAGAAGTTTATGAAAAACGAGAAGGAGGTTGGGCAGGATATCAAAGATATTGTGAAAAAAAATCAAAGTGATTGACCATCTAGTTTGATAGATATAATTAAAACTACTCTCGTTATTCAAAATAGTCCACGTGGAAGCGCACATCATTAATTCTACCGTCAGTACTAAAATTAAGAAGTTTATGAAAAACAAGGAGGAGCTAGAGCAGGATATCACAGATATTGTGAAAAAAAATCAAAGTGATTGACCATCTAGTTTGACAGATATAATCAAAACTACTCTCGTTATTCAAAATAGCCAACGGGGAAGAGCACAGCCTAAAGGGGGGGGTCGTAGAGAAATGCGGATTGTGCCAGGGGACTTTTCAAAGAAGGACGGGGACCGTTCCAGGGTCTGAACGCAAAAAAAAAAACTCCTTCTCCTAGTTGACCCCATCGATTTTAAAGATACCCCCCTTCCCCCCCAAAAAAAAAGTTCGAAAAGAGTAATACAAAAAAGTCAATTGAAGTTTTATCGAAAAACGATAATTTTTTCCCATGACGTATGATTTCTAGTGAGGGGGGGAGGGGGGACCGGGACTGAATCGAGAGGGTCGATTGGAGGGGCAAGTGCCCCCCTTCAAAAAAATTATTTTTTCGCGTTTCAAATCGAAAAGTCCTTTGAAATTTTTCGATTCCGTCTGAAATAATTTCCTAATTCAACTGTCTCGTAGCGGAACAACCTTAATATCCTAAAAATGTGACAGAAGACAAATTAAACTATATTTTCCGGTGACCTCGTATGAACGAGTCTGTTAAATCTATACGAAATCGATCGTTAATGACCTCTACTAACCTTCAAATTTCTCTTTTAATGCATAATGGTGATATATGCAACTAAACATACACCGAAATCGACCATTGATAATCTGTACAAGGTCGATTTGGTCCATTAATGTATAATTGTGGTATAGTCAACTAAACATACACGAATTCGAATATTATTCAAATATCATTTCATATTACCTTTGCGCTGTCAAATTTATGTCTTTTAAGTCCAAATATTGTAAGTTTCCTCCTAGTTGAAGGAAATGGATATCGAAAATTTCTCGTTGACCCCAGGAACGAGGTCGACGGAATTTTTTTTGTAATCAACTCGCTTTGCTCTCGCGTTAAAATATCTCGATCATGAATCGCCACCATTAAATAACTATTTACTTGAAATTTTATAGTGATAGCACATGTTTCTTTTTTAGAAATAGTCTGTACACGAATCCGGAACACATATAAAAATATCTTGCATGAATAATTTGCTGTAATTTATCCAATTCCACATTGACATTACAATATGGAGCTACAACAAATTCCAATTCCACATCGACACACAAATTACAACAAATTATTGACGACTTGCCAGAAGAAGAGTTTTCTGCCGGTTTAACGGTTGATTTTTTAAAGCAGGCCTCGTATATATTCTTTTCACACCTTCTGAATTGAACACCTTTTCTTAGCGCTGACCTGATCTTTATCATAAAAGAAAATTGTATCCATATCAAATTATAAAGATTCTGCTGACCCCCGTACATTCAATTTCTACTTTTAATCCACCCATTCTAACAAAAAATCACGTGCACTATTTCGAGAACGAAGAAAAAACCACCCCAATTCGATATGGGTTATCGATAATCCAGTGACAAAAAGGTAAAAAGACGGAACTTCTTTTACAAATTTATCATTCTTGCGCGACGAATCAGTCCATTCAGTATTTATTTCAGAAATCCAGGTGCTTGTGACTTCTTTGATCAAATGGCTAGTCTTTCACGTGAAAACCGCGCAAAATCTTTTGTTGCTGGTCTTTGTGCATTAGATGTGGCATGGTAACGCGCAAAATTTCGATTCGAGCCGTCCAATTCGTGAAAATGTTTTAAATGGGATGTTTATGTATTGATTATAATTGTTATTTGTATTCGGTAATAGAGTTCCAACAACTGTCATTGAGAAATAATAATTTACAATGCAGTTTCGGTATTTCTTTTTTAGCAAAATTTTTATTTATTGGTTCTTTTTCTATTTCAACTCATTTATTGAGAAAGAATAATTAGAACTCCACTAGATGCAGAATTATTTTCGGATATTTTTGGATGGGTTCGAGGATCGTGTTGTTCTTAACATACATGTTGTTTTTGTGTTCAACTTGAATTATTATTGCAATTAAATTTTCGATAAATGGGAAGAAATGATCCCTTTGTTCCTATTAATCCCTATATAATACCTAATATAATGTTATTCCTGGTTAAATATGAATAAAATAGAGTTGTGGTATTCTCATCTTTTTTACGAGAAGTGTGTGAAAAATTCGTTTATTTTTCTGGTAGTGGAGTAATGGACCGCATATGAAAACCTCTAGTAAAAAAAGAAATGGTAAAACTGCAACTAATAATCAAGGCACATGTACGGATTTTTAGATGCTTTTTCATTCTCAGGCAGTAGAAGAAACCTACAAAGAAGAAATGTGTATTAACATTTTTCAGTTTATATTTTTATAAACAATCACCTAATTTCATATATTGACAAACATTGCATTTTTACATAATTAAATTCAGAGGTAATTATTAAAAATCATATTTTTTTAAAGAGTTATTGCAGCACTTTAGCTAACTCATTTCGTCAATTCATGAATCTTATAATTAATTCAATAAGAATGTTCCAGAAGACAAAATAAACTTTTAATCAATTGCAATTTTGTTGTTATAGTGAAGGATTTCTTCGAATGACTATTTTGTATGGCGGGCAGTCTGTAGCATCGTCGACATCGATACCACAAGTTCCCGTGTTCAGTATGCGTAAACTTATGATGTGATAAAAAAGTGACACGGGCTCTTGGTCTAGAACTTTTTGTGAATTATCCTCAATTTTGTCAAGTCATGAAAATTAAACAGAAAATTCGTGGAGAAAAACAATATACTAAATGTCGCAAAAATAATAAGAATTTAATTGAAATGAAATATTAATAGAAGTGATTTGCAAAGCTTCGTAACTTGAGAAAAATTAAATTTATTAGTAAAAAATACTTATGATCTATTAAAAGTGTTAGTAGGATATATCTTCTGGTCATTCGTTGTATCAGTCTTCATATCAACATAAATATTGTTGAAAACCTCATCTCCACTTCTTTGGATTTGGTACATATAATCATTGATCGAGCGTTTAAAATGCTACCTTTATAGGAATCCTGTTAGATTTGCTGCTAATTGCATAACAGACAAATTGATGTTTATATTTCCTTGTTAACTTCATAAATCATATTCGATCGTGAATGTAACCCCTCAGTTGAAACACATGAAAATCAGATACTAACATTAATTTTTATATTCCATTATTTCAACTCCGATGATCAATATATTAAACAGAATCGTCGAAAAATACCCACCGTGTGATATATAGTTGATAACAGGAATGAACGGGCAACTTAATATAATAAAAATGCAGGTCCGTATTCGTAAAAAAAGTTTTGGCGACCCTTCAGAAACAATAAGTCAAATAATTTTTTTTTTTCATAAATCTGGGTTCGTTTAAAAGTAATATCGATTATTTTCGTTTGTTTTAGTTATTATTTTTCCGTGAAAGAATCGCGTAATTTTACAGATTTTTCAACACTATTTCGTAGCCCCCATAAATACCGAACTTTTGACTAATTTAAACAACATGTCTCTCATAGTTACTAAGATAACAATAGTGGGTTATCAAATTCACTCATCCCTGTATATACCCTCAGTCAAAAATCGAAGATTGTGACTTTTCCTAATCATATAATAGATCTAATCAACATAACTTTTTCTTCAGGTCAAACATTCACAAAAGGCAAATGAAAAACGTTCAGATGTTTGGTGCATAATTGCAAAGGACGGAAGCATTTGTACAGCTCACTGTATTTAAATGGCCTGAAACAGTGAAGTATGCAGTTATGTTTGTGCCATATTATTTGCAGCAGAGTATGCGAACACCAAGAGGAAGGCAATGTCATACACAGATTTGTAAGCAGTGTGGCCAATGCCATCCAGTCAAAAAAATTATTGGATGACTGACGGCCTCTTGCTCAGTTCTTGACTAAAAAATGAAATAATGTCCAAATATATATATATATATATATATATATATATATATATATATATATATATATATATATACTGTTTGTGATTGATAATAGTTGTTTTTATCAATGAATAAATGGTTGTTTATTCGTTGTTTTACTGATTCAGTGAATTACTTTTATTTTAATAATCATAAAAAAACTGGTAAAAAATTATTTCCTAAATCAATATTTTTATATAGTATAATTTCAATAAATATCACGATATTTACGATCCCTGGTATGTAACATGAATTTTGACTAAAATCCATAGATAATTTTTTTATTTTAATAATACAATACCCTTTACAAGACTTGATCGAGTCTTTCCACAATTGCCTGAAATATATATAAGAAGGTTGAGATTAAAATCACATATTTCAAAAAAAAAATTATTTGTTTTCCAATAATTTAATAAGAATGACTAAATGTTTTTTGAGGAGGTAGGCACATGAACATTCGTTTTGAGTTTTATCTCCTTTGGAAGTAGGAAATATATGATCTGTATGTATACGAACTTCATTTGAAATGAGTCTTCCTAATGTACAATTCAGAGATATGCAAGTAGGCAAAATTATGTCTGCTGCAGACTCTGTTACTTGATTTTCGATTCCGTAAGATATTCCCGCTTGATTGCAGCTAACCATAAAGTTCGTCTCTTCCTCGATAAGTAATTTTCACTAGTCAAAAACTAGTTATTTTGAATTGTAGGCACTGAGTAGAACCCTATTCTATCCCTGTCCCACAGTCAACTACAATGAAAGTACTAGAGGTATCCTTCAGTTGAAGCACGATTATAATCCAGAATTTAAAAAAACTACTCGAATTTGCATAGAAAGTCACGAAATAGGACAAGTGATTAAATGGGCTTTACTCACTTGTTTTAAATTTGACTGTTTTCCATTTTCGCAGCAATTGAAAGAAATGATTTTGCACTTGTTGCATAAATAACTATTGTGTCATTGACTCGTCGAAAAAAAATTGCAACCAGCCTACTAACAATAAAAATCTGCGCTACCGTTGCTTGTGTTGCATTTCATTTGGAAACCAGCCTACTCGATACGAATAATTCGACTCCGTTGCTGCGCTATGAGCAATGTGTATGATGGTTGTTTATTGGTAACCTAGGTAACACTTTCAATCACTTGTGAAAAAAATTGTGATTAAAAGTACAACTTCTCTCACTAATTTCAGTTGAAATATGTCATATTTTAGTCACAAAATTGGAAAAACCCTTTTACCACTATGATAACTTATAAAGAATTTGTGTGCCCTCAGCCGCCATATTGCTTTCGTTTTGACAGATCGCTGGACACATGAAAAGAAATGTCACAATTTTGTGGTTATGTTAACATAAGGAGAATTTGCAACAAATGGAATAAGCTTGTCATACAACATTTTTTCACGTGAAATAATGACTACTAGAACGAGATGGACGAACAAATCGCGCATTTGATAAAAAACGTGTTTATTTCTTGTTGCATTTGCATTCACATTTACCGCCCGAGTTTGTAAATCAATGTTCAATTGTTTTGGCGTCACATAGGCTATCATTTTTATTAATATTTGAAGTTAATAAATATATGTTCGTTATAGAATATTTCTTTCATTTTAGTTCAATCAGTATGCCAAATAGTGGATTTTTTTAATCAACAAATTATGATCAGCAGTTTATACAGGAAGTTCATAAAAATAACATAAAATGATAAATTCCATGAGATCCATAGGAGTCACATTATGTCAAATGTCCATTGATTACAAAGTAATGTACATTTTCATAAAAAATCAGTGTGGATTAAGATGCCTAAAAACCCTGGTGTATTCACTGATTCGATTTTGTTTAGAATTTTTGGGGGACAACAAATGAAAAACGTTAAATTATGCTTAGAACTTCATTAGTAGATGGCGCGGTTAAGGAGTGTTTGTTGTTTGTGTCACGCAAAATGTCAAGATTCAAACCTATGAAATTTTATTTTTCTGTCAACATTACTCCATGCAAAAAATTGTGAATTGATCGTTTACAAAGATTATAGTTCTACGAACAAGATCCCGCTCAGAACAGTTGGCGCGGAAATGAGATGAAATCCTCGAAACTTACTACAATGTTTACATCTGTCTGTCAAAAATCAGATTTTTCTTGAAGTCTACCTGGCGATTTTTTCAAAGTGATTTCTTCTCAAATGGCTTTTTTCGGATCATGGAAACTTCCACGAAGCGTGGACTGATGTCTCTAGATGATGAATTAACTTGAAAATTGAGGGGATTGGAAAATGTCCCCGATGACATTGTTCCATTAAACTTTCCGATACAAACTATTACCAGATCATTCACTGTCCATCTCTGCAGGACTATTACCTCCCTAACAACCTTCTGAGATGAACAAAATCAGAGAGTTCATTGTAGATATCATAAAATCTGTTGATTAAGTTGAGAAATCGATGAATCCTGGTGTGCGACAGTCCAGGCTGCTTCCAGCTATCTTAGAATGACTTCTCCGGAAAAGGTGAGCCCTACTAACAAAGATGAGGGGAGGAAACAATAATCTAAATGCTCCTCTTTTATTTTTCAGTAATACCCCGCATGAGATAATCGGAGAAGGAGGGCGATCTAAACCAAGCAGTTGTTCGGAAGTACAAGGCCCACTCCCAAGATCGATAAAGCTAATGACTATGATTAGGATAATTATCACTTTTTAATAAACACATGAATTTCACAAGTATGCGTGGACTTTTCATTCTATGAAGGTATCATGATTTTGGCTAGTGAATTCCGAACCATCACAGAGGGTCCCATGGCTCTTTGGAAGAAAATTTTGAATTTTCCAATACTATTAGTCAGAAGATTGTCATCTCATGGGAAAATTTGTTTACAAAATATATATAATATAAAAAATAAATATAAAAGTAATAATAAAATTATTTGACATTACAATCACAAGTTGAAAGGTAAATATTTAGTTATATCACTCATGCACTCCGAATATGGGGAAAACACTTTTCTTACGTGTTTTTGCCTCCTGAACACAAATCCGGAAGAAAAATGCGGCGGTCTCATACCGTTTCAGAGTGATATAGGTTTTTCAACTGAAACTAACCTCAAATTCAAGCACCGTTTTCTCGCACAAAAATCACTCAAAATGCCTCCTTCTTATTACCAGCATAAACAATAGACTCCTAGATCACTTATTTTCGGTACAAATTTGCAACAAAATATCAGTCGTTTTTATCGAAAAAATCATATTTCTTACACCGTTGCAAATGAACAATTCTCATTCCTTTGACAGATGACATTTATTTACTTCTCTTATTTTTCATGTTGGTAATAAATGAATCAACTGTGTAAGAAGGAGGATCTTTTTCGATAAAAACGACGATATTTTGTGCAAAGTTGTGCCGAAAATAAGTGATTTAGGGTGTATTGTTTATGCTGGTAAAAAGAAGGAGGCATTTTGAGTGATTTTTGTGCGAGAAAACGGTACTTGAATTTGAGGTTAGTTTCAGTTGAAAAACCTATATAACTCTAAAACGGTATGAGACCGCCGCATTTTTCTTCCGGATTCGTGTTCAGGAGGCAAAAACACGTAAGAAAAGTGTTTTCCCCATATTCGGAGTGCATGAGTGATGTAACTAAATATTTACCAGTTGAAAAAAATTATTACAATGGGTAAAGGTAGTTCAGAGAAGATTCAAATTGATTTATACATATACGAGTCATTTTACTAGTGGAGTAATATTAGATTTTAGCTTTAGAAAGTTAGGGGACTGCGGGAACTTTTCACTGTACATCATTGATGATGTAAGGAACAACATATAAAAAGTACCCAACCGTAAAGTGTGTGCTTAATTTATTATTTAACAAATAAGTTGCAAAATTATATTGTGTATTGAATATCATAAAAAATATATAAAAAAATTAAAAAACTGATACTGCCATTCGAAATAATGGAAGAATTTACATGATGAAGGTATGTAAATGTTTTTTTTAAATTAAAACTAAGCTGCAGATTTTTTTTCTAACATAAGAAAACGTTAGGTAGCGACACTGAAGTGCATCTCTTGAGGAGCACGTAGCCACGAGCGCGCTTCTCTTAATTTGTTAAAACTTTTGATCTAATCGATAAAATTAGGCTAACAAAAATTTAAATGAAAGAAGGAAAAAGTAGCTAACGAGATGTCTTGTTTTCGAATGTAAAAAAAATTAATAGGAATAGTACATATATGAAGTTACGTCAAAGTAGAATTTTCTATAAAATCAATTAAAGATCTGCCATTCTTTGAATTTTCAAGATAAACATCTGAAATTTGTACAGTTTAGTCCCAAAATGACACTTGAGGTGTGCAAATGGAAAAATATCATAAAATTTCATTTAAAAAATACAGTCATCAAAATATTGAATAATTTCAAAAAATGAATGAATGAATTTTTAGGCCATGCTTCAAAAACCATAAACTCTAGTTCAAAATGTGATTTCAAGATTCTTCAATAGTATTTTCTGAAGCTTGTGATCTGTACCTCAAGAAGGTTTGATTGGTTTTATTAAAAAAATTTAATTAATAATAAAATTTCGCCAAAAATAAACAAATGTTGCTCCAAAATCCATGAAAATTTTCGTTAAATAAAATTTTATAATGTTTATATAGAAAAAAGATATGTTTACCTAACCAACATATATTTATATTACAACCTCAAACAAGGTATACGCAGCGTAAAAATTGTCTTTTCTTTTTTAATATAAGTGTAAATTTATCAAATACGAAAATATTACGTTTGATGTACTTTATATTGGATAGAGAATATCATATTTGAATGTTAGAGAGAGATTGAACATAGAGAACTTGATCAGTAAGTTTAGTGCTCACCTAACGCTCTACGTATACTAGTGGAGTAATATTAGATTTTAGAAGTTGGGGGATGATGGTACCTTTTTACTGTACATTAGTGATGATGTTGGGAACAACATATGAGAAGTTACCAACCGTAAAGTGTGTGCTCAATTAATTATTTAACAAATAAGTTGCCAAATTACATTGTATATTGAATATTAAGAAAAAATTAAGAAATAATGGTGCCATTCGCAAAAATGAAAAATTTTACATCAAAAAGGTTAATAAAATTTTTCTTTAAAATAAAAACTGTAAGATACAGAATTTTTTCCTTAAAGTGCGAAAAAAATGTGAAGCGGCGACTCTGAAGTGCAGCGCTGGAGGAGCACGCAGCCACGAGCGCTTTACACTAAATTTGTTATAACTTTTGATTGAATTAACATAACAAAAATTTATCTGAAAGAAGAAAAATGCAGCTAACAGAATTCTGTCTAGTTTTTTTTTATTTTCAAAATAAACATCTGAAATTTTCACAGATTACTCTCAAAATTACAAATAAAAAAAGGACGATTGAAAAAAAATGTATTTCGAAAAATACAGAGCTCAAAATATTGAATAATTTAAAAAAATTTGAAATTTGAATTTTGAGGCCATGCTTCAAAAACTCTAGTTTATTGTGTGTGATATTGAAACTTATATATGGGATATAAGGAAATTTGTTGAGTAAAGGCCACATTTTTCAACCGAATGAAACAAAAATACTTCTCATGAATACCTCGGCTAATTTCGAAAATGGTCCAACAGTCTCAAAATGGCAGCTGTTGAAAAAATTCGCAATATTTCATTTCCATACCCAATATTGGCAAACTATTAGTCGTTTGATAGAGCTTCATTAGCTCCACAACTTTCACCCAGAAAATGTTTCTCTTAGATGTACACATAAATAAAAAATAGGTAGCTGTAAATTATCATTCATGAAATCTACATTTTCTATTGGCCACGCCATCGTTTTTTAAATGTCATATTCTGGTTCAGCGACCTCAAAAACCCCTATATTATCAATTTGGGTGAAATTTGCCTAATAAAATTGTTTTTCATTGTTTAAACAATGAATAAACAAGCAGCGCACGAATATAAGTTTATAACTTTTTTCTGCAAGTAAGTAAGTAATATCAGAAGGTTTTAGGAAAATCCAGGATTCCAAAATAATGCATGATTTTGAGATATTTTTACTCCGCTACATGAAGGTAATTTGAGTTCTTGCGATAAGATATTCGTGTTGCCTGCCAAAATAGTGAACACCTCTTAATTTGTCAAAAAGCTGAGAGGTTCTTTCACTCAGATAGGATTCGAACCAATTGAAGCTTCGTTCTCTGAAACTGTAGAGATGAAGCTTACTTAACAGTCAAAAGCTTGAGATATGTCGCATAACACTTCCTTCAGACTAGAATATATATTTTTCAGAAAGCGAAAGAGATTGCATCTCCCGTACTTCTATTGGTTTGGAAGCTGAATTAAGTAATTGTATGTAATTTACAGCATTTCATAAAATCATTATCCGCTCCATCATGAGATTTTTATCATGAGCGAACAGGGACAGAAATACATAAGTACCAACTCGGTGGAGCCGTATCAATAGGAAATTAACCATACAAAATAAATTGGTACGGTTCATAATTAGAATTATTTCGGAACACCTCTCGAAAATTCTATATAACACTGACATAAGTAGATGGAATAGTTTGTCCTAAAATATGTTACATCGATCGATCAACCTCAAAATATTTCACAACGAATTGACATAACCTTAAAGGCGACAAAAGCACAATCACAGAACATCAGAGACACAAATCACAAAAACACCCT
Organism: Gonioctena quinquepunctata; assembly: GCA_018342105.1. Taxonomy (NCBI): domain Eukaryota; kingdom Metazoa; phylum Arthropoda; class Insecta; order Coleoptera; family Chrysomelidae; genus Gonioctena; species Gonioctena quinquepunctata. The sequence continues at coordinate 807,944 of JAFIRS010000154.1, read as the reverse complement.
GTGTGGTCTGTAATTGCAGTTCACTGAATTATGACAAGAAACGACGTCGGCGCCATCTGAAACTCTAGATAACTCCCTTTATCAAGTGGGCTGGTGTCCCCCAGTTTGTCCCAATATTTCACAGATATAAGTGAATACACCATGGTTTTTAGGCACCTCAGTCTGGATACATAAAAAATTCAATTGTTTAATTTATGAAGAAATGTGGACCGAAATATTGGTGGCCTTGAACTATCATCACGAAAAGATATATACAATCATTTTCTATAGATCTATAGTCAGCCAGCCATACAGGTTTATCACTGGATAAGAGGGGCCCATCAGTAGATGGCGTTGGTCCGTTGCTTCCAAAAAAAATAGATGCCTGACTGAGATGAAGAAATTTAGCAGGAATCATATTTTACATTTTTCCTTACTGTCTTCATCTTAAAAGGAAGACAAGTTTAATAGAGAGCCCCACTACTTTTGCATCCAATACTTTTTCCACAGACATTGACTGACGATATATCTTTGGATAGTGATACAATATAATAAACAATATTTCACATGAGATGAGTCGTGAGCGAAAGCATACATTTTTTACCTATGCCATGCTGCGTATATTTCTTCCCAGGTCAATAACAATATTGAAAGGAGTATACTCCACTTGTATGTTTCCCAATTCAGTTAGATACATATAACATAATCACTTCTGATATAATGGAAAATATTATATGGAAAGCATCCATGTTTTAGAAAAGAAATACAGAAATAATTTTCAAACGAAATATATTCCACCCTCTTTGCATCCAAAATAGATGATCACAATTCGCTCGATCTTCTTCTCAAACACGATCTCATTTTCGGCATTTCCGTACAACTCTTGGTTTTTTTCATACCCACACGAATTGTTGACGTTTCCCTCTCACTTCTTTCGCTCCTCATATCTAGAATACTTCTCAGGTGGAGCTCTGGTAGTAACGGTATAAAATCACCATCCCCTCTTTCCAGGATAGTCTCTTCGTCCACCTCATTCAAGTAATAAACTTCTCTCAATAGTTCTTGAAAAACTTGTCTCTCCAGTCTTGATTGGAATGACACGAATAACTTGTAAAAGGAGTACAAGAGTAGGGTTACTGCCATGACTGCAATAACTCCCATGTCGAATTTGTCCGAGTTTTTTCCCGAAATCATTAAAATATTTACACAGAAAATAATGAAACACAAAAAGTTTTGACGAATAAATCACCCCAATATGTGTCATTTTGCGACTTTTGTTTGACGTTGAATTCTGTAGTTCGGGAGTATCCAGAACACGATATCTTTCATTTGCAAAAAATGTAGTACTGAGTGTTACAAACGAAGATGGCTGCTTCTTGTCGAAGAAAAATATTTCACAAGCTTTCATATTGAGTCAGCCAAACTTATACTAAGTTGTAATATTTCAAAAGAGTGGAATAAAGTGAAAATAATACAGAATACCACACGAGAGTTCGATAAAGTAGAAAATAATTTTCCAGATTTCTTTCTCAAACTTGTTGCCACTCGCGCTCCTTGGGCCCTCGTGTCTATTGCCTGGCAACAAGTTTTCGAAAATATGTCGAATTATTTTTACTTCATTCTCACTCTCTTGTGATATTACAACTGATTATTTTTTGATGTTACGATCATAAACACATTTCCTCGCACAATGATACAATGTACTAAACCGGTTTTGATTCATTTCTCACTTTCCATGCGAATTGATCACAGACCGGACAGAATTAAAAATATATGTTGTCAGACAATAAAAACAAAATACCTCAAATCATTCCAGCGGCAGTTTTCTAGATATAATATTCCCACTATAATAATGTTTTGATTGGCCAAATGTACATAAATGATTTGAATTGAAAGTTTCCGTTGGTTTCTAGAAATGTCAAAAAATTGTCAGTGAAATAACATCTGATGACTTTTCTTTCACAGCTTGCTGGCAGACCACGAGCTATTAAAATAGCTTTGGATGACCATAAACTAGTTCTCTATATCTTGAATAACTTTTTAACAAAAAATCAAACCGACGAAAAACGGAACTGAAAAGCAAAGAATAAAATAAACCTTCTTAGTCTTGATAACTAAGCTCCTAAACTAATGTAAATAACTAATTTTGAGTCGGCGGCAAACAAAAAACAATAAAAAAAGATCTTAAATTACTTCAAAAAACTCATCAAAATGTCACCGCGCATTCGATGCCATCATTTTACGCTTTACCTAACTCATTTGCTTGTTTGTTTGGTGCCAACTCAAAATTAGTTACTTACATTAGGTTTGGAGCTCAGTTATTAAGACTGAAAAGGTTTATTTTATTTTTTGCTTTTCAGTTCCGTTTTTCGTCGGTTTAATTTTTTGTTAAAAAGTTATTATTACACAACTTGCATTTTCCGGATTTACAATCTTTAGCTTTATGACCAGTACATTAACACTAACTGCATAATTTGAGATCCTTTACCTTTTGAGTCCTTTCGGTCACCGATAGTTTGAGGAACTGGGCACATTTGTAAAGGAGATGACCTTATCTGCATAAATTGCACTGCTAGAAAGTTTGTTTGGAACCACGAATAATTTCTTATTGATCTCTCGCTTGTTTATCATGGTTGATTCCAATTGTTTCTAGAAAGTCTGCCTTATTTTTCAAAAACCTCTTTAGATCTTCCAATGTAGAAAACCTTTATCAGTTTTTTCTGTTTCCCAATCACATGCATTAGCTTTGTCTAATTTAGAAGTTATTATGAAAATAATCAAAGTATCCCACTAACTTACTGCTTATTTCGAGGATTCCAAGGCCCTCAAATGCTTTGAAACTGTACCAATACATATAAAATGTTAAATAAAGACCCAACCCTGAAATATCAAAACATGGCTGACAACCTCATTGAAGAACTTGAGAGCCAAAAGCACATCACTAAAAAAGAATCACAATCACTCCAAAAAAACAATACCCTTTCTCCTAAATTATATGGCCTACGCAAAACACATAAAAATACTTTATCTATGAGACCTGTAGTAAGTTGTATCAACTCTCCAACTTACAATATTTCGGTATATGTACATAATATTTTATCATTGTATACTTCGACTTTTACTGATAATGTCAATAATTCCATGGATTTTGTTTCACAATTACATGATATAAGAATACCCAATGGTTATATTTTGATATCACCTGACGTGGTGTCTCTGTTTACTAACATTCCCAAGTTTCTTACAATAGAGATTATAAGAAAAGATTGGGATTACATCTCAGCATACACTGATATTCCTCTTGATTTCTTTTTACAATTAGTATCTTTCTGCTTTGAGTCTAGATATTTCTCGTTCAATGGCGTTTTGCATGGACAACTGGATGGCACAGCAATGGGGAATCCTGCGAGCCCCGTACTAGCCAATATAGTAATGAATAACTTATACAATTGTATTTACAAACTCGCATTTGATATACCCTTTTTAAAATTTATGTTGATACGTTTCTAGTAGAACCAAGTAGACACTGTCCTGAAGGTGTTCAACCAATATCATAATAAAATTCAATTTACACTTGAAAGAGAAAATGAAGGTGCAATCACTTCTCTAGACACCATAGGGTACCGGAGGAATGATGGACTTTTAATTTCCAATTGGCATAAAAAACCATACAATTCTGGTAGAATCTTGCATTATTATTCCCACCACGCCTTGAGTACAAAAACTTTTTAACAAAAAATTAAACCGACAAAATACGGAACTGAAAAGTAAAAAATAAAATAAACCTTCTTAGTCTCAATAACTGAGCTCCTTAACTGATGTGAGTAACTAATTTTGAGTCGGCGCCAAACAAACAAGCAAATGAATTAGGTAAGGCGTAAAATGATGGCATCGAGTTGCGCGGTGACATTCTGTTAATTTTTTTTAAAGCAATTTGATGATCTTCGTTGATTGTTCGTTTGGCGCCGCCTCAAAATCAGTTACTTACATTAGTTAAGGAGCTTAGTTATTGAGACTAAGAAGGTTTATTTTATTTTGTACTTTTCAGTTCCGTATTTCATCTGTTTAATTTTTTGTTAAAAAGTTTTTAATTTTCAATTTTTTGTGGCTGAAATCTGCCAATTACTACCTACTTGTTTTTTTATTACTTCCAAAATACTTACTTACCCACCTTACTTCAACTATTACCAGTTAAATAATATGATTATCTACTTTTACTATTTGTTGTAATATAAATTATTTTTGTTGTTCTGGTTAGTTTATTTCATTACTTTGTATATCATTACATCCTCTCATAGAATATAATGATTGTGAAGGATGTAGGAGAACGAAAATAATGACAGTAGCGATCTGTCATTGTCAACTACATATGTGTGCCAATGTTCACAAGTGAAAAATCAATTGTCCCCTGATTTTCTACCCATGAGGGTGGATAATTCCATTCGAAATTCAAATATAATTAACTACCCTATCTAATAAAAAAAGAATCATCCAAATCGAAGAACTAGTACAAAGTTATGCCTGATAGAATCGGTTAACGGACCAGAATTCAGAGGGTGAGTGATCAATATCCTTTTTGCTACCTTTAGGGGTGGATTTCATCTTTTGAATTCAAAAGGGACCAACTTCGAAGTACACCCTATCCATTGAAGAAAGAATTATCCGAATCGGACGTCTCAGTAAAAAATTATGCGTGGTCATACATAAAAAAAGCATACGCGTCGACTAGAGAACCTCTTCCTTTTTGGTTTTGTCGGTTAATAATAAGAGTAAGTGTTCACAAAATATCCAAATTATTACGGATATGACTACTGCTAACTGCAGTCAAGTGCAAGTCTTCAAAATAAAACACATGGTAAAATCTCTGATAAGAAGGAGATGAGTAATCCAAGTACAAATACCAATAGTAATCTGTAAATATATTACAAAATATACATATATATATATATATATATATATATATATATATATATATATATGTATATATATATTTGTTGTTTCAGCAACTGTTTCAGTAGAGACTCTGAGTTGGGTTTCTCGCAATAAAACATCTATTAGAAAGGCAGGCGTGAAAAAAACAAGATTTGAATCCATAGGAGGAGAGGTACTGATTGCTGCAAAAAGAAAATAAATTCCAAGGGGTTGGACTCATTATTGGATAAATACAAGGAATTGTTCAGAGATGAGCTAGGGTTATACAAATATGAAAAAGTAGAGTTGAAAGTTGATCCAAATGTTAAGCCTATTTTTTGTAAACCACGTCCTATTCCTTTTTCATTCAGAGATTCAATAAATGCAGAGTTGGACGAGTTAGAAAGGGGTTATCATCACATTAATAGATAATTCCGAATGGGGCACGCCATTGGTTCCTGTGATGAAAGAAACGGGGAAGTTAAGACTATGTGCAGATTACAAGGTCACAGTCAATAAATTTGTTCAAGATTTCAAACATCCTCTCCCTAGAATTGAAGAATTATTCGCAGCATTACAAGGGGGGGAACGTTATACAAAGTTAGATTTTTTCAATGCTTATAATCAATTGGAATTATCTGATGAAACAAAAAAATTGTTATGTTGGAGTACTCATAGGGGTATTTATCAACTTAACCGACTTCCTTTCGGAACCAAACCAGCATGCGCCATTTTTCAAAAAACTGTTGAAAAAGTTTTACAGGGGTTACAAGGGGTAATCAATTTTATGGATGATATAGTAGTAACGGGAAAAGATAGGGAAGATCACTTGCATAATTTGGAATGTGTTTTTGAAAGGTTTTCGAAAGCAGGATTCCGTTTGAATTTAAAGAAATGTAGATTTTTTGAACCACAAATCAAGTATTTAGGTCATTTCATTGATAAAGAGGGTTTGCATAAAGATCCCGAAAAAACTCGTGCAATGGTAGAATGTCCACGTCCAACTGATGTATCTCAAGTAAAGGCATATATAGGGATGATTAACTATTATGGTAAATTTGTTAAAGATTTATCTACAAGTTTGGAACCATTATACAAGTTGTTGAGAAATGACATTGAGTTCGAATGGACTAACGAATGTGAGCAAGCATTTTTGAAATCTAAAGAGGTGGTATCAGCGGAACAAAGTTTGGCACATTTTGATCCGAATACTCCTATTAAATTAGTTTGCGATGCTTCTAAAATAGGTATTGGGTGTGAATTATTACATATTTTGAATGATGGGACTGAAAAACCGATAAGTTTTGCTTCACGAATTTTGAGTAGAACCGAAATGAAATATTCAGTTATACACAAAGAAGCGTTAGCTATTTATTGGGCTGTATTGGGCAAGTTTAACCAGTATTTAATGGAAAATAAATTCATTTTATGCTCTGATCACAAGCCGTTGTTAGCATTATTTGGGGAAAAGAAAGGAATACCACAAATGACGGCTGGTAGATTACAGCGATGGGCAATATTTTTGAATGGATTCAATTATACATTTAGTCATACCAAAGGTAAAGAAAATGGAGGAGCGGACGGTTTATCGCGTTTTCCTGTAGAATCGTCCGAACCACCTGAAATTTTTCATGATTATTTCAATTTTTTGATTGAGGATAAAATTCCTATTAAATCCGATGATATTATCAAGGAATTGAGAACGGATATCATCTCGAGTAAAGTTTATCAATATGTTCAAGATGGTTGGCCAGAGATAGTTCCCGATGAACTCAAACCTTATTTTAGACGAATGTCAGAATTGAGTATAGATAATGGGTTGCTTATGTGGGGTTATAGAGTATTGATTCCGGGTAAATTTAGGAAACAAATGCTAGATGAGATTCATGGAGCTCATAACGGAATGGTTCGTATGAAAACTCTTGCGCGGCAATATTTCTGGTGGCCTAATTTAGATTCGGAAATAGAAACTTATGTAAAAAATTGCGATTCGTGCATGATCAATTCTAAAACACCAAATAAATCAGTTTTGATCAAGTTTAACGACGGAAAACATGTTTACGATCGTATCCATATCGATTTTCTGGGTTCATTTCGCGGTAAGACTTATTTAATTATCACAGATTCTTTTTCTAAATGGCCAGAAGTCTATGAAATGTCAAAAATTGATTCCAAAAATACTATCGATAAATTGAGGGATTGTTTTTCAAGATGGTCTTCCAAATACCATCGTTTCGGATAACGGTTCATCGTTAGTTCTGCGGAATTCAAAAACTTTTGTACTGTCAATGGTATAAATCACATAACTTCACCACCGTATCACCCAGCAACGAATGGGGCTGCTGAGAATAGTGTCAAATCATTCAAAATTGGTATGAATAAATTATTGACCGACAATAGTAATCCTCATGACATGTCTACATTAGTTAGCAAGTATCTATTTTCATATAGAAACACACCACATACGGTAACTGGTGAAACACCATCAAAATTGATGTTTTCACGAAAAATAAAAACCCGCTTAGATTTTCTCACTCGTTCAGCATCTGATAAAGCCAAAGAACGACAGATTAGATATCATCATGGTGAAAGAATGACTTTTTTTGAGGAAGGAGAGATAGCATATGTAAGAGATTATAGAAATCCACAAAAGCCCTCATGGACAAAAGCAGTCATTGTTTCAAAATTGGGTTTAGAAAATTATCTTTGTAGGCCTGTAGATGACAAAAGATTGGAGTGGAGAAGACATCTTGATCAAATAATAAAAGTTGGAAGTTTTTATACTGTAACGTAAATAAACTTAACTTGGTTTAACTAATTTATTCAACACTTAATCTACAACTTAATTTATATTACTACGCCACTGTATAGCTCGATGGTATGGGCTCGTTCAGACTGTTCACTCCCTCTTGAGGGCTGTCTATTTATCTCCGATACAGCATTCTCGATGTTTCGAATTCTTCCAGTTGGCGACGGCATGTTCCAATTGTTTCCAATATTGACCGTTGCATTACGCGGAAGAGGGACTGGATGGTTCTCGAATATCTCCGGGGATGATCTCATCGCTGTCGATGGCGACGCGGGAGGCGACAGGTCCGGCCTAGGTTCGTTACATTGCCCCCTTCTTAAAGACATTTCGTCCCGAAATTTCATCCTTGGAGTGTGACGATATCTGCATGACTCCCCATATCTGCCCCGTGAAGTTCGATGGAAGTAACACTCCACGGTCTTCATGATCGGTCGTGGAAGAGGGTTACAGCAAACCAAAATCTTGACGCCGCTGGATCTGAATATCGCCTCCAGCATACTTCTTATGACTCTCCAGTCCAACCCATCAATACCACAGGATAATTTTGGAATTGCTAGATCCACCAGATTCTGGTCCACCATAGTATCTCTTAGTTTGGCGAGACTCTTCCAGACATCTTCATAAGACGGTTTATCTTGGGAATGCCTCTTGGTGACTAGGTAGTAGATGTTTCTCTGGCCTTTCTTCAACTGTAGCACCCCACCAACTTCTGGATTCTGCTCCCGCAGTGTTTGGAGTTGACCAAATTTCTTGGAGAACACTACGGCGATGCCCCTGGACATTCGAAGATCTTCTGCCACACAGTGCGCTAGTGCGTAGTCAGCAGGCACCTCGAAAAGGTCTCGTGACTCCTCTCTAGTAACCCCATGTAGAACTTTCTGCCCGTTTGAATACAAGGACATAAACTTCTCGAACGTCATATCATCCTCCGGTGGCTTGAGGGTGCGAACTTGGTCATGGTTTCCAGCGTAAGGGGCCAACCTGTTGAAATGGACGACCCTTGGTTTCCCTCGGGGTGGCTTATGGATTCGGTACCAAGGTCGTTTATCCTTTTCACGATCTTATACGGGCCTTCCCACGAGTTCCGCAACTTTGGTGATAGTCCACGACGACGTTTGGGGTTGTACAGCCAAACCAGGTCATCAACCTTAAATCCTCCAGCGTCGGCCTTGATGTCATACGTCTTCTTCATTTTATCGCTGGCACTCTGGATGTTCAACCGGACTCGTTCGTGGATGTCGTCCATTCTCTGCCGAAGTTTGCTGACGTAGTCCTCTCCCGCAGTGTCTTGTCCTGGCGGTATCCCAAACTTCAGGTCACAAGGCAGTCGCAGTTCTCGGCCCATTATAATACTAGCAGGAGTTTGACCGGTTGACTCGTGTACTGCGGATCGATAGGCCATCAGGAACAAATGAAGATACTGGTCCCAGTCTCTTTGATGGTCAGAGACAACCTTGGACAAGTGGCGGTGATCGTCCTGTTCATCCGTTCCCCATTCCATCGGCTGCGGGGGGCCAAGATACTGGTCCCAGTCTCTTTGATGGTCAGAGACAACCTTGGAAAGGTTGGATTCGAAATTTCTGCCTTGATCCGAGTGCAGCTCCATTGGAATACCGAATCGACATATCCACTCTTTCACCAAGACGTCGGCGACGGTGATGGCTTCCTGGTTGGGCAGGGCATAGGCTTCCGCCCACTTACTGAAGTAGTCCATTGCCACAAGGATGTATTTATTCCCGTGGTCGGATACGGGAAACGGGCCGGCGATGTCAATGGCGATTCTCTCGAACGGGCTGCCTACGTTGTACTGACGCATCGGGGCCTTGGGTCGTATTCGAGGTCCATTGCTAGCAGCGCATACAGCGCACTTCCTGCACCAGTCCTGGACGTCAGCTTGACAATTGGCCCAGTAAAACCGTTGCCTCACTTTCTGCAGGGTCTTCGTCACTCCCAGATGTCCTCCGGCGACTCCATCATGGATTTCCGCAGCACTTCCTCTCTTCTGTTCCTGGACAATTATTTGGCGTCTGTCTTCCCCACCAATATCGGCCTCCAGCACACGTTTCAGGATCCCATTGTCCAGAATAAGAGAGTTCCATTGTGCCCAATAGGACTTAACAGCCGGCGAGTAACCTGCGACTTCCTGCCATGATGGTCTTCGATTGCCCTTCTTCCAGCTGACGACTAAGCCAAGGTCGGGGTCTATCTCTTGGTCTTTCTGGATCTTGCTGTCATTCCAGTTGTCATCCCTTGCCGCGGTTCTACAAAGTGTTGCTTCTTCTCTTCTGCTCGTCGGCAATGTGAGCAATCATCTGGACATGGTCTTCGCGACAAGGCATCTGCATTCTTATGGCTAGTTCCGGCTCGATGTTCGATCTCGAAATCGAATTCTTGGAGTCTCTCGATCCAACGTGCTACTTGACCCTCAGGATTTTTGAACTGTAAGAGCCATTTGAGAGCTGCATGGTCAGTTCTCAACAGGAATCTTCTTCCATACACGTACTTGTAGAAGTGCTCCACTCCCTTTACAACAGCTAACAGCTCTCGCCTGGTGACACAGTAATTGCGCTCTGGTTTGCTAAGCGTCTTGCTGAAATAACCAATGACCTTCTCCTGTCCCTCCTGGATCTGAGATAGGACAGCTCCAAGTCCCACGTTGCTGGCGTCCGTATCCAAAATGAATTTCCCTTTGGGTAGGGGATAGCTCAGTACAGGTGCGTTGATCAAAGCTTCTTTCAGCTTCCTGAATGAGTCTTGACATTCTTCGGACCACTGGAACTTTGTTTGGCCTTCCGTGAGCTTGGTCAGTGGTTTAGCGATGTTGGCGAATCCCAGCACATATCGACGATAGTATGTGCATAAACCAAGGAAACTTCGAAGTTGGTGAATGTCTTTTGGGATGGGCCAATCCTTAACAGCTTTGATCTTCTGGTCATCCACTGCTACTCCTTCCCCAGAGACAACGTGGCCGAGGTATCGTACTTCTTTTTGGAACAGATGGCATTTCTTAGGGCTCAGCTTCAATCCGGAGTTCCTCAGTCGCAGGAATACTTCCTCCAAGTTTTCACGTGGTCCTCAAACGATCTGCCGACCACAATTATGTCGTCGAGATACACTAGACACGTGTTCCATGAGAGTCCCTTCAGTACTGTTTCCATCAATCTTTCGAATGTGGCGGGAGCATTACAGAGCCCGAATGGCATAACGGTGAACTGCCACAATCCTGAGCCGATGGTAAAAGCAGTCTTTTCTCTATCTTCCTGAGCCAGTTCTACTTGCCAGTATCCACTCTTCAGATCAAGGGTCGAGAAAATCGTGGAACCAGCCAACGTGTCTAGGGTGTCATCTATTCTCGGGAGAGGGTAACTGTCCTTCTTCGTGACATTATTAAGTTGGCGATAGTCTACACAAAAGCGTGTCGATCCATCCTTTTTCTTCACCAGTACGACTGGAGAGGACCAGGGACTGTCAGATGGTTCGATAACTCCTTCTTTTCCCATATCGCTGACTATTTTGTCAGCCTCTTCCTTCTTGGCAAGAGGAAGTCTTCTTGCTGATTGCCGGATCGGTCGGGCACCCCCAGTATCAATCTTGTGCTGGACCACATTAGTTCGACCTCCTTTTCCTTGTCCGGTATCGAAGATGTCTTGGTACTTCTTAACTAAATCTCTTAGTTTGGGCTGTTGAGCTGGTTTTATATCTTTGGAAGAGATGGCAACTAATTTTTCTAGTTCTGTGGGCAAGTTGTTGGGTTGGCTAATCGTACCTCGTACACTCCGGATCACTGAGGAAACTGGCGAGCAGTGCCCCAATATTGTTCCTTTCTTCAAGGTCACTGGAAAATAATTGACATTCATGACCCTTACGGGCACAAATTTGTCAGCACGCAACAAGGTCTTCCCTAGTGCAATCCCTCGTCCAATTTTCTCATCATGAAGTTTGGGCTCGAACATCACCACGTTTCCACTGCTCGTACTCCCGTCCAGGCGAGCCTCCAGAATGGTTTCAGCCCTCTCAGGTACGCTTACATCTTCAGCCAACAACACACGGATCAACCCCTCACTTCTCCCATGAAGCACCAGCTCTTCTCCGTTGACACGTAGGACGCCGTCTTTGAAATCCAATTCAAACCCTCTGGAATTCATGATGTCCATTCCGATGATTGCATCGTCTTCGATGTCCGCTACAAGTGCCTGATGTTTCACTTTAGTGCTGCCCAAAATTATTTCAATCGGTAGCTCCCCATATACAGTAGCTGGCTCCCCTGTTGCTGTGCGTAGCTTCCAAGTTGTCGGTTCAATTCGTTCCGGTGTTCTGGCAAAGGAAGGTCCGAGAATTGTCCTAGTCGCACCTGTATCTAGCAGCATGGTGCAAGGCTCGTTATTGATGAGACCGTCTATGAAAACACCTCTGTTCTGTCGTTTCAGGATAGCGACATATGCGTTGTTAACCGGGGCTTGCTGGACACAGGCCGACGATTGCCCCTTCTCGTCGACCTTCTTTAGTTTTCCTGCATCGGAGTCGTGTTTTCGAATGTTGGACATTTGCTACGCACATGTCCAATTTTGCCACAATTCCAGCATCTTATCTGTCTTTTCTCAGGCAAAACTTCCTTCATCACTTTTCTTATGGCAGCTTCCAAGTCAGCATGTTCCTGTGGGTCTTCTTCAATACTTCGAACTTTACTTTGGTTTTTGCAGGATTGCTTTGCTGCCTCAAATTCCAAAGCGCGTGCCAGTGCGTCTACGAGATGTGTTGGACGAGCTAGTGTCAACGCTTGTCTGGTTTCTTGGTCACGGAGTCCATCCAAGAATGCCTGAACCGCTAATCGCTCCATTACATTTTCCGGTGTGGCTGGATATGCGAGACGAACCAAGCGTGCAATGTCAGCTTCGAATTCTTGTAAGGATTCGCCCGATTTCTGGCAGCGATTTTTCAGTTGGGAGTGGTATACGTGTTCCAAATGGGCCTGGCCATATCGTAATTCTAGATGTTTAATCAGCTGATCATAGTCCTCCTGTTCTTGGGCGGTAAGAGTTTGTAGAATATTCGTCGCTTCTCCACGTAATGCAAGTGTTAGTGCTAGCTGATCATAGTCCTCCTGTACTGTCGGCGGTAATTTTCCCATGGAGTTTTCCGTCAAATTGAGGCGGCTTCATGGAAAGCTTCCTATTTCAGAAATGACCTTGACATCTTTTATACCCTCTTGAACTTTATCCAAGTTCAAACTCAAGTCCAGCATTGCATTTTCGTTAACCATCTCTGTGGAGGGCGCACTATTAATTCGTTTTTTCAGCTTACTGATCGTTTCCTTTATTTTATCTACCTCCGTGTTCATTTGCTCCCTAATTTTATCTATCTCTGTCTCAACGGTTCCCATTCTTTCTTCTAGAAATTTAGCCACACCACACAATTCTTTTTTAGGCCTTCTGTGTTCTCCAGGAACTTCTCTTCCAGGCTTCTTGAATTTTCTAGAAGCTTCTCTTCCAGATTTCTAGAATTTTCTTCCAGGCTTCTTGAATTTTCTTGAAGCTTCTCTTCCAGATTTCTAGAAAGCTTCTCTTCCAGATTTATAGAATTTTCTTGAAGCTTCTCTTCCAGATTTCTAGAATTTTCTTGAAGCTTCTCTTCCAGATTTCTAGAATTTTCTTCAAGCTTCTCTTCCACATTTCTAGCATTCTCTTCCAAAGTCCTCGAATTTTGTTGCAGCTCTTCTTTCAAGGATTCTATTATCGGACTCAAATCACCTCCGGAACTTGAATAAAAATGTTTCGGGTCCTCACCTTCTTGTATAAGTCCTTCTGCAAGTCTTTCCTGGAGTACTTGCTTTTACCTGTTGTTTCCAGTTCCCTTTCCTCCAATTCCTGTTTCAATTCCGCTACCTTCAAATCCGCAAGGCGCACTTTTCTTGAACACATTTTGTCTTTGACGAGGTATCAGTCTGTTTTACACGAAAAGTTTATCAGTTTGTTAAAAATTCACTTCGCGAATTCTTTTCCACGGGCCACCAGTCTATTGTCTGTTTCACGCGAACAGTGTAGCAGTTTATATTCCCACGCACAATTGTCCACTTCGCGAAAACCGGGCCACTGTCTATTTTGGGCGTACAAAAAGGTCTATCAATTTATTTTTCTGACTATCCACTCCACGATCACTTGTTTATTTTCAAAATCTCACTTCCGACACCAATTGTAACGTAAATAAACTTAACTTGGTTTAACTAATTTATTTAACACTTAATCTACAACTTAATTTATATTACTACGCCACTGTATAGCTCGATGGTATGGGCTCGTTCAGACTGTTCACTCCCTCTTGAGGGCTGTCTATTTATCTCCGATACAGCATTCTCGATGTTTCGAATTCTTCCAGTTGGCGACGGCATGTTCCAATTGTTTCCAATATTGACCGTTGCATTACGCGGAAGAGGGACTGGATGGTTCTCGAATATCTCCGGGGATGATCTCATCGCTGTCGATGGCGACGCGGGAGGCGACAGGTCCGGCCTAGGTTCGTTACAATACTAATGAAAATTCTGAAATTTTAAACAAAGACTTTTCAGAAAATGTATCATCAAATAGTAATTCTGAAAATTCTCAGGTCAAGACAACTTCACCAACAAATTTGAGTAGATTTAACAGACAGATCAAAGCACCCGACCGCCTGAATCTATAATTTAAGATTATGAGAAAACATAGGACGGAGGAGTGTAACATCTGTGGATCTAGTTGTAAGGTAGTTATATTTTGTAGTCACCTTGTATCAATTGATCTTGTCAGTTAGTTGTCAAACCGAATAAAGTGTTCTCCAATTGTGCGAACCAAGTTTCTCTTAGAAGCTAATATATTACAGAGACCAACTCTTTTGGAGGACTTGAGAGATAGAGTTGAACGCGCATTTCAGGAAATTCTTGCGTGTACAATAAATAGAAATGGTATATGTGTTAGAGAAAACGGCCAACACTTCGAACACATCATTGGTCATTTATAAATCAAATAACTTTTCGATGGTTGTGAAACTCTTCTATTGAAAACAGGATGGTATTGTGAGTAACAATTTGTACGTTGATTGTTTCACTGTTTCAGTCGTTAGATTTATTCAAACAGTTTGATTTGATTGAAGTTATCTCTTCTGTAATGTGTTTATAATCATTACATATTGTCAAATCGATTATTTTTGGTAATTCATTGTTACCATTCTGAAGTAAAGTTTGAAAGAATGAATAGATGTCATGTTACCTACCAATTTTTTCAGATTGATTTCATTTTGTTAGATGGCTCTCTACGTTTTGAACATAAAGAAAGTGGTACTTAATGTATATCGTTGAATTGGTATTTAAATTCTCTATCGAATAGCAAGATGGCCATCGGTAGGTACCATTTGAAAAAGAACAATTTTTTTGTTAAAAATGCGTTCAGAAAATTTCAATTCCTGCTGTAGGATTTGTTATCGATGAAATGACTGTTACTATGAGTTACTGATGTAAATTAGTATAGATTTCAACCTGATCAAGGCTCCCTAAGCTAAAAAAAAATTGTGTTTTTTTTAAATATTGTATAACAAAAATTTGGCAACACTGTCGTATGTAATTTGAGCCGTAGAATCCGAAAAACATCAAACATATAGGATGTTCCATTTGAAAAATCAAAGTAGTTGACTATTCTGGCGAAACCGGAAGTCGACCATTTTGTTTTCATATGTCTTTCAATCCGAAATTTTGTCTCGTATCTAAGTAAAAAAAAATCATTCATTCGGTATATATAAGAAAGGCTCCAAATTATATTAGATGTGTGATCTTGACTGACTCGTTTAGAATACAAATGCAATCTTATCAGGGTTGCAGTCAAAAATGACTGCAACCCTATTATACATATACGGCATTTCACCATTTCGTTTCAAGAGTTCATTACAAAGTATATACATTTCCTCTATGGCTTTCTCCTGAATTGAACACACTTGTTATAGAAAAAAAAAAGGTCATCGACAACACAAGCAATCAAATTCATGGAAGAATTACTTTTTATTTTCCAATCTTAAGGCAATATCTTCACCAAAAAATTGAAAAATGAAAATTTCTTATAGTCAAACCATTTACAATTGCAGAAGCATAAAAAATGAGTTTCCCAGTCTTGAGGCGGAATCCTTTGAGCAGCAGAGGCGGAGATAACTAATTTTATTTAGATGTTTAAATATTTTAAAAATACGTTAAAATAAAAAATATGCCATAAGCGTGGGAGGATGTATCAATGGGCAATCGGATCATCATAATTTCATTTTCCTATGGTCGAAAAAACCATATTTTCCAACAAAACAGAACAAAACTATAAAATATTTCAAAACCTATTTCGATCCCAGACCAGAGACGCTACTGGCTTCCATTTACTCAGATCTCCTGAAACTGGTGATTTATTAGTCTCAACGTATAGACTTGATTTGCTTTCTACAGAAACAGCTTCTGCAATTGAAAATTTTTAAACTTCCACAAAAAATTAAACCGACGAAAAAAGTAACTGAAAAGCGAAAAATAAAATAAAACTCTTTAGTTTTAATAACTGAGCCTCTAAATTATTGTATAGTTTAACCATTTTCAATTGCAGAAGCTGTTTCTATAGGGAGCAAATCAAGAAGAAACGGAACGAAAAATAATGTGTACTACTCGTAAACATTCTCTGTCGGAGAACTGTAGATCAAAAGAAGATCAAAAGAGCCGATAGTCAACGTGGGTTTGAGTGACAGCTGTTTGAGTGACCGCAAGCCAATGATAATGCTTGTAGGTGTGTCTATTCGTTGAGACTAATAAATCTTCAGTTTACCAGGAGGTCTGAGTAAATGAAAGCCAGTATCGTCTCTGGTCTGGGATCGAAATAGGTTTTAAAATATTCTATAGTTGTGATGAGTTTTGTTGGAAAATTTGGCTTTTTCTCGACCATGGAAAAATGAAATTATGATGTCTATTAATACATACTTCCTCGTTTATGACATAATTTTTTATTTTAACGTATTTTTTTAATATTTAACTATCTAAATAAAATTAGTTATCTCCGCCTTTGTTGCTCAAAGGATTGCGCCTCAAGACTGAGAAACTTGTTTTTTATGCTTCTGCAATTGTAAATAGTTTGACTATAACTTATTTTGAGTCGGCGCCAAACAAACAAGCAAATTAATTACGTAAAGCGTAAAATCATGGCAGCGGGTTGCGCGATGGCGGCGCGTCCCTTCACCAGAAATTTACGAGTGTTCCTGAAGTTAATGTCAGCGAGACAGCTACCCTACGGGCAGCCACGTCAGGGCACACGTCGTGCGGAGAGAGAATTTTTGGAAATTGTTTATCGCTGGAGATTTCACGTTGCATTTCACCCGACTACGGCGGAACCAAAAGAGGAGTTGAGATTTGCTATGCTATGTATGTATGTTCATTTGTTCCCGCATATCTTCTAAACTACTTATCATAATTTGACGAATGAGTAATCGTTAGAAGCGTCTGCTAGTTATAGGCTATGTGATGTCACACTTAGGTCAATATGGCGCACTCCAGAGGACATAAAGTGCAGTATTGAAAAAAATCATACCGTGTTGGGTATCACATGAAAGTGCTCAATTAGCGCACTTTGAATATATATATATATATATATATATATATATATATATATGTATGTATATATATATATATATATTGTTATGTAATATCAATCGTTATGTAATATTAATTGTTGCCATTTCACCCACAAATATTTTCTCCCTGTATAAATATTTTTGATTTCAAAAAAATATTTTTTGTTTTCAATTTTGATATACTTCTAATACTTATGTAGGCAATTCAGCTCCGCGTTGGGAGCCAAATTATTATGATGGGTAAGATAATTTTGTTATTATATTTAATTTATTATTATTATGCTTACAAATATTTTCACACCTCGTTGGGCGCTAATTGTTATGTTATAATAATATGATAGTTATTTTTGCCCTTACTTGCCCTTGTTAATTTGTTATGATTGGGTAGAATGTAATAATTTCTATTTATATTTATATGTTTTGTAAAGTTACTTCTTCCACCCAATACCATAACAATTTTATTGAATATATGTGAAAATTTTATTATTTTCACTCTTTGTAATTCCTTTTCTTACCACGACTAAACTCAGTTGGAACGCCTTGGCCTCAGGAGTCGGTATTGGCAACAGAGCCACTGCCTGTCTTGATGTTCAGTGTTTATCGGTGAGATATTAGCATATCATTGTGGAAAGTAAACCAGAAATTATCAAAAACAATTATTTCCTTTATTCAGGAAAACTTATATTAACCTGGCCTGCGAAAGATAACTTATAACTATGAGCAATTGACAAATTTGTATAGAATAATGAAAAACAGTGATGGATATTGTAAATATAACCTCACTTTTTTTTGAGTTGAAGAATTCTTTTATAGTTCAATACCAAATTATATAAAGTTCTTCAGATATACGAGTGACTTAGTGAAGTGATTCAGTTTGTGATGTGCACTAAAAGAGTTTATCCCTGGAGCTGAAATGTCGCTGGCCATAATCTGAATTCCTGTTTCATCCACTCCTCTCAGGAACTCTCCATTGCAAAGGAACCATCCAAAATCCCCGAAATCAGCTTGGACAAGTTTTCATGTGGAGAACAAAAAGGTAATCTTCTTTTATCCTTATTTATTTTGTGTCGAAATTATCCAGTGGTTGAATTGGTTTGTTATTGTAGGAAAAACTACGTTGTCATTAATGAGAATCCTGAATTTCTATCTCTCAAATTTTGTACGTAGCTTCTTTTCTGAAATTTTTTTCAATCTCCCCTCGCTTTGTTTTTTCTTCACCTGGATACCATTTCTGTTTTGTCATTTTATTTGAATTTTCAAACTCGCGCACTTCCTTGTCGCACTTTCACCAATTTGGTGTTATTTGAGAAAACTCATTAACTAACATATTTTATATTTCTTATAAACTAAATACAATATTTGATCATAATTATCTTTGACGTTTCTCTGTTTTTACTTTTCCACAATTTCAAATCTTTTATCTAACCATATCTGTTCCCTGATTGGCTATTTTCATCAAGAGGTTTCTTGTTCTCCCATTGGCTGTTTTAGTTAGATGCAAATTCATATACTGTATGTTTCAACCTTATAATTTTGTTGATCACATTTAATCCAGAATAATTTTGTAAATCTAGACTTTTTGTTGTATTTCAAACAATTATATGTTGTAATCTTTTTTGAAAATGCAAGAAAATGATTGCATTATAGTATTTGCATATATTTACCTATCAATATTATACAGAGGCTTCATAAAGGAAATATAATCTCAAAAAAATGTAAAAACAATATGTCATGAACTATAACTATCAAATATTTATTATTTTTGTGGTTTTTTTTCAAGAAATCATTTCTTTTTCACATTTGAAATATATTACTGGTCATTCCTAACAACAATATATATATATATATATATATATATATATATATATATATATATATATATATATAATATAGAAGGGTAGTCTTGACTGACTAGTTGAAGAAAAAAAAATCTACGAAACTATCTTGAGGATGCAGTCAAAATAACTGGGCTGGTTTAGAGCAAAATGTATTTTCACAGAGTGATGGTCCGAGTAAAAACATATTTTTTATTCACATATGGTTTGCAATTGGTATATGGGGTTGCATTGTTATATCAAATGTTTCGATATATTGTCAATTTGACAGATTTTTTGTTAATACCGTCAGCTTTTTCTTTAATTCTGTCCAATCTAGTGATGACATGAAAAGACAGATTGACGGGCAAGCATGAAACGAATCCCTAATGATTTTTTTAAATTAATCCAAACATGTTTTTACATATGTAGCTAACTTTATGGCGGACACTGTATATACGAATATAATCATAGATGACGGCTAGAAACAATGCACTGTTTGTTGTGGGTAAAAAGCACACTTTTGTGTCCTGTAATAATTATCAATTCATAATCACGAGTCTAATAATTGACGCTACCCTGTATATGATCGTTATCCGACTCGCTATGGTTCTCCCTCAGTCCCTATAACAAGAACAGTGATTTGTTTGTGTGGTTATTTTCTGTTAGTCATGCATCCGCATCCCAAATTCGATACGCAAGATTAGAAATCCAAAGGCAGAAAGTCCATTTATTTGGCAAAACGACCCCTTAGTTAGGGCTCTTAGAAAATATCTGTGCGCATCGAATTTGGGTTATTTTGAAAAGTTATATATGTATAGAACGTTTTCAGCTGCCATGCTTCAACTTTTAAAACGAATTTTCCGGCAATGCCACGAAGATCTTTTGTTAATCTGTTTTTATTGTTCGATATGGCGTACAAATCTACGAGAAATCGCATTCGTCGCGTGAAATTCAGTTTGAAGATGAAAAACTCTTCATTCTTGTAATGAAATATTTATGTTACCCCATATCAGTTTCACATTGTAAAAAATAAAACGTCAGTATTTCAAGAAAGTTGATAAAGGTGTGAAAGTATTTTGCTCCCTCTTCGACAATTTCAAGATATGATTCTAAATTATAATTTCTATAGGTTTTTTTTGAGCGTATCCTTTCACATGTAACAGTTACGAAAATCGACAACGAACTCTACTAGAGAAAAAAAAATAATTCCTATTATGTCATTGGGGTTGCATATTTTATGTCTAATATTTCTGAATGTATTGCGAAATATGGAATAAGATCTCTGAAATTCCAAAACAAACGGGGTTTGGACGTTGAGGACTTGTTATATATATATATATATATATATATATATATATATATATATATATATATATGGGTGGGTAGTATTTGCTGACTAGTTAGGTACAAAAGTAGGGATATTGGGCTGAGCAGCAATGAAAAAGTAAATACTTTAAGATTTATTCAAGCTTTCGGAAATGGTTATTTCCATCATCAGGGAAACTACAATAGATGAAAAAAACCAATAGTTATACATATTCAAGTGCTAAATATTAGGCTACTTACAACTTTGTTGAGGTTGGTTTCAATGTAGTTAAACATATTCATCTAACATAGTGATACAAAAGAAAAAAACGTAGATAAAGGAATAAAACGAAGATCAAAGTTGATACAAACACATTAACATTGTTTAACATTATATAAATATAAATGTGTACTATATGTGGTGTGACAAGTGAAACTGACCGGTAAGGAATAATTCCCGCAATTATATTTGAGCCAACGACACCTGACGGGTGTCACTTGGAAATTATTACAATGGCGCCAACTGTTAGACTACTACCAACTGATGTTACCAGGTGGCGGTAATGTTGAAAAGAATTATTATTTGATATTGCATTGTTGTCAATTTATATTGATATCTAAAGACAATACATAAGAGTAGATCTCACTCAAATGGTTCATATATGTTTTTTTATTGATGCAATTGTTTTCTTGGGAAATGAAGGCCATTTCTAAGAATGCTCTTTTGTTGTATGTGACTCTGTCGCTAGAACTGTCACTAAATTGTAATTCATTTGGTGGTCGAATTTAATCACATGTTCTGCCAGAGAACATCTTTCCGGATGCAATCTGCAGTCACTTTTATGAGAAATTATTCTGTTCAATAATGATCTTTGCATTTGGCCAGTATATTGTTTATTACAACCATGACAAGGAATACTATGAATTGATCTGATTGTTAGAACTGTTTTATAGGATATTTCAAATTTTTCAGAGTTATGAGATAACCGCGAGGGTTTAGGAGTGAACTCTCTTATATAATGAAGTGAAAAAAGGTTGAGTAGGGGTAGTGTTAGTTTCATTGTTGTTTGAGGCAATGTTCGATGAAGTATTATATAGGTAGTATTTTTATTGAAATCTACCTAAATGTAAAAACCTAGATTTTACTTTCCATAAGGCACCCCAACTAACATTATAGGAAAATTATACCAAGCAGAGAGGTAGAATGGCTTCAAGAAGTCCAAATATTCTACCTTCAACTACTAAATTACTTACCTTCACTACCTCATGGGTCAAAAGAGTTATTTATTAGGTTGAATTGTAAAGGTAGGGAAAACTTCCTAGTAGTATTAACCTAATTATGACCTCATGTATGTTCATATAGTTAGGGAATAAACAAGTCGGTAAACAGGTCTACTATATACTCTACATTATCTATTTTGGCACCAATTGCATGGGCATTCTTTTTCCTAGTTTATACCCACTGTTCCACAATCAGGTTCTACAACAAAGTCAAAGTTACCAGAAATGAAATCCTCGAATTAACTTGGTCTATTGATAGATATTGAAGCCCAAATCTATTCGGATAAGGATGACATGCTATAATTTATACTCTTCAAATAATTTATTGTGGAGCTGAATTTTAGAAATCTATAAAATGCCAAGTAGAAATTCGAATAGAATCAAACCATATGGGTATACCACCAAATACTATCGATTAGCTGCCAGAATGGGAAAAGAATCCGAACCTACACTTCCCAAACGTCCAAAGATCAGAGCCATCATGTTCCCACTTACCTATGTGGTACATCGAAATATTCTACTATGGGTTCGACGTCTTTTTATGACGGCAACTATTCAAAACACTTTATTATCTTGAATGAAAATATGAAAGCAAATAAGGGTTAACATGGGTTTGTTAGGTTATGCCGGTAATGGATGGATTGACATAATGTACAGAATGAGTGCATAGATAAGCTGTGTTCAGCAAGCTTCGTCTGTGGCCAGCGGTAAACTACTACCGTGACGTTCTGAATGATGCCACAAAATGTAATTCAATGAAGTTGGTCTAGCTGAAGCAAATGGGTAGAAAAAAATATATTGAATAAAATGCAAGAAAACGAAAGCAAACAACAACAAAAATTTAAGATTGATGTGTTGAAACAATGACTTCGAAAATTTCAACACTAATCATTGCGGCGTCCGAAAACGTCTAATTACAGTTTTCAAGCAAATCATAATATCTTGATGTTTCGAGAGGTAGTCACAATTGGCAAACAAATTAAATTGGATATTTTCGGGCACCGCATTCTGCAAAGTTTGCATTCTTAGAGTGCTTTCAGACTATGTGGAACGCGAAAACGTCAAACTACCATTTTTGAGCCAATCTCTACACAACACCTAATATTTAAAATATGTAATATGATTGGCTATTTCTCTTCCTATAGAGATTACACCACGATAACATTATCATGTATTATGGCAAAATGTGCACAGAATACAATTATCGGGTACTATTTTCAACATCACTGATATTTGATGTTCAATTCCGGAATAAACACTTCAATTTCAGAATAAACACTTATTACAGGGTTTTGTAGTATAAGTCGTATTCTTTGAGTAACTAGGTATAGGCTAGACAGAGATATTTTGTTTTACGAACAACAAGAAGTAGAAAATAATTTTTATTTTTACTCCATATTAGGAATCAAAATGATAATTTTAGTATTTCTGCTCAGAATATCGAATAACAACAATATAAATAACCTGTGGTAGAAGTCCATTGTATCTCGAAGTGGAGTGGTATAATTTTATGAAGAAGAAAAACTCGAAGTCGTCTCCACAATATAATATTAACAATCGATTAGATAAAAACCATCGATTAGGTGAACATGTTTCGAACCTCTATAGGTTCATCATCAGCGGATAATAAAAGTTTTCTACAATAAATGAAGAACAAAGACTTAATTACATAGGTAGTGTGATACAATAAGTGCTACTTACATGGAGATGAAAAAATATTTTGTAGGTTAACGATATAAAATTATTTCAAGTCCAATGATCATAATTTGGACCATATGGAAAATTGGGAGTTCGCCTTCAAGGGCTGTGTCCCATTTTTAAATTTAGGGGGGCTAAATACATTAGCCGATGCAAAATAACTGGACCACATGAGGACAGTGAAAACAATGGAAGCAATGGCTGGTGATTGACAGCAACCAAAGAGCCATCCATCTGGCAGACTGGATTGTCAAACCTAACCATGGAACGGCGACAAGAGAACTCCATGCACGGAACAAATATGAACTAGATGTAAATCACAACCAAAGCAATTACTATACCATGCAAAGAGCTCAGATGTCACCTATCCATATTTACAAATTTATATATCGCCCTTGAAGGCGAACTCCCAATTTTCCATATGGTCCAAATTATGATCATTGGACTTAAAATAATTTTATATCGTTAACCTACAAAATATTTTTTTATCTCCATGGAAGTAGCACTTATTGTATCACACTACCTATGTAATTAAGTCTTTGTTCTTCTTTTATTGTAGAAAACTTTTATTATCCGCTGATGATGAACCTATAGAGGTTCGAAACATGTTCACCTAATCGATGGTTTTTATCTAATCGATTGTTAATATTGTATTGTGGAGACGACTTCGAGTTTTTCTTCTTCATAAAACAATATAAATTCATTACCCGCGATTCCAATCGGAACGGAACGTATAGACATATTGCATGAAAAAACATCGCATAACATATTTATATTTTATCACGTGCTACAATGTGAAATGGTCTGAAATCCCAAGAAAATGATTTCAAAGTCAGGAATAAAGGTTACTTTCGACTTGGAACAAAGCCTATGTGTTCTCGAAGTAAAAATTTTAGGAAAATGCGACTTATAGGTCCCATATGGGATAGACGCCATATTTATTGGCTTAAACCGTTTGCGCCATTGCAAAAATAATCCATAATTTTCTCGAATCGACCACATGTTAATGATGTATAGTCAAAACATTGGTGTATATGATATGTATATACATACTTCATCTATGATATTAGTTTTTTAAGTGAATTTGATATATTGAAGGGGACCACTTGTTTTACATTAGTAGAATTCAACATAATCACAGGAAAGTTTGTATCGCAAATAAAATCCGAACTAGATGTGAATGCGAAACCATCACTTGCTTACATCATTCTCTGCTGTACGTTTCTTGACAGTTCTTTTTTCATACGCCATGTTCATCCTCAAAGCTTTTACGAATAAGCATGTAGGTTGAGATACACAAAATACAGTTAACTTTTATCATCTTCTTCTAACCTTCGTTTGTTTGTTTTATTATAGTGCTTGTAACCTAAAATAAGTAGAAACGAATGAATTTTAACCATCAGTTGACTAGTCTGAAGGAAATTTTACAAATTTATGCATTCGACTTATTAGGCAAAATGTCTTGGGTGCCCAATTTTTGACTTCTGAATAACTTTTTTCCATATTGTTCAATTTCATGTAATCACAACGTCGCCTGTTTGGGCGCTGACCTATTCGAAGGTCGAAATGACGTGAATTTCACTTATATTGTTTGTTGGGATATTGAAATTATTTAGGCAAAGAAATAATTATTATTGTAGCTTTTATTTCATACTCCACTTGTGAGAAAACCTGCATTCCTGAAATAATCAAACTCTATCAACTATACCAAATTTCTTCGTATTTGAACGGTTTATATCTAAGAAGTCTGTGCCAGACAGACAGATGTTAGAACAGACAGTCAGATACTAAAGTGAGACCCATGGTACTCCGTTTTGAATTTTTCGGTGCGGACCCTAAAAGGCTATGAGTTGAAAAAGGACATGAATAGTGTTTGAAAATATGAAAATATTTCAAACTCTACCCCAGATGTTGAAGAACAACATAATCGATTAAACGAAATTATGATCGAAACTATATTCAAGGTGATGCCAACCGTGAAGAAGAGAAATGTATTTAATACCTATATTGAAAAGTACCAATAAAATCTAAGAAACATATTTACTTCAATATTAACTCAACAAGAATTATTGAATGATATAGGTAGTCAACTTGCCCTAATATATAGGTACTCATTTCGATTATTAGGCAGCTACTTGATATATTTCAGTCCATGAAATTATTGTTAATACATCCTAGAGGCTTCGCTGAGAAGTCAATTGCATATATTCGTTCCGGTATTTTGTCTGCGCTTGGCTTTCAATCAATGTCACCAAGTAAACCAAGTTCGTATCATGTGTTAGCCAGCCAAAGTTTATCAGCGATGGCGTCCACCACAATAAATTCCTGCCAAGCAAAACTAATCGGCACCTCCGTTCGTCGGCTTTTAGACATAAAGGTTACCAAATCTCCGACAAAACTATCCCATAACACTGCATCTCTTTGTTCGCTGGCACGTCCTCCATTATTCCCCTGTACCGGACATTGGTTTTCTTTGCTTTTTCAAAATTTCACAGTGAGTTCGGAGCGAGTAATCAGCGCAGGACCGGCCTCCAGTAGAAAATATGGCGAAATAAATTTCGTGGCCATAATTGGTTCAACCAAGCTTCTCTCAAAGTTCATATATATGCGCACGAATTTTTTTAAACTGCGATAACGAGCGGATTGAAAAATACATATGACCAATGAATCACCCCACTGAATGCGTATTTCCACAATGCGAATAGCGAACATTTGCCAGAAGACAATGTTGAATGTTTCATAACAGCCTCAGAACTCTGTTATATAGACGTTTTTTCATTTATAAACTGAAAGAAAACCTCGTTGATGTCCTGATCTACTAGTTTATTTTTATATACCTTGGATCAATAGTAGAACTGAACAATTACCTATTTTACAAGCTTTTATTTAGTTTCACCTGTCCCGATGTTGGTCATCAAATCTTGCAAGTTAAATTTGACCCACTTCTAGTTGTTCGATTAACGTGAAATTTGGCAGGTGTTCATAGTTCCCGTGACAATGCATTATGTATTTGTTAGGGGAAAAAACAAAATGGCGGCTCCAAGATGGCGGACGAGATTTGTGTTTATGGTCCGATTCGATTCAAAATTGGTATATGGGGGTTTTCGGGGTCGGAGATTATGAATTCGAAATGGCGGCTCCAAGATCGCGAACGATTTTGTAATTATGGTCCGATTCGATTCAAACGTGGTATGTGGGTGTTAGGGGTAGTCACTAAAAAGCACAAAATAAAATAATTAATATAAAAAACTTTTTAAAAACAAGCTTTTATTCAAATACCCTGAAAAGTACAAAATAATTGCTTTGGATGTGTGACGTAGGTTATTCCGTAAGTTATAGATTCAAAAGCTTGTCGCATCTGTATTCGAAATGAAAACTTTGCGCGACAAGCTCTCGAATCTAGAACTCACGGAATAACCCACGTCACACATCCAAAGCAATTATTTTTGCCTTTTTAGGGTATCTGAATAAAAGCTTGTTTTTATAAAGGTTTTTTTTTGTTAATTATTTTATTCCCCACAAGACTTTATATTATTTGAAGTGCAATAAAATTGTTGGTGACTTAGGTGAACTATTCATTCATCAATCATCTATTGCACGCGCCCCACGTTTTTCGTTTTCAATCTTACAACTATTTTCATAGCTATAAAAAAATCACAGTCACAAATTTCCATGACAATCTGTATGGGGTTAGGAATCTCTAAGTAGTTATGAATCTGTATGGGGCAAGGATAAATTATTTTATACTTAGTCCGTTTTATAAACGTGGAATTTAAAAAAAATTACTAAATAATTATTTTTTAATATTCCTGGAACACTTTGCGAAAAATAGGCTATCAAAATTAAATTCAGTATTGTTTGCAACCTGTTATTAAATTAAAAGTATTGGAGTATCACGGTTGAGATTCTATCTTGGAAGCAATGGACACATAATTGGAAAAATGATATTGAAGAATATTGACAGATATATTTTTATAGGAATTGTTACTGAGATTTTCCATCAATAAAGTCGCGATGTTGCAGCTGGAAATGTGTAATTCGGGTTGCTCATTCCAATATTCCGCCAGTTATAAAGAAAATATTGTTTTCCTCATATTTATCCATTCTATAGGTTCAGTACGATTTTTATATTTATAATATCTATATCGACCCAATGTTAAATCGGAATTTTGCAATTATGTCGTTTTTCATGAATTAGTTTCGTTGGAATTATACCTACATAGGTTTCATAAAAACCAAAAATATATACAAGAAGAACCAAGGTTTGGGATTCTCAATAATATTATGTACAATCTTGAAAAGAACGGTGAAATGTAGTTAAGAGAACATATGAGTAAAAAAAGTCATAAATCACCAGTGACTGACCAATTGATAAAATCAAATAAAACAAGTTTCTAAGCAAAACTGTAAATTTATCGATATAAAGAACAAGTTTTGATTATCAAACAGAATTTTAAAAAAGAATTTTAATTTTTGACCTTAAACCTTTTCGAAAAATACAAATTTTTTAACGAGTTGAAATTTCTTCACGTGGGTTTGGACTACAATTTTCTTCAATTTTTGTATCATTTTTATATTCCTTTACTTCAGTCTCAATATTAAATTTTTATTTTTTAGTTTCATTGTTATTTTCAAGTGTTTCACTATTACTCTCAGTTTCCTCTTCGACAGTTTCATTATTATTATTAGTTTCATTTCCCAATTCTGTATCAATGTCATCATCATGTAATGCTTTTGCTGACTCATCGCCGACCCATTCCTTCATTTCTGATTTTTTTAATGATTTCCGTCTTTTCTTGAGAATAAGTGAATTGAAATATAGAAACGATAATTGGCTTGATTCGTACTATTCCGTCATGATCTTCAAGGTTGCTAACATCGCTTATAGCCTGTTGCAATCGTACCTTCGTATATTCGAAACATCTGTTAGTTTTAAGTTATTTTTTCTGGAAAATACAGTGGGTGGTTTTACTAAACCCATATTTTGAAAATAAATGATCCTGATAAATGTATGTACCAGTTGTTGACCATAACAAAAAACCAATAGTTGATCACTACAAAACTGTGGTCAACTACTAGATCCGCTTTAAAATAACGATATTCTTCTACTACTATATTATAATACGCAAATTAAATATATGCTACCGATTTATTAATATTGTCCATTTTAACACGGATTTTCATTTCGAAACAGATTTTGGCCAATAAAAACACGTACTTTTCATTATGAAACGAATTTTCGGCATATAGAAACACCTACTTGGGGATAATCAAGTGGTATGTTTCTACGTACTTGTTTGATATTATGTCGAGCAATGAAAAATTATCTTGTACACCACCAGAAATTCTTGTTTTCATTTCATTATTTACTGGTCGTAGAAAAAATAGTGTATGCAACGATCATGTAATGGCTATCAATACACTCGCACACGGTAATTCACCTCGTGCTCATGTATTAAAAGCAAGCATTACATGATCGTTGCATAAAAACAAAACAAAAATAAATCTCTTACTCATACCCAAAGCTATGAAACAGACAAAGACGTACAACCATTAATTCCTTTGAAACTACAGTAATTGACCAAAGTGGTCGATTACTGGAGCTTCAACAAGTAAGGAGCTTAGTAGTTAACCACGTGAATTAAAATAGTAAACGCATTTCAACAATGAAAATACTATATTCATCTAACTAGTACATCAAATATGTTTTTAATAAAACTATCAACGGATGATTTAAGTTTACTGAAAGTTGTCTACTTACCATGCTTATTGCCACATCAATAGTAAAGGACGAAAAATGTGGAAACATGACAGTGACCTACTCATCGCGAAATTTATTAGTTGTGACATCTACTAGACCAAAGTCCCAACCAACAAAACAATATAGTATCCTTATTTCCGCGCATTAACGCCAAAAGGTCAATTACCGGGTGCTGGTCAATATATATATATATATATATATATATATATATATTATATATATATATATATTATATATATATATATATATATATATATATATATATTGTTATGATGCGTTGATTGCGGTTCGTTTTTATTTTATATTCATTATTTATTTATTTACTTTCCAGAACCAGACATCATAACAAAAAAAAAATATTTTTCATTTTTTTACTATGTTTTTACTAATTCCATTCAATCTTCAAACCAGATGCCTTTTGAATTTAATTTAATATATATTGACAAATAAATACCCATATAAATATTTAATATGTCCGGCTATGCATTTTACCTTCTTTCCATCTATTCTTTTACCTTATTTCCTTCACCTCAGCTAACTCAATCGGTACGCCTATAAAATCTCAGAATTCGGTTCTACTGTGGAGCCCTCTGGTCGTTCTTGTAGTAAATTTCAGAAAATGGCAATTCATTGTTGCTCAAACATTGAAAATAATGCAGAAATTCCCACGCTTAGCTTGTTGATTTCCCTCCCTTGATACCAACATCCTTTGTTTCCTTCTCGAATTTTCGATTCTCACGCACCTTTTTGTTGCACTTTTCATTATTTTCACCTTTTTGACAGTTTTTATTTACGAAACATCTCTAACTGCCTTACATACTATACATATAAAAGACATGTAAAAATCATTCTTTTGACGTTTTTGCTCTTCATATTTTCAAAATTCCTAATTTTGCATCAAGATCTTTCCTGGCATCTCATTGGCTATTGTGTTCAGATCCAATTTCATATACAGAATGTTCGAACTTTTAATATTTTGTTATCTGCTTGTGCTCAAAATTATATTAGTAAAATTTGGTT
Organism: Gonioctena quinquepunctata; assembly: GCA_018342105.1. Lineage (NCBI taxonomy): Eukaryota > Metazoa > Arthropoda > Insecta > Coleoptera > Chrysomelidae > Gonioctena > Gonioctena quinquepunctata. The sequence continues at coordinate 777,751 of JAFIRS010000154.1, read as the reverse complement.
CCTATAATTTTTAAAATTATGCAAATTGCTTGTAATGTTGAAAACATGTTTATTTCAAACATAGGTATCGATTAATATTATATAAGGATTCAGAAAAACGGTAGAATCTTCGGAAAAACTGTAAAATAACATAGCATAGAATACTAAATACAAACATTTTTTATTTATGTTTTTTTTTCAATTTATAATTTTTATTTCAACTCTTTAAACATTTAACGTACTTCTAAACATAACAATATATATATATATATATATATATATATATCACACATCTGAAACATAATCTCACATTTGGCTCTATTGTAATCAGTTACTAACTGATAAATCCTCACCCCCTTCGATAGGTTTCGATGCCTATAATAGGAACTTCAAATCAACATTATATGACGAAGTTCATATAATTCAGTTCATTCTTTTATTCGTTTCGTTTTTTTCATGCTATTGGCATGTATTTATTGGTTTGGACAGAGATTGAAGTCATTTGGTGATTTTCACAATAACTTTTTTCAAAAGAAGAAGCAAAGCATCGCTTTGTTTGCTAAAATACTGGCATACTGGCCATCAAGACAAATCACCTTCTAGTAATACTAATTCCTACAAAGAGAGTTAAATTATAATTATCCTTCTAACTCTGAAATTCCAATCAATACATCAAAGTCGACAAGTTCTTCATGTCTACAAAAATACTTTACTTTTTCAAACTTTTGTTTCGTTGAGTGAACTATACCTAGAAACATTCGTATTACCTTCAAGTATAAATTATTCAGGAGAGATTCAGAAGCTTTCGCAGCAGACATTGTGATAACAGTCTGCAAAGAAAATAGAATCGTAGGAAACAGAAACTCCTTCGGCATTATAGTATCATAATGGTTAGTTCACATTTTTTTCCTTAATTTTGGACGAATGATTTTCATATTGGGATTAGGTATCGCAGAACTTACTGGTGAGGTGCTCTTCATTCGGAAACCAAGGCCGGTCCTGTGAATCTCGTGCTCATAATTAGACATGCATTTTCAGTGAACTGTTCAGAACTCAGCTCGCTTACACTTTTCTTTCGATTTACCGTGTAATTTCTTGAAAGATATAGGTACTTCCAGTTTCTAGAGAAATAATTAATCGACAAATAGAACCTCACATCAATAGTGCTGAGTAATTTTCTGACAACAAATAAAAATACCATGATTGAATCCTTTATATATTCAAAACAAAAACAAAAATTGATTAGATGTTATTTGGAAATTATTGACGGTTAGATGTTGATTTGAAAATCTTAGTTCAATTCGAAATTGAAACTAGATGAGGCCGTACGAAAATGGCAGTAATTTAAAATTTATTGAATAAACAAAATTTGTCAAGTACCTACTATAGCTTAAAATTACAAAAAATTCTTGAACATTTTAAATGCCATTTTTCCGGTTTTTTCCATTACCATGGTAAAAGAATTTATTAAAAAAAATTATAAAAAACTGCCGTTTGAAATATTTTCAAATAGTGTTGGCAATTTTTTTAATATACAGTAATTTTCGGCAGCAATTCTTTTGAATTGTTTCATTAATTCATTTCAGCATGGAGTTCATAAAAAGTTTGTAAATGTATATTGTGAGAATTTTCTGCATTCATCTCGAATATTTTGATTGGACCAATACTACTGGTAACCTTTACCAGAAAATGCTATAAACTTGATTATTGTGAAAGACCTATCTACTTCCTTATAGTTTATTCGAAATCTCCATAACATTTTATGATCACCTCATGAATTTTGTTCTATATTCAAAACAAAGCTTTTTCAACGCTCTCATTTATGCATCGATCATTTCTAAACAAGCTAGTCAAAGTAGCTATTTTTGAAAGATAAACCTTTTTCCATGACACCTCCGAAAAAGCATACACAACTTCCATAAATAGTCAAGCCATTTTTTGAGATATTCAATAATTACTTAACTATTAATAAGAACAGATTGACTTCGCAGGTGTGTTAACATATGTTGACATTATCTTCCGATGTTTTCAATAACGATAAGAGAAAGTGATTGTTTTCAATAACGATAAGAGAAAGTGATAATCACATTCGGAAAAATAATAAATTTGGTAGTTTTTTGGTGTCATAATTTAACATGCTTTTTCGACCAACCTGTAAGATTGATTATTGAACTGTCCACTCCTACCTTTCACATTATCATTTTTTCTGAAATAATTGCTCTATGAATTCATAAAAAATATTGGATTCCACACACACTTTCTCACTGTGTTTTTCATTATTAGTCGACGTATTTGCTGTTTTTTTTATGCCGCCGATACATGATGAAAATAACGAAAAGTTTCTGCGCGCCCCTAATTACTTGAAAATTTCAAAAGGAGTCCCTGAAAATATAATTAATTAAATTATTTCATATATTTCTGCACAAGTTTTTTATTACTTTTAAAATTTTAAAAATATCTAAGCTAATTTGTTTTGGAGAATTTTTTTACAAACATACATTGAAAATTTCTCACTAACATTTTTTAACTAATAAGAAGCTTTCGTTTCAGCTCGTTACTATAGCATCCACAGAAGTTTTTTCCTCCTGGGTACCCTGGGCATGAGTACAGCGATAATTTTTCTGTCAAATGCACAGCCCTATATACGCTTTTTAAATAATTATTGTTACCTTTATCTGTCTATCTTAACAAAGGAAAAATGCTATTAACACATTTTTTTTTTTTAAAAAAAAAAAAAACGATTTTATTTAAAAAAAAATATATTTCCATTTTAAATAATTTACGTTACATTATTCAAATGTAGAAACTCTGCTAGTACTTCTTCTTTCTTCAATGGGGAATAACAGGGACTAGGTGTTAGATGTCCATGTTTAATAACATATATATAATACTTAGACACAATTTTGTTAAATTTTGCCTTTGAAATATGAATATATGATCCAACAATTTCAAGTAACACTTCACTAATTTTTCTGAGCAACATGTCTTGCGATGATTGAAGCAAGTAAGATAAATGTCTCAAATTTCGATGACACTTCTTCAAATCATCCATTTCGTCGCACAAAATACACAGATTATATTTTTTATAGTTTTCCATTCTGTTTCGAGTGTTTGAAATAATATTAATTAATGGATATGTCATAAGAGGTACACCATCAAACTAACATTTGAAAAAATAAGTTCAATGTGATAATTTCATACCTCCTATTTATTTTAAACAAAAATGTTCGTTATTTTTAACAAATACCTGACAAACAAAAATTGTAAAAATAAAGCTTCCATTCACTTTAGTAACACAGATTTGTTGATAGCTAATAGCATACATTATTTTTAACGAACAAAGATTCGTTTCATGCAACTCAAATCCTAGGAAGGTCTTTCTTGGATATAGAAACCCAATATAATTACAAAATGAAACAAGAAATGTTTATATCAGGAATATTTTGCAGAACATATATTTTTAGTAAGCTTCAGTAGTAGAACTTAAATTAAAATAAACTCTTTGAGGTTCCGTTAATTTATTTTTAATTATTTCATGTGACTAAGATGCAAGGAAGGCGTTTCATTTGTGTCATAAATATCTAACGAATTCTTTGCAAAATATAGTCACCTGACAAACAAAAATAATAAAAATACAGCCTTCCGTTCATTGTAATAATACAGATTGGTTGATAGCTAATAGAGTACATTATTTTAGACAAACAAATGTTTATTTCATACAACTAAAATCCCAGGAACATATTCTTAGGATATATATGGAGACTCAATATAATCATTATAAATAAAAAAAAGCCGTATCATCACGAATATTTGCAAAAAATAAATTTTCGGTAAATTTTAGTAGCAAAACTTAAATTGGACTGCTGAAGGTTCTATAAATTTGTCTTTAATTATTTCATGTAACTAAAATTCAAGGAACACGTTTCATTTGTGCCATAATTATCTAACGAATTCTTTGTAAAATATAGATGTCTGTATACCTTACAAAAAAAACGAAAAAAGAAACAACATGAACATGTATTGAAAGTGTTTATTGAACTATATTAAAATCCATGTTAAATTACTCATATGATGAAAGATAATTAATTAATTATCAATATTGTTTTCATTATTTTGATAATTATTATTAATGTTAAACACACAGTTATTAAAAACAATTCCTGGTTGGTTTTCTAAACCTGATGAGACACTGTGACTAGTACTGGGAATGTCTCTCATAGCTTGTATAACGCTTTGATGATGATCAGTCCGTTTGTAAGTAAGACTTAATCGACTGGCTATTGTTATTTCCTGTAATCTTTATCAACTGCTGTTCACCTATGATCCCCTCTTTTGCTAAGCTGGAGACTACAGTTGCCCTCCCTGAATGGTTAGCAATCTTCACTTTCTTGGTATCAATGCCGGCCTCAGTGGCAGCAGATTTTAACCACATAGAAATTGTATTTTTCCCGTCAGGGCAATTTTTGTACCACCCCTTTGACTGTGGATGCTTCCAGTTTGGATTTGCAGTTAAAAATAATATGTCAGTTGTGACAGTATCACCTCTTTTTGGATTAGTTATTGATAAAGACGAACCGGACATACCTCAGGTTTGAAACAATTAGTAACCAACCATTTGCTGTCTGCCAATTTCTTGGATCCTCGTTGGGTAGTCTTTGAGAACACTGGATTGTATTCTATACGGCCTGTAAATCCTCCTGGCGTGTCCTCGTCCCACATGTCAAGAATTCTATTATAATCTTCATTAGATAATGCTGCAGAACTTGATTTTCTCTTAGAAGGATCCGTTTGTAGTTGTCGACGCTTATCATCACGTGCAGATCGAGCTTCTACAAATTACATCCTTTCTTGCGGTAAGATTCCACATCAATTTAACGACGATTTCCTTATAATCTGCTCCATTTCTTCTTCTTAAATACACAATCTTGCAATATATGAGCCAACTGTTCATTAGATGAATTTTCTATTTTGAAAGATTTTTCGTTACAAAATTCTATGAACTGTTTCCATACACTTGCCTTATTCATTTTAGTATTATATGGTGTTAAATTCTGAACTTCTTGTCTTATAACTTCCACACTTTCTTTCCCGAAACGAGACATTCTGCAAAAATGTCACAAAACTAAAGCAAAAAATGTGAAATTGCAAAGACACATAATTTACCTGTTGACAGGCACAGAGCCTACTTGGTAATTTTAGTTTCCTACTGGATTTTCTGGAGGAAAATGTCATGTTATAATTTTTTATATTACTTTGGTGTGAAATTTTCCTACCGAATCTCCCACGTTTTTGAATGACTACCTGGAAAAATCTCCTCGAGCAAGATTTTTTTTTTAAATTATCCCTCGTCTTCGACTCGGGATAATTTGGAAAAAAATCATGCTCTCGGAAATATTTCCGATAGTAATTCAAGCACTAGGGATATTACTAGTGAACATTTTATACCAGTCATTTTCAACCAATCAGATGCTTTATTTCGACATTGTTACTATAATACCAGCAAATTTTCTGAAAATGTTTCATCCACATCAGCATGTAGACGTAAAATTAATAAGTGGAAATTTCCCGGAACATGACAAAAATAATATTGAAATAATATTGACAATATTTTTTAATTACTTACTTTACAAGTTGGAAATATTTATTGAGGTATACATTCTATAATATCATTAATTGATTTTAAATTCTTCAAAAATTCCACTTCTACTTCCTCTTTCCTAAGTGGTGAATAAAACACAGAACCGGTGTTTTTTTAACAATATGCCTGTTTCATAAAATAAAAATAATACTGAGATACCAGTTTATTTCTTTGAGTATTAGATTTGTGTCCAAAAGAAGGCACAATATCACGCAGAATGTTGCCAATCTCTTTAAATAAGTTTTCTCGCTCAGGATTTAATCCAGATTCTTCCACTAGGTATGTTAGATATTTTACATTTTTATGGTACATTTCAATGTGCTGTGATTCTTTGCAAAAGGAACACAATTCAAACGATTGAAAGTTCCTTTTATTATCACTTTTTTACTAACTTATGATTGTATACAATGTTATGAGGAACAAATAAAATATCGATTGACAGGAGTAGTGAATGTCAAATCCATGGCTAACTTTACAAAATATAAAGAATAAAATATCCCGATTTCCTGAATTATTTGAAAAACAAATTATTACCGCTAATATTAATTTTTCTTAGAATTAAACCTAAAAGAACATGAAAAATATTTAAGTATATATGTATAGGTATAGTTATATATTTTTTGCTGTTTATCACCTTTGTTTGTAGTCAATATTGACATTTCCCTGAAACCAAAGAAAATTATATGAAATCAATTATTTTTATATAATAATGTATCTGATATTATGTATTTTATTTTACTAGGGCACGGAAAAAATAAAAATAAAATATTCCGCAATACGAACATCCTATCCATTTTCAATCAATATTGACATTTCCCTGAAACCCAGTAAGAAAATTGTATGAAAATATCAATTTTATATAAAAAATTATCTGATATTATATATTTTATTTTACTAGGGCACGGGGAAAATCAAAAAATATCTCCCGCAATACGAACACCCATTTCATTTTTATCATATTAACATTTCCCTGAAACCAGTAAGAAAATTGTATGAAATCAATTAATTTTACATAATAGTTTATCTGATATTATATATTTTATTTTACTAGGGAACGGGGAAAATCAGAAAAAAATCTCACCCAAAACTCCCATTACACATTTATTTGTGAATAACGTCAAAATAAATATTTGTTTTCTATTTAAATGTAATTCAGGTATACAAATTTTTTTCTTACCGATTCCCCCACGTGCTTGAATTAATTGCGGGAAATTTGTCTCGTACATGAATTTTTAAAGAAAATTATCCCTCGTCGCTTCGCGACTCGTGATAATTTTCAAAAAATTCATGTACTCAAAAAATTTCCGGCAATAATTCATGCTCTGGGGAGATTATAAGTGGAAATTACCTGGTCTATGGCAATGTAGAATAAATCACTACCGGTCCTATAGAGTTTCGGTAGTTATATACGATGGCGGGCTTAAGTTTTTATTAAAATGATATTTTCAACCCTAAAAATTTAAAATAATTGAAAATATAGATGTTTCAACCTGTTCTTAGAGGTGTAAAATTACTTCCTTATACAAAGGAGATTTTTTTTTGTAATGTCCTGTAAAAAAAATACCTAGTTATATTTTTTTTATTTTCCGTACTGGGTTTAAATCACACCAGGGGAAAATCTGTCGATTATGTTTTTAGGTATCTTTGCTCTGGTATGGATATTGTCGGTATCTTGACTTCGAAGCCCAGAACATTAGTGATGCTTTGTATGATATTCATATAATTTTCTCCGTTTCGTCCAACCACGGCCCAGATCTCAATATTGTTTTTGTTCTATTAAGTACAACATTTTGAGAGAATTTTCATGTACAAATATGTCTAAGAAAACTATTCGAATACAAATGTAACAATGTTCATGAATTGTTTATAATAATGTGTTAAGAATATAATGTTGAAAACTATAAACATATAATTGAATACCTTCCATAACGTGACAGAGAAATAAAAATAAAAAAATACCTAGTTTTGGTTTTTAAATTTTTATTTTTTATTTTTTTGATAAAAATTAAATTACGCCAATAACTAAATTTTTTGAAAAAAAAAACCATGATGAGGCCCCTTTACTGTTTCTGAAACCAATCAATTAGTAAAAAAAATAAGTTTTTTTATTATAATTAACAAAAAAATACATTTTAAAAAATTAAAAAATATTTATGAATTCTTCATTGTCAATTATATCAGGACATATTTTCGCGAAACTATTTATCTAATTTTACACCACTAGAAAAAGGTAAAAATGTGGAAATTTCCATTTGTTTAAATTTCTTGGAATTCTATAAGTATCAAGACATATTTTACATTGTCAGGTAAGGTAATATTCAATGTCAAATTTAAAAAAATGTAACTGAAACATACGTTACAAATTTCCAAAAGTTGAAATATAGTCAAAAACTTTGAAATTAAAATTCGATTAGGATCTAAATCAAATCCGATCACTACAATTGAATAGTCTATTAGGCACACTGATACGAAAGCGTAGAAAGGCCAACAACAAAATATTTTTCAAAAACATTTGGAATTGCCACTTTGAACTGACAATTGTCACATGGAAGTACTGGATATCGATGACTCCTTCATTCACCTTTTCATTGATAAAATGATAGAGAACATCAATATGTTTGCTCCTTTGATTAAACTGCCCATTTCGTATTAATTTCATGGTGCTTTGTTTGTCGAAAATCAGCTTGCTGGTCACATTTGTAAGCTCGTCAATGGGTGATTTTAAATAAATTAACTCCTTAAAGCAGTCTGCAGCGGCAATATACTCTGCCTCGGTACTAGGTAAGGCCCCAATCGTTTGTTTCCTGTAACACCAGCATACACGGCTTTGGCGAAACATCACAACATATCCAGTCGTGCTTTTTCTTTCTTCGGGGTCTCCTGCAAAATCTGAGTCACATGCTATTATTGACTTTCTTGAATATATAATTCCATAATCTTGGGAGAGTTTCAAATATTTCACGCTACTTTTTACGTTAGACACACTTCAAAGTGACAATTGTCACTTCAAAGGGACAATTGTCAGTTCAAAGTTACAAATGTCACATCAAAGTGACAATTGTCGGATCAAAGTTACAAATGATCACTTCAAAGTGACAATTGTCACTTCAAAGTGACAAATGTCATTTCAAAGGGACAAATGTCACTTCAAAGTGTCAATTGTCAGATCAAAGTGACAATTGTCACTTCAAAGTAAGAATTGTCAATTCAAAGTGACAATTGTCAGTTGGAAGTGGCAATTCCAAATGTTTTTGAAAAATACTTTGTTGTTGTCCCTTCTACGCCTTCGTACACTGAGGTGTGATCTTGACTAAGTCATTTAGAATACATTACGTAATCGTATTGACGTTGCAGTCCAATTCGATTCTTTTATCAGGCTCCAGAATGAATGAAAGAATAATCTTTGTTGATTCGTCAAACTTTTTCAAGACATTAACTTTACATTAAAATATGCAAATAATAGAAAACGTACACTTTATGGATAACCACACGTTTTACTGAAATTAATCGCAAGCGCCCCAACTCTATGATAGAAACGAACCGTTGTCGTTACTTGATTTCAGTTCATTGAATTCATTATTATTATTATCAATTATTATTTTAGAAAAAATCAAATAACTATTCTTGTTTGATTCGTTTATAAATTGTGCTTTATATTGAAATTACGTTAGCTATTAGATGGTTGCTATTATGAATTGCGATGAATGTTGAAGTATCAACGAACCTTTTTTAAGAGCTCTCATTATCATTAAAAGCTTTTATTTAGTTTGACTTGTCAGTTAGTTCGTTAGTTAGGGTCATATCTTGCAAGTGAATTTTGACCGATTTTCTAGTAGTCCGATTAATTTGAAATTTGGCAGATGTTCATAATTCCGGTGACAATGCATTATGAAATGTTTGTCAGAGGAAAAATAAAATGGCTGCTCCAAGATGGCGGACGAGTTTTGTGATTATGATACGATTAAAATTTTTGGAATTTTTTTCAAAATTCATAAAAAAAAAGGAAGGAAGAGATTTAGGTCTATGATCCGATTCGATTCAAAATTGGTGGGTGGGGATTTTCAGGGTCGAAGATTGTGAATTTTTCTTCAAAATTAATAAAATTAAAATGGCGGTTCCAAGATGACGGATGATCTCTGTGTTTATGGCCGATTCCATTCAAAATTGGTGTGTGGGGTTTTCGGGGTCGAGATTATGAATTTTTTGTCAAAATTTATGAATTCGAAATGGCGGCTGCAAAATGGCAGAAGAGTTTTTTGATTATGGTCCGATTCTATTCAAAATTTGTATGTGGGGATTTTCGGAGTCGGGGATTATGAATTTTTTGTCAGTGAATTTTTGTTAAGAAAAAAACATGGTTTTCGAAGTAATTTTTCTTTACAATTCATAAATCAAAATGGCGGTTCCAAGATGGCCGATGATCTCTGTGTTTATGGTCCGATTCTATTCAAAATTGGTATGTTGGGGTCTTCGGGGTCGGAGATTATGAATTTAGTCGAAGATTATCGATTTTTAGTCAAAATTCAAATATTGAAGATGGCAACTCCAAGATGGCGGATGAGTTCATCTTCAGATGGTCTCCTCAGTGAAGGACTAGATAGCTCAGAACTTACAGGAAAACGGCCTCATAATAACGATGCTCCAACAAAAATGCATAGATTAAGGCGTAGTTAAGTACTAAAAAGCAAAAAATAAAATAATTATTGAAAAACTTATTCAAAGACAAGGTTTTATTCAAATGCACTAAAAAGTAAAGAAATAATAGCTTTGGACGTGTGACGTAGGTTATTCCGTGAGTTATAAATTCAAAAGTTTGTCGATTTTGTATTCGAACTGAAAACTTTGCGCGACAAGCTGTTGAATCTATAACTCACGGAATAACCTACGTCACATATCCAAAGCAATATTTTTTTTACTTTTTAGGGCATTTTAAAAAGGTTTTTTATTAATTATTTTTTCAATATTATTCTGTTTGCACTACTTTGTGAAATTTCACTTTCCGCTGCTATTTCCCTAGTTCTTGAGTGAGGATTTTCTTGTAGCATAAATAAAACTTGCATTTAATTTTTCTCATTGATTCGACCATCAACAATTTTTTTCTTGATATAAGACACAGTACCAGTGAGTTCAAACTGATCTCTTAACTTCTGGAATGAAGAAACTCGTGGAGTTCTTGCTTTTGGTATTTTTGATGTTTGATTCTGCTAGCAAGGAAAGGATGTCAGCTTTGCCAATACAGTAGACCATATTCACTAATGCTGCGGGATTGAAATTCATTATTAACAATACGACGTGTACAATTATTGGAAGTACACGGATGTGTCAATTTCCAAAGTAGACTCCACAAACCCTATATGATAAAAACCTCTTGAAAAATGCCATGCAATGATAAAATATGGTATTTCAATTGAAACAGTCGAATTATTGCCATTTGAAATTTGCCAATTAAAAGAATCGTAGTAGGTGGTATATATATATATATATATATATATATATATATATATATATATATATATATATATATATATATATATTCTGGGTCCTTTACTCTTTGTGGCTTTTATAAGCGATGGTGTATATTCATGTACTTCCCCAGACAAATTGATCAAATATGCGGATGATACAAATCACCTGGTAGCTGGAAGGACTTCAGTATCCTCAGTAGAAACTTCAAATATATGTGTAAATGAATTCTATCACTGGTGTAGAAATAACAGATTATCAGTTAATATCAGTAAAACCTTTTTCATGTTGTTTCAACAAATTTTTTTTAGTATATCACAATCTACTGGTAAGGATGAATCACAAGTCCATTGAGCAAGTTAATCACATTAAGTTGCTTGGTATTGATATAGATCAGAAACTTACCTGGGAAAAACATACTGATAACTTAGTATCAAAACTAAGCAGTATATGTTTTATCATTAGACAGCTACGAGGGACTGTCTCTCTAGAAATTCTCAAGCTTGCATATTATGGGCTCGTGAATTCATCACTAAGTTACGGTTTAACTGTTTGGGGAAATTCTGCACGCATACAGAAAGTATTTTTTATGCAAAAAAGAATTATAAGGTGCCTGGTGGGAGCACAACACAGATAAAGCTGTAAGGATATATTTATTAGATTGGGTATTCTAACTCTTCCTTGCTTGTACATATATCTTATTACTATGGATTTAAAAAAAAAGAACTTCAATTATCAAAGGGAAATATGATACATGACCACGTGACCCGTAATGCTAATCACATTCGTCTACCATTCTCCCGTTTGAAAATTGGGCAAAATTCATATAATTATCAAGGTATCAACTGTTTTAATCACAGGTTGACTCTATTCGGTGAAATTGAAAGCTTCAATATCTACGAGTCAAAATTATTTGATCACCTATGTACCAATGCTTTTTATTCTATGGATGAATTCCTAACTTCTCAATCATAAGTCTTATTTTTTGTTTTTTGTTTTTACAAGTGTAAGTCTTGTTTGGGAACACCAACAAATGTTTGTTTTTTATTAGCAGTTATTACTGTAATTTTTTTATGTATGTATGTGTGTTGAACTGAGTAGTCTGATAAGTTTTATATTTATACATTTATAAAGCTTTAATGATGAATAAATTATCTATCTCTCTCTCTCTCTCTCTCTCTCTCTATATATATATATATATATATATATATATATATATATATATATATATATGGGATTTATTTGAGTTTTGATGATCATAATCGGTGGAGATATACCAATTTTTTTAAGTCGTGAAGTGGTGATATCCGCAAGACTATGAAATCTAGCTAATAAGGGTCTTTTAAAAGCTTCCAAACTGTTTTTCATAACAGCACGGTTTTTAAGCCACACGTCATCCTCCCTGAAAATGTTATCGGTGTTTATGCTTGAAAGATTCTTGCATAATTTTACCAAATGTAGTTATTGACTCCAAGTGGTACCAATTCTGTCACTCCTTAAAAATCAGATAATCTAATCGGATGTCTTTAAGTGGGGCTAATTAAGTAGTTTTCGAGTACCTACACCAAATCTGGAGGAAATTAGCACTTCCTTTTGAGTGCTCATTATCGATTCAGTTATTAACGGAAAGAAGTGCATAATTGCTGAAACTTGCCGACAGCCGTTGAACAGGAATACTATTAAGCAAAGATTAGTGCGGGGGTTAAATGCAAAATTTTGTTAATTTACCAGCTCCGATTCTATTGCCCGAAAAATGAAAATATTGTATTTTTCGAATGATCTCACTTTTTCATAATTATTGGTATCTGGAGAGACGTTGTAAATTACTGACTAGATCAAGATTGTATATTTTTCAAGTTCTATATCGTCTGTGTAGTGGTGTTTTTCTTGCAAGTTCACTTATACTCATTACTATATGCTGAAGTGGAAAACCTGGTAGCCATATCGTTAGGCTTCTCTGTATGCTTCTCAGAACAAATAATTTTAATTTTTTCACTACCAGGGGGAGAAAAAACCCAAAATATGGAAAACTGTATGCTTCACCCTACTTCTATGATGCTTCCCACGCCTTATTCGTTACATTCTTTTTATTTTGTGTGGTCACCATTACTAAATTTATGTTCCACCTCAGGGGGAGTACTGCCGATTCGTACCAAAAATTTGAGCTTTAAAATGTATGATTTGATTTTTAAATTATATTATAACGTGTACCAGATATGAGACTAATCATAATATGTAAAAAAAAATGCATTTTGTTGGAAGTAGAATTCAACGGCCGATTCGATGATAAGTTCCTTTCCTTTTGATAGTCTGAGCTGCTTCACATATAATTTATCAAAACCAAAAAAAGCAATTAATCGAAGAAATTAATAATGAATGTTTGACCTTTTTTCTCACCGCACCACTTTTTTTGTTAAATTATTACGCTTAAATAACACTATCTTGAATGGAGAAGGTTTGATATTTGTCCCTACCACAAGTGCTGCCGCTCGTGACAGATTCTCACGAAAAACTATTCTCAGGAAAAAGGCTCATTGAATCCATTATCCGGACAACACCCCATATATCAAATGAAAAAGACAATGTCTTATCATATTTTTGACAGTACTCTTTTGACATTAGTCAAAAAAGATCAGGTTCGAAAAACATTGCAAGAAATACAGCGAGAACTGAGAAATTTCATTCCTATGAAATTTTTTTAAATAGGTTCGGATACAGTTCTCGAAACGTCGATAGTGTATGGAGAAGTATATTTTAATTCAATATTTTTTTCTGGTAGGCAAAATTTGGAATACGACAAGTTACTGACTAATTGAATATTTTTTCGTTCGTGTTAAATATATACAGGGTATTTCTTAAGAACATGCTAATATTTGAGGACGTTATTCTTGGGTCCATTCTGAGAAAGAAACCTTTTTATGAACATATGTTCTAAAGGTCTTAATTTTTTAACTGAAATGTGCTAAAGTTTCAAGATTTTTTTTATGGTATGTACCTTTGTTTGGCATGGTTCTAGATATTTTTGTGAAACATAGTACGCATCTTGTATGCATCAAAAGTCATTTTCTGATGTATCACATAATTTTTCATTCTTGCCAGTGGCGTTCGTGCGGGATTTGCACTGAGTCATTTTGAAGAGGAAAGTGATACGCATTTTCTCAAAGTAAACATTATTTTTGAAATTCTTATTTCTTTCTGAAGTCATTCTTGTTTCTTGATTTTTTTTCCGTTTGACATACGGTTTTTGTATGAAAAAAAAATTCATTAATTTGCACGTTGTTATGAAATTGGTATTATCAAGGAATAAAAAGGTATCTAGTAGGTAAAAAGCAATTTTTTTTGTAAACATAAAAAGTTCTTACAGTTGTCTACCTAGTCTAGTTGTCACGTTTTTGAGTCATAAAAATTAACAATATTATATTTAAAAAAACATGGTGCATTTTACGAATTCTGAGTTTGCAGATATGCATTACATGTATGGGCTTGCTGATGGTAACGCACTGGGAGCCAGGTGGTTGTATGAAGACCGCTCCGCTTCCCAATTTGAAATATTTCGGATGCACGAACATTTTCAAACATTCATAGAAGGTTGTGCGAAAAGGGAAGTTTTGAACCACACAACCATCTAGAAGGAGTACTAGTCTAATCAACAAGTTCAAAAACGTGTTAAATAGATATAAAGCTCCTAAAAATATGAGCGATAGCTCATTCGATTCGGAATAACGCCTAGAAAAATGTTTTTTAAGGGTTTATCAGTACGTGAAAAATTGCGATTGTTATTAACAAAATAAGATTGAAAAAAGAACTCTATCTCTATTATTTATATTTTTTATTAACGCTGAAAATAGGGCTCCGCGAGGTCGTTACGGCATAGGCGCACCGTCTAAAAAGCCGTTATATCACCTAAAATCATTTTTTTATAGGATTAAATAACAATTTAAAAATATGAATAAATTATGGTGTAATCTAGATACTTGGACGAAAAAAATCTCGGTGAAAAAAAAATTTCATGTCGATTTTTCAAAAAGTTACACCATTGTTAATCAACAAATTTTTTGCCAATCTCTGTTTTTATAAATTACGACATAAAAGTTTAAATAATTGGTCTATAAAATGTTCGCTTCGTGGAGCTCTTTTCATTTAGGTACTCAATGAAGCAATGCAAAATAAATTCATTAAAGTTTATTATTTTGTTAATTATAATTTTTTTAAATTAACAAAAATTGAAATTTCTAAAAAATGTTTTTTTTAATATCTTATTATTTCTGCTTTTGCATCTGATATAGAATAATATAGAATTAACATTGGAAAATTTTTATATTTTTAAGAAATTGTTTATAAACAGACTTTTTGGGTTTTGAAAAAAATTTTTTACCATCTTATTGCATAGGAAAAATTATGATTTATATAAAAAAAAATTTTTCTTAAATATTTTTTTTTATTGTATAATCGTTTTTTTTTTTATTTCAATTGTTTAAATAATTAGTTAAGAAATTATTTTATTCTTAAAAATCATCATTGACCTTTTTCAATGAATTAACAGATAAATAAATCCTTTTTTTAAATAATTTCATTATTTATTAACTTAACAATTTGTTATAAACAAATAATATTAACCGTTATATATTTTTTCGAAAACATAAAAAAATAACAAAAACAACTATGTATAACAAAGTATAGAAAAAATTTGTTTTGTATTTTTCACAGCATTGTTACATATTATATGATAATGAAATTACAGTCGTTCCATAATTTGTCAAGTTATAAATTGTTATAACTTTTGAACTATAAGAGATACGGTAAAGGACATTCAGGACATTTTTATGATAGATTTATTTATCTTCAAAATGAATTCAAAATAGATTCTGTAACCATTGTTTATCAGTTGTTATAAGCATTTGTTTATAAAAAAATTATATTTTTTTTATATTTTTTGAAATTTCATAGCTTATAACTTGTTAAATAATATAGATACAGCTACGGACTCCAGAACTTTTTTGTTCTATGATAAAATATCTTTCTAATTACGTATAAATTATAGCAATATAGATTTTTGTTTAAATAATATACTAGTTTAAATTTATACTTACCTAATTTACATTCTTTTTGCTATTGATCATTTTTTATTAATTTTTATATTTTATTCTACAACTATAACGTACGGATAAAAGGATTCAATTATTATTTTAGCTAATATAATTTCAGTAAATAAATAATCAAACTTTAGCAGAATATTAATAATTCTAGTGATGAATGAATGAAAATGATCAATAGCAGAATGTAAATTAGGTAAGTAAAAATTTAAACTAATATATTATTCAAATAAAAAATCTACATTGCTATAATTTATACGTAATTAGAAAGATATTTTATCATAGAACAAAAAAGTTCTGGAGTCCGTAGCTGTATCTATATTATTTAACAAGTTATAAGCTATGAAATTTCAAAAATATTAAAAAAAAATATTTTTTTTATAAACAAATGCTTATAACAACTGATAAACAATGGTTACAGAATCGATTTTGGATTCATTTCAAAGATAAATAAATTTTTTATAAAAATGTCCTCAATGTCCTTTACCGTATCTCTTATAGTTCAAAAGTAAATAAAATTTACAATTATTTTTTTATATTTGAAGTTTTCGAAAAAAAATATAACGGTTAATATTATTTGTTTATAACAAATTGTTAAGTTAATAAACAATGAAATTATTAAAAAAAAAAATATTTCCCTGTTAATTCATTGAAAAAGGTCAATGATGATTTCCAAGAATAAAATATATTCTTAACTAATTATTTAAACAATTAAAAAAAAAAATTAAAAAAAAAAAAATTTTTAAAAAAAATTTTTTTTTTAAAATTTTTCCCAATAAGATGGTGGAAATTTTTTTTTCCCAAAATAGTCTGTTTGCTTATAAACAATTTCTTAACATATGACGTAAAAATTTTTTTTCCAATGTTAATTAATACCTTTATCAGATGCAAAAACAGCAATAATAAGATATTACTGAAAAAAAATTTTTTTGATGACATTTTTTTGAAATTTCATTTTTGTTAATTTAAAAAAATTATAATTAACAAAATAATAATCTTTAATAATGTTTTTTGCATTGCTTTATTAAGTACCTGAATGAAAAGAGCTCCACGGAGCGAAAATTGTATAGACCATTTATTTAAACTTTTATGTCGTAATTTATAAAAACAGAGATTGGAAAAAAATTAGTTAACTAACAATGGTGTAACTTTTTAAAAAATCCACATGAAAATTTTTTTTACCGAGGTTTTTTTTGTTCAAGTGTCTAGATTACACCATAATTTATTCAAATTTTTAAATTGTTATTTAAAACTATAAAAAAATTATTTTAGGTGGTATAACGGCTTTTTAGACGGTGCGCCTATGCCGTAACGAACTCGCGGAGCCCTATTTTCAGCGTTAAAAAAATTATAAATAATAGAGATAGAGTTCCGGGAGGTAGGACTTTTTTATTGGAAATTTCCTCCTCTTTCAGGATCTTCATAATTCCTCAAATATAATTATTTTAGAAATTATTAACGAAAAACGAAATACCTTCTTTTTTTAATCTTATTTTGTTAATAACAATCGCAATTTTTTACGTGCTAATAAACCCTTGAAAAACATTTTTCTAGACGTCATTCCGAATCGAATGAGCTATCGCTCATATTTTTGGAGCTTTATATCTATTTAACACGTTTTTGAACTTGTTGATTAGACTGTACAACGTACTGAAGAACACCAGAAATTGAGGTAGCGGTTTTGAATTCAATTGAGGAAGATCCCGGATTGAGTACACGAAAAATTGGGAACAATTTGAATATCTGACATTCTTGTTTAGAAAATTCTCCATGACTTTATTATATCCCTACCATATCCAACGGGTTGAGGAGCTACTCCCTCGCGACTTTCCATTACAGATGAACTTTTGCCAATGGTTTCTTAAAAAATTGTATGAAAGTCCATCATTTGATACTGAAATTTTATTCACCGATGAAGCCAATTTTTCCGGAAACGCCATCCATAACATTCACAGTAATCATTTTTGGGCTAAAGAAAACCCACATGCAATCTGGGAATCCCGTGAACAAAGCAGTTTTCCGTTAACGTATGGGCTGGAATGTGCGGTGATTTTTTAATTCGACCCTATTTCCTTCATGTGAGGTTGAATGGGCATAATTACCGGCAGTTTATCGAAGAAGAATTGCCAGTTCTCTGGCGCTCTAGGGCGCTTATCAATAGAATTGCACTGGCACACTGACAAAAGGTTGTGTGTCAAACACAAATAAAACTTCCTTCCAAATGTATTTCAGGTTAGTTATTATACACAAATTCGTGGAATTTCGTTTAAAAAAATTGTCTAGCCAATAGCGAGTGTGCGTCAAAAAATTGCCTAAGAGTGGGTGTTATGTTTGTATGTGTGTATCGGGAAACGAAATTAGGAGTTTCAGTCCGATCCGTTTGCCAGCCGACTCCATCCCATATTTCCACTCCTCCCATTACAGGCTTTCCTTCCATGATTCTCAAGTGTGTTTTAGAGAAATGAGGTACTGAAACTGTAATTGTAGGCAATTCAACTATTTGAAAAAATAGAATAAACAATTATTGTTGTGTACCATGATAACGTCATCACTAAGGCAATATCACTGTCAATGGTTCACATTTGAGCGTTTTGAAGAAATAAGGAGTCTACCAAAACAAATACATCGTTAAAGGATTCGAATGAGAGCTAATGAAATGTAAGACCCCTCAATATATAACAACATAAAAAATATGAAAAAGCACATTCTCTTCAAGAATCCTGCAGTATGTGATGTCAAAGAGAAGAAGGTTCTCTTATTATATGAAAGAAAACAAAAATAACATTTTAACAAAAAACTCAATATGAACAGAAAAAATACAAATTAGCAATAAGTGTTTGCAACAGAAGCCATCCAGGAGATGGATATACACGTCAGGTGCTTACATGAACAGTACAATCGATTATTAGAAAATAATCAGTCATTGAGAAATTTTCTCACAGAATAATTAAATTTTTGATGCAGTTTTTTTCCATAACTTCTTATTCATTGACGGAAGGTTGGTTGAAAAATTTCACCCTAATATACACCGGACTTTACTCAAATTTCGTCAATCTGTGCTAGATTACACTCAGTGCTTCCTATTAGATGATTGTGAAAAAATATTATTTTGAATGTTTGCGAGTTATCGTTTACATAAAACAGTATTCTGTAGGTAACCTCGTAAATCAAGGAAAAATTCAATATTTTATTTCCAAGGTTCACACCTATCTTCGAATTCAAAGACTACCCGACCAAATCTGAAATAAAATGCTTATAGACCCCTAAACTAAATGAATCTTTCGAACTATTCTGCGAACATTTTTCATTTGCATCCGAAGCTCCCTTCTCAAAAGCTTTGATTAAGTCGAAATCATCTCAAACATCTGCCCCCTGGTATACCTATGACCTCAAATCCGAATATTTTTTCTACAGAAATTGAATACCCTACGGAAAAAATATCCAAATAACATCGCTTTTCAAACTGAATACGAACATTCCAAAAAATTCTACAACCAACACATAAGGAAGTCAAAACAATATTATTATACAAACCTCATAGAAAACTCAACAAAAACAAAGCCATCTGAGACATAGCGAATTCACGCCTGAACAAGAAAAAAATCCCCGGAACATATTGAACGCAACCACAAGGGGGAAAATATTTCAAATGAAAGATATAAGCAAATATTCAATTCAATTCAATTTATTCATTCATTCATTCATCATAATATTTACATAGTAAAGATCTCAATGATACACATTTCAGTTAATAGCTAAAGTCAATTTAGGTTGAGCCAGTTAGGCGGATCCGCCTAAGCCTGAAAGGCTTGTTTTGCGGTTACACCAACTAGCCCAAGGATTAAGTATTAGTATCAAAAGAACACTCTACAAATGAGAGTGTAGCAAATAGAGAATATACATGGATGGTTTTGGAAAAAAAAAGACTGAAAGAAAAAGACTGGCTGAAAAAGACTGGATGGAGAAGGGCTACAAATATATATAAGTATAATTTTTTGTTGTTTTCTGGTTTAGTCGAGATTATCTTTGTAGGAAAAATCTAGTTTCTAGCGGATTTTGTCGGATGTGTAACTTCATGAGTTTTTCGAAGATTCTCAAATTATGGCACTCTTTTAATTCGGTCGGTGAGCTATTGAATATTTTAGGGCCCAAGTAAAATATGCTTCTTTGCATATGAGTTTTATTAAATCTTGGGATGTACACAGTATGATCAGTGGTATGTCTTGTGTTTCTGGGTTGACTGAGAATTCTGTTTTTTTGTTAAATATCCAGATTTGGCTCTGAAAAATGTAAATTTTCCTGATATTCAGGATTTGTGATTCTAGGTATAGCTGTTCAGTGGAGTATAATCTACCTTTTTTTGATATAATTTTTAGAATTATATTTTGTGTTGTTTGAAGTCTGTGCATGACATTGTTGAAGACTCCTCCCCATGCTGTTATGCAGTATCTGAAAACGGACTCAATTAATGAGTTATACACTATGAGTATTACTTTTTTGGTTAGGATGTCCTTAAGTGTATAGAGTTTGTGTATTAGTTTTCTTGCTTCATTGATAACATAGTTTACATGTTCGCCCTCTTCATATGTTGATCTATCATTACCCCTAAATATTTGATTGTGCTGGTTTTCTCTATTATGGGACATGTGCATTTACCATAGCCTTCGCAGTCATTTTTATGTATTTTCAATTTTTTCCTGGTGGTTGATCTCTTTGGTCGATAGAGAAGGTTATAAATTTCGTTTTAGTGATATTTAAGCTTAGAAGGTTTCGATTTAGCCATTTATGAAGCTTGGCCGTATTATGTTCAGTGATTTGGTATAGTTCTGACCAGCAGCTATGGGAGAAAACAATGGCAGTATCGTCTGCGTAAGGAATTATACGACCGTGGAAATGTTCAATTTGACTCATGTCATTTATGTGAATTAAAAATAGGAGTGGGCCCAGGATTGTACCTTGCGGTACACCCACGGTGACCACCGCAGACTCGCTTAGGGCATTCTGGATTTTGACTCTTTGTGTCCTATTTTCAATGTAGTTACGGAGTACCTCGAGTGCTGGGCCTCTTATACCATCGTCATATAATTTGTCGATTAGAATTTTATGTGATACTGTATCAAATGCCTTGGCTAAGTCGAAAAACAGCAAGGCACTTTTTTGAGTTATCTAAATTTTGAACAATCTGCTCCGACAGGTTTAAGACAGCATTTTCCATACTTAAGTTTTTTTGGAAACCGAACTGGTTTTCTGTTAAGACTCTGTTTATATTGAAATATTTATTTATTTTTCCTTTCAAACAGTATTCAAAAATTTTTGCGAGATTATTTATTATAGATATCGGTCGGTAGTTTGAGAGTAAATTTTGTTTCCCTGATTTATAGATTGGGGTGATTATGGATTCCTTCCATTGTTTAGGGAGTTTTCCCTTTGTAAATAATAAATTTATGAGATGTAATAATGGGGTTAAGAGTTCAGTGTGCGATGTTTTTATTAATTTGGATGTTATACCGTCTGGTCCAGGGGAGCAGTTGTTTTTCAATTGAGATATAGCTAATGTGATGTCATTTTTTTATACGGGACTTAGGTAAATAGAGGATATTTGTGGGGTTTTATTGATCTCATTGTCTTGTAAGTAGTTGTGTTCAATTTGTTCGTCCATTGTTTCTCCTATTTTCACAAAGTATTCGTTGAAGATATTTGCTTTATTTTGATTACTAGTTACCTCTATTCCATTTTGATCGATTATACAAGTGTTACTAATGTTTTTATTTTTTGGAGTTATATTTGTGGCTTCGTCTATAATTTGCCAAGTTTTCTTATAATTAGTATTATTTTCTTCGAGTTTCTGCTGGTAATATGCATTTTTCGTATCTCTCAATGTTCTGTTTAGATAGTTTCTATAGTTTTTATAATTTTCTTTCGATTTTACAGTATTTTGCCTTTTCATTATTTGTTTCAGTTTATCCCGATGTTTAATGGATGTTATGAGCCCGTTTGTAA
Source organism: Gonioctena quinquepunctata (assembly GCA_018342105.1). Lineage (NCBI taxonomy): Eukaryota > Metazoa > Arthropoda > Insecta > Coleoptera > Chrysomelidae > Gonioctena > Gonioctena quinquepunctata. The sequence goes on along the minus strand of JAFIRS010000154.1, from coordinate 755,578 downwards.
TCCATGGCTTTAGTTTTGTAGTTTTCACTTTGTGAGTCTCTATTTTAGTATTATTGTCAATGTGAAATTGGAGTTTATTTATAAAAGAGTTATACGAGTGTTGGATGTTACTACTTTGAAGAGTGTTTACCCAGTGTTCATTTTCTAACACTTTTTTTAGCTTGGTGTAATCGATAATTTTATATTGGTATTCATTGATGGTTGTATTAAGCTGTTGTTGTTTGAGAATTAATGCGGCTGCTATGGCATAGTGATCGGTTAAATTATTGTTGATTACCATTGATTTAACTTCTATTTTATTTTTTGCAGTATTATTGATTCTTGTGAAAATATGGTCTATAATTGTTTTTGATATTTCAGTTTCACGGGTAAATGTGTTTATGTATGAGGCAAAACCATGTTCTGTAAGGGAGTTTATATATGTGTTTACGCTATTAGAGTGTATATCTTTCAAATTTATATTGATATCTCCTATGAATAACTCAATTTGTAGTTTAGGAAGGTTAGCGAAGTAGGCCTCTAATTCCTCAATATATAAATTCATGTTAGTTGAGGGGGGTCTATATGATGCTGTAATTCCTACGTTAACTGATTCAAAGATTATATTGATCCTTAATATGTTGTTTTCACTAAACTTATGCAGATCTACATTTTTTACCTTTATTTTTTCGTTAATGTATACTAAAAGTCCATCATTGTTATTAAATTTTGCTTCATTGTAGTACTTTTTAAAATAAGGAATATGATGGTTTTCTAGGGATGGGACATTCCAAGTTTCTGATAGAATGATTATATCAATTTTTTCTAAAGCCGTTTGTAAATAAACCATCAATTCGTCAAAATTTCTAATTATACTTCTTATGTTGAAATGAATGATACCTAAACCATTTTTTCTAGTATTCAAGAAGCTGTGTTCCAAAGTATCAAATATTTCGTTTTTTATTTCTCCTTCTCCATCCAACTCCTCCAGGAATTCAATCATTAGAAAATAATACGAGTAATTCTATCTATATCGAAATTATGATTTTAATTTGATTCAAAAGTTCGTATTCGTAAGAATTGATAAAGGGAGGTAAGAAACTTGAAAGCTAGCGAGCTCTCAGCAAGTATGCCTTTTTCAATGGAGATACATAGCACATAGTACACTCAAATTAGTACTTTTAACAGAAATAAATAGTTTTGAATAAATGTCTAAAAATATCACACATTATATTCTAACAGGTAATGAGAATTGAATAAGATTAGAGTTCATAGTCTGTTTAAATCACTTTCAGTTTTTATCGAAATTGTTTGATTGTTTTTTATAGCAAAAATGTTACCCGCGAGGGTCCATACACTTCTTATCGTTGTCTTCTCAATAGCCTTGTTCATTAAGTTCAGTCTATGACTGGTAAGATCTTCTTTCATGACAACTCCGGTGCCCTTGAGTAATTTTTTATTTTTGTATATCATTTTTTGTATTGATTGGTTATTCAGCTTCATAAAAATTCCTCTTGGTTTTTCTTTGTTGTGTGCATTTTTTCCTACTCTAGTGCAGATGGTTATGTCATCCTCTTTAAGTTGGTGTGAGAATTTACTATTGAGTAATTTTAATACATCTTCTTTGGTGTCATCTAATTCGGATTCTTTGAGATTGAAGATTCTTAAGTTACTCAAATTCGTTTCTTGCTCGAAATAATCATACATTTTGCGGACAGTGACATTATCATTTTTCAGTTGATTTATTTCCGAATTTGGACTATGGATGACTGTACTATTGTCAGACATTATTTTATTTATACGACTGTCTATATCAGTAACTTTTTGTTCGAGTGTTAGTAGTTTTTCTTCTAATCTGGATGTGATGGTATCAGTTACTTTTTCAGCAATTTTTTCTATGAAATCTTCGGTTAATATAGAATTTAGTGCGGAACTTACTGCATTTTTTATTTCATCTTTCACTTCACGCGTGATAACCATATTGGAGAGATGTGTATAACTTTTTATTCTCACGTATAGATTGGATGATGACTGACACTGTACATAATTTAGCTGTGTGTTTGACACCTTTACTGGGAGATCTGCTTTATCACGTCTACTCACTGTGAAGCATGCTGAATATGTTTGGACACTTCTTCGTATCGGTTGTAGGTGACCAACCTGAAACTCGCTTTAATGAAAAATTATCTACAATTTGCACAACATCCTGTTCACATCTCACCAATTCATTTTTCTTTGAACCTCTCACTGATACCGAGATAGAGGAAATAATACGAGACAAGAAATATACCGGAAAAGATGAAGTTCCAGTTTATCTCATAAAAAAGTGTGCTCCAGACATAGCACCACACCTAGCATCCATTCTGAATAAATCAGTTGAATTAGGACAATTTCCAACCCGCTTAGAAATATAACTAGTTTTTCCTATAAACAAAAAAGGAGAGAGACTGTCACTCATCAATTACAGACCCATTGCGCTCTTGAGTATTCTGTCCAAAATCCTGGAAAAAGGTATATCCAAAAGAATAATTAGTTTCTTAAATAGGTTTAATATACTGAATGAAAAAACAACATGGATTCAGGAGACGGCACTCCACTGAGACGGCGACAATTGATTTTATACAAATAAGGAATGAAAAATCAGAAAAACAAGAATTTATTATTGGACTGATCTTTGACCTGTCACGATATACTAAATTTCGATTCCGTTCTAAAGAAAATAAATGCACTTGGGATTCGTGGAAACACATCAAAATGGATTCGTTCATTTCTAGAAGGGCGTAAGCTGATTGAGAAAATAAATGTGCAAACTTCTGATAAATTCTTAATTGACTTTGGTATCCCCCAGGGAGCGTTCTGTGCCCTCTAGCATTTTTACTATTCATCAATGACCTCCCCAATTACATAAGAGATGGTCATGTATATATGTTTGCTGACGATACGTCTATAATAGTATCTGGTCCAGATATAAATGAACTACTCACAAAAACAAAGGAACCGTTTAATCATAAACTACCCAAAAACCATTGCTGTTCAATTCCAGAGATCTCAAGCAAGAGCTGGAACTGAATATTGAAATCACAAAATACAATTTCAAGAAAGCTGCAGATTCCTAGGAACTGAATAAACATTATTTTGCAATAAAAAACCTGACGAGTTATCTCGGTGAGGAGGGGATAATTTCTGTGTACTATGCATTGGTCTATTCGACTATAAGCTATTATATTGTAGTTTATGGTTTGGCCACCGACAATACCCCAGTCTTCCTTGCACAAGAAAGGATAATTCGCCTGATGTTCCACTTAGATTACCGGAAATCCTGCAGAAATATCCTCAAAGAGAAAAAAATTCTAACTTTCACTAGTATTTATTCATATACATTCACATATATAAATTCAAATTTGCATAATTAACAAACTCGCAAAAAAATTAATTTAGACTGGAACTAACCACATACACCAGCCATAGAAAGTCTCCAAAATATGCAGGTGCAAACTTCTTCAATTTACTACCACAAGAATTAAAAAATCAACCAAACCTCTTCAGATTCAAGTCTAAACTAAACTCTTATCTACTACACAATGCATTTTATAACATGAAAGAATGCACGATGTGCTGCCACCATCCTATTGTATATTGTAATTCTATTGGATTGTTTTATATTTTTTCATGTTTTACAGACGTTAATGAATTGTTGAACAAGAACCTTGGAATGCGTTTCTGGCCAACAACCATTTTTTCAGAATAAGTGCAGTCTCCCCGTAGAATGTCGTTGACTGAATGTTACATATCAGTAAGTATATTTATATGTTCAAAGTTCTCCTTAATTTCTGTATTGCAGAGTTAAGTCTTCTCAAAATGCGTGCTGAATGTGATTGTCCCATGATGTATTCTGATCTGGATAGAACTCTAAAAAATTTGACGCAGAGATCTGGATTTCTGTTGAAACTAAGCTAGGACTATTTTTGCTTGATAATAATTAATTACACCACTTTTGATATTTTCCAATTCCTCCATGGTCTTAGGCCCGATTTCACCACAAGACAGATAAACGGCGTTTTACTAAACTCCGTTCTCACTAAACTCAGATTTTAATCTTGATAAACCTCGATCCAGTTTCACCGACACAAACAGACGAAAGCTAAACCGAGTTTATTGAAACTTAGTTTAAGGACAGTCAAAAGCTGGCAACATAGTGAAATATGTACGTTTCTCTCATTTTTGCATAGATTCCGTTGTTTTGTAGAGGAGCCAAAGCCAAGTGACAATATAACCTGAAAATTGAAAACCGATAACTTTCGTGTTTGGCTCATGTTTTGTGATATTTTTGTGGGTGTTCGGTGTTCAAAATTTAGTTTTTGAAGAACCTTGATAAAAGTGACAATATCTTCTACAATGAATTTCAAGTTGGAATGTGAAAATATAATTCATCAAATAAATTCCTTCTTTGGACTTCATTCGGCACCCAGCTTATTGAATAAATTGGTACAACATATTTCCTTTACCAGAGTGAAAATGTCTGGAACAAACTCTACCATATTTCGTTATCTTATCAGACCAGTCTTTCCGTTTGATGGCATGTATCTAGGCTGCTTGCCTTCTCTGGGAGATTTCACAATGTTTTCTATTTCTTACAACAGCAGATGAAATTCTGATAACAGGGTCAAAAATACAAACATGTACAATTTACCTGAAAAATCGTATTCGGCCGTCTTTTGATGCATTTTAATTGCATTTCACAACAGAACAATATGAAGGCATGATCATCTACGAATTAAACAATAACACATGTAATCCAACTACTGAATTCTTTTTGAAATAGGTAAAAATGTTCAATTCTCCAACATAAACAAATCGGAAAAGTAAGGTTGTTTCACCTCCAATGTCAACCATCTGTCAAACGTGCACGAAACCAATGAACTAAACGTCGTTTAACTTCGTGAAATCCAATATGACGTGTAGAAAGCTTAATCTAAGTTTAATTTGAACAAAACTCGTTTAAAGAGGTTGGTGAAATCGGGCCTTAGCTGACACGACTACCGAGCAATCATCTCCAATGAACGAATTGAGCTGAATAGGCTCAGATCTACATGGCTTGAATATATCTTAAGCTGATTCTATAGTTGATCTTTATTATTTATTGCAAGGGAATCAGACGAATGCCGGTTGTTTCCGGTAAAGGTTGACACAATAGTATCTTAAGTTTGGTAAATAACTATGTAGTGTATTTTTATTTTCCGCAAGAATCATAGTATTCTCCTGAAATATAAAAAAGAATATTAATTTTGATTCATTAACTATTAAAAAAAATAATCTCCATTATAATTTATTTTTCTTATAGAAAATAAAAAACAGATATCCATTATGTGAGGCAAGACCGAATCTATCAACTTCAAAAACTATCATTTGAATTCAAGAGGGGGGTGAGAAAATCCAAGCATTTGCTACCGGACTAATCCAAGAGACCGCATCTCTTGCCGCACACGTGTGGAGACTCCACATAATTTTTTAAATCCTTCAATAAATTTGTTGTTCGGCCGAACGGAAGGTCGTTTTGTAACATGACACTTTGTGAAGGCATCGAGAGGGCCGTATATGGGCAGAATCTGGCCATTTCTAGGCCATAGAAAAGCTAAAAACCACTCAGGCGGACACTTGTGTTATTTTTGAATCGCTCAAAGCTTTCAGAATCAACGGATATTTTCTTCTTCGCCCTCACAACAATGTAACGCACTTCCTACTTAGCGGCGTCTAGAGTCTTTTGTACACCTTAGACTGACATTACAAATGGAAAATAACGTAATCACATGTTATCGTTCCCGTTGCGAAAATAAATGGTTGAGGAGAATGTGTAATTTGATATCTATTTCACAGAAAATATTGCATTGTATGGAGATCAAGGAGAATGCGCTTCAAAATTTTTTTTATAGATTTTTTTGTTGGGTACTGGATTTCTTGGGTAGGTTAGTGAATTATATCGATGGAATGTATGAGAAAACACGTGGATTAACGTACTATTTCAGATATTATGATGGTGGTTCTCAAGGTAAGATGAGAACCCACTTATGCGACTCCTCAGTTCTTATTGTATTTGATTATGTAAAGAAAAAAGTGAACAAACCTTCAAAACTGTATCATACATATTGTTTGAATCTTAATTTTTGTGGAAGACTATGAATCCTTGACATTTCGTTTTTAGGATTGATAACCTACAATCTGAAAACAAAATTAAATTAATCGGGAAATCTATACAAGTATTGAAGATGAGATTGGGCAATACAAAGACGTAGAAGAGCCAACAACAAAATATTTTTCAAAACATTTGGAATTGTCAATTTGAACTGACAATTGTCACTTCAAAATGGCAATTCCAGATGGTTTCGAAAGTGACAATTGTCACTTCGAAGTGACAATTGTCATTTCAAAATGACAATTATCAGTTCAAAGTGGCAATTCCAAATGTTTTTGAAAAATATTTTGTTGTTGGCCCTTCTACGCCTTCGTAGGGCAAGCATATTATATTAATCCCAAAAAAGGTAGGTATGTCAAGAATAAATCATACGTAACCAAAAAAAAATTAACCCGGAACATAACCCAATATTGAATTAGTTGACAATAATAACATTTCATCAGATCTTCAAAAAAAAGCACACATTTTCCATAACATTTTTTCTAGCGACTGATATTATTGGTAACAAGAGTTGGACTAGATGTATGAATGTATTTTACCGATTTCTATCATAGTTGAGTTCTATTATTTAATCCCATTTTATTTTTTTATCAATTGGAGTTTGAGAAATACATAACGCTGTAGTATTTGAATTGAATTTTTCATTGCTATTCATAGTTCTAACATAATCAGCTTTGTTCAGAGCCTAATGTGATTTTTGGGGTTTTGGTGGGTGAAACTTGTTTTCAAATTTTGCCTAGAAATAATAAAGCTTCCATATGTCAAGCTGACAAGAGCAGCCACTTTCGAGGAATTGAGTTGAAAGTTTTAATGCATTTTCAAAAATTTCAGTTCCAACAAAGTTACCTTTTTTTTTCAAATGTAAAAATAAATCAATACCATAAATTTGAATTATTTTCAACCCCTCAAACTCACTTCAATTATATTTATTCTTATTAAGGGAAGTTGTTTACTTTTGATGTGCTGATTCTGTATCTCGTATCTGAAATGCTCTCGTATTAAATAACTGTAATTTAAGGTAGTCAAAAGAGGTAAACACTACCCCCACTTTCACTGACAGATTTCAAAGAAATACTATATATGTGGGACGTGACCGTTTATATATATATATATATATATATACATATATATATAATAAATATTTATATATATATATATATATATATATATATATATATATATATATATATATATATATATATATATATATATATATGTATATATCAATATCACCGATGATAGTATAAAACACCTGGACAAACCTGAAAGGAGACGGGAAAATTTCGATTACTCACAATCGCACATTTTTTAAAGTCAAAAACAACAATTTAAAAAAATACGAGAACTTAGCACTAGCACAAATAACCAAAATCAAAACCCAAACGAATTCGATAAAAAATCTAACAAACATACAAATTCCAAAAGATGTTAGTGACTTCCTTGCATTAGAACCATAGTTTAGTGTGGAAAAATTCCACATTTACCTGACATAGACTACATTGTGAGTCATTCAGAAAAATCTGACATAAACCTGGTTTTAAAACAAACATGCAACAAAATTCAAAATTTTTCCCATCTAGCAACGGAAGCCAAATAACAAAAATGTACAATAAAACAAAAAATTCCTCAAAGATAATCCTGAAATAAAAATTATACCTTCTGACAAAATGAACGTCACCACCGTTATCACTACAAAACAATACGATACGTTAGCAAAAGAAATCCTAAATATACGAAATATTACAAAAAATTAAAAAGAGATTCCTCTTCCCCAATACAACAAAAAACAAATAAATTAATTACAGAATTAGAAAATGAAAAATCCTCGTCAAAAGAAGAAGGTAAAATGTACAGAACAAACAATAGCACAGTAAACAAGTTCTATGGACCTAAAATACATAAGCCATACCCATTATTTCAACCATCAACAGTCCCAACAAGGGCGTATCACAACCGGTTATTGATATTTTGACGTTAGCATATAAAAATTTGTATTTCGTAACATTTTCTTTCAATTTTCTGATTTTATTAACGAATTTCAGTTACCTCAAGATCACATATAAATTAGCTTGGATGTAAAATCACTATTTAACAATATCTCTCTCGACTAAACCAAGCACAGCATAAATACCATTGGGATAGAATTTCAGCAGTTGTGAAATGGACAAGAACACGTTCTTTAGACTGATCGAATTTCTTTTTGATACCACTACCTTCGTTTATTCAGGTACATATCATAAACAAATTCTTGGCATGCCAATGGGCAGTCCACTATCTCCCATTTTGGCACAATATGTCATGGATGATCTAGTAGAAAATAGCACAAAAAAACTATCTTTACCCATACCTTTCCTAAAAAAAAACTTAGATGACATAATACTAAGCATACCATACAATAGGAAAGATGAAATATTGGAAGTTTTTAACAACTACAACCAATTTATATTTTTCACCATAGAAGAAGAGGACTTCAACTTCAGCGTACCCTTTCTAGATACAAAATTAATGAGAAGAGGTGATAATCACCACCTGGTATACAAAACCAGGCTCTTCAGGCAGATTTCTACATTATGAATCATTCCACCAAAAACAAAGATTAATTTGGTATTAGCCATGAAAAATGGATTCATCAAAACCACTCATACAACTTTAAGAGAACAAAACCTGAAAAAATTAGTAAAATCATTCAACAACAGTGGTTACCCTTCCAAACTCTTGGATCACCTACTATTCCACAGATCCTCAACACATTCAGCAATCTATCAGACATTTTTTTTCATGAATGTGACAATATTAAATTAGCCTTCAGGAATTATAAAACAGGCAACAATTTTTTCACTAATTTAAAAGACAAAGACCAACTATTACAACGGTCGAACGTGGTCTATTCCATTCCCTGTGCCGATTGTGACAAAAACTACATAGGGTAAACCAGCAGATGCTTCAAAGATAGAATCACCTCACATAAAGGTGCGAGGAATAATTAACAAACGTGTACTTTGGTTAAACACGTTTGGGATAACGATCACAATTTTTCATATGAAAACGTTAAAATATTAGACAAAGAAACAAACTCACACAAAAGAATATTCCAAAAATGACCAACATATTCAAACAACCACTGTCAGTAAACTCTAAAAAAGACATAGAAGGACTCAACATTATTTAACATATTTACTACGCATAACCACAACCAACAACCACCAAACTCATAACACACTAACTCCCAACAACTGACGATAGACCCATTGCCTCCCAAAACAATTGGCATTACTGTAAGATGTCAAGAATCAATGTCACTATACATCATCAATATGAAGAGTGACATACGTTCCTGTCACATTTTAGTTTATTTTTATAACAAGTTTTTATCTGAAAGTATGTGATAGTCCTAATTCAATGTTTTTTACAATATTCCGTACAAGAATGAAGAATTTCCTCGATTTTATACTGTATTGTTTAGCTTTTTTATAACCTCACATTTCATAAGTACGAACAATTTTATTTCTGTCAAAATACTAATCAATGTCATTGTTAATTCAGAGTTCCTGAAGAAGAGATAATAACTCTCGAAAGTTTGAACAGAAAAAAGACCATTTTCTTTCAATAAGATACTGCAAAACCTGCCAAATACAATCCTATATCTACCATCCAGTCGAAAAAAATTCTTACGTGTATATATATATATATATATATATATATATATATATATATATCCACCGAATGAAACGAAATTCGGCACAAAAATACTTTCCGTTAATATCTCGGCTGAGTTAGAATATGGGCCAAATCAGTCCAATAGTTTCAAAATGGTGACTGTTGAAAACTGAGAAAAAGTAAATCTCTTTCACTTTCATATCAAAATCAGCAAGCAATAGGTCTTTTAATGGAGCTCCATGATATATTTGCCTGAAAATGTTTCTCCCAGATGTACACACAAATGAAAAATCACTGTAAATTACCATTCATGAGAATTAATAATTTTTGTTTACTTTGTCTGCTACTTTCATTTAAGGTTCATTCGTTCGTGTCAATCAGATATTATTTGAGTTTTACTTCCGCTGACAAGCAGAACATCATTGTATTTTAACATTTCTCGAATTTCAAAGTTTAACTATATAAATAAATATTAGTTATTGTTTGTGTAAGTGATATTAAAATTGAAACCCAAGTGAGTGCTGTCTATGTTCTTGTTTGATGGTTATATTTCTTTCTTGAATACTTCTGCAAAATTGAAGTTTATACAAAAATAGAAATACTGTTTTTGTTTCCAGTGAAAATTTTCAATTTTTCTGACACATGATTCGTTAGCTTGATTGAGCGATTTCAGAATCAATAAATAATTTATGAAATCTACCTTTCCGACTGGCCAGCCAAATTATTACATCTGAACCACCCATTGTAGAATGCCAATTTTCCTGCATGATTGTACGGAGAGTGATTCAAACATGTTATACTGAAAATTCGATTTAGAAAATATATTTTGAGTTGTCACTCTTCTGTTTTGAAACACCCGTTATATGGGAAAATATTGTTTCCTGCAATGCTCCCTTTCTAAGTGTTTGAGTATACACTCGTCTGAAATGGGCTAGATCACAAACGCGTAAATTTAATTCAAATACGATTTAAATTGAAATATAGTGATAAAATATTATATATGCATAGTTTTTACTAGAAGGTATTAGGTCAAATTTGGTGAGACATTGTAACGAACTTTCCGTTACCTCCTTATACATTAAAATTAAATCCATTTCAAATCATTTTCCAGTTTACTTTTACGGTGGGGCGAGTCATTAGTCACTACTCAAATCGTTTACCTCGATCTTTCTTACCTATCCTTTGGGAATGTGATAGTCACGCTTCACGGACATTTCACAAATCATAAAATATATGAGTAGGTTGTGTTTTTTGCATATTTGCTTTAGAATGAAAAAAACCTGAGGTTGGTGTTGGAAAAAACAGGCGAATCGGTGATTTGGTAGAGAGAAAAGATTGATGGTTCTCTTTGCTGATTTGGCGTTCGACCGAGGTGGATCTGTGCGTGGTTTTTATTTCTGGTAAGGTGATGAGTTTTAATTTCAACTGAAGGCTAGTCACTGCTTATGATGGTTGAGTATATTTAATGATCCGATTTTTCGTTATCGCTTTTAGTGGTTTATACCAAATTTCGCTATTTAAACTTACAATTGGACATTTAGCATAATTACACCGCAGGAAATTTCCAATTTTTCATATCTTACAACATCCGGATTCATCTTTAAATTTCAATATTTTAACTCTAAATATCTAATGACATATCTTTGGATTCCAATCAGATTTTGTTGTGAAATTCCGATAAAGTTCCTGCATGAAATTTTAGGTTAACCAGATTTAATCAGTAGATTTTTCCATACTGTGTCGGTTCTTTTTGACTTTTGTACGTTCAATTAAATTCAGATTTGATAATAATTCTTAATGTTTACTCAGTTCATCCACGTTTGATTTTTTTGCAAGCAACGTACGCACTTGAGGTATTGTGCATGCCACATTGTCAGCTAAGCTATCTCTTGGTTATTTGGTGAAAACAGTTGCTACGTTATATCCATTTTCAGGGCAAGATACCAACTTGGAGTGGAGGAGTGGCAACCTTACCGACCCGTTGTGATTATTCTAAGAGTAGTTCCAACGATAAGAAGCTGAGACGATTATTCTGGGACATTTGAGCAATTCCCCTTCTAGGACAGCCTTCTCAGGTGAGCATTTGTTTTTTTCTTATTATAATCTATAAGATTATTCTATATGTTTCTCTTTGAGAAATAAATGCTTCCCGAGAAGGTTGGTTATCTGGCTTAATGTGTCGCAGAGTAATCGATCTCACAGTATCGGTTGCTTTCCTCAAGTTTAAATTCAATATTGATTGTCATTAACTCAATATTGATTGTCATTAACTCAACCAATTAGCAGTGATAGTCCTATCTTGAAAATCTGCCAGAAATCAATCCGCTCACTGATCGCTTCATTCGTAACAAAGAGGTATTGAGCACATAGGTGCTAAAGGAGGACGTTTCAACCTCCATTTGAGAGAAATATCTGGCTTATCGTTACAAGGGAATTCGCCACCCTGTCTATTACTATATCTTTGAATATATAAGCACATATAGTTGTAGTCCAAGTAGATTTCTATCTATCGGGCACTTCTTCTATTGGAAGAATTATCTTTATCTTTATTTGATAGCTTTATCGTACTCACTTTCAAGAAGTGTGATCACACTCTCAGTATAGTTATAGAACACTATACTTTTCCTCTGAAAAATTACCAAAATATTTTGATTTTGAAACACTATACTTTTTTGCTGGAAACCTATCAAGAATTTTGTTTTTTGTTATCAAACACTATACTTTTCTCTGGAAACAAGGCTTAACCCTCGTTCTCGAGATATCTGTATTCCTCTCCTTTTGAGGATATAATTTTTCCGTTCAGCTACCTTTACTTTTTCCACTCTGTACTCATTCAGTAATAATTTATTACTGTTTTGAATATTCAAGCAATTTTGTTTGAAATTCTTTTGGGTGGGGTTTTTTGTATGGCTCAGTGAATTCTTCCACAATAACAATGAATTTTTCAAGAATTAGGTCAATCTTACTATACAGTTGTTTCCTATATATTTCGAGAAATATTTTTATTTCTGTGAAGAAATTTCTCTTTATGGTCATTTTTTTGCTATAGATATTGATCAATATTTCAATTTCAATTTCTTCACTCGTTGTATCCCACCATTTTAGGATTCATTTAATTAAAATTTGATACATGAGCTTGAGGTTCAAAGGATATCCTTCGTTCTCCCCAAATTGTAACTCTTTCTGATTCCCATCGTCTTATTCACATGTATGTACCACTGAGAGAAGCAGAATCTTGAAGACAGAGGGACTGGTAACTCAGGAGGTCACACAGCAGTCTACTTCCAACCTGGTCCGTGAAATATATCAAACTCACGAGGTAACGAAAATAAGGGTCTCAATCAATACGACCACCCCTCCAAGACCCAGATTATCACTGCTGTGCTAAGACCATCAGCGATCAAACCAGCCTTCGAAGTCTCTGTCACAAAAGACCATCTTCAGACAACCAAAACCTCACGAGTACCTCAGGTATACGGTACCCACAACCCTATTCGGATGGAATCAGATAAAATTAATGTAAATGGTCAAATTTTGATTAACCGATCTTAACTTGGGATTTAATAATACTGATTTTTTTTCTTAAATCCTACATTTAAATTAATCTTATTTTCTATTTTTCTATTGTTCATTCCATTTTGATGCTGTTCAAACTCTTGTACAACAGAAATAAAATTTGTTAAATTGAGTTCCTATATTTTTATTTTGCCTTCCCATACAAGCTAGGTAATTTTTTTTTTATATATTTAAGTTAATTGATGAATAATTTTTCTAGTGGCCTAATCTGAAAAAACTAGGAAAAGTCGTTAATTGAACCATACTCTCGACCTCACCGATTCAAACTGAGCAGCCTATCGGCCAAGTGATTTTCACTTCTTACAATTCGAATCAGATTATTCAAATTTGCGATTTAAAGAAGGAGTGCTGCAACATTCAAACAATAGCGAAACGGCTGCTTCTTGACCTCAGTTGCCAGTTTCACTATTTTTCGGAACTTCTGAGGAAATGTCATTCAGTTTCATCCTATGAATAAAACAGAACTTTTGTTTCAGCATGTATTATATGGAAATGAAGACTTCGTAGTTGATAGATGTTCTTGATGTAGTTATTCCTGAATAATACGTATATATACCGAGGGCTATATCATTATTATTTCAGCCTGCTCATATTGTAAAGAAATACTTATTATGAATAACGCTTGGCAACGCTGTATTTATCTAGCGCTCTCGGCGATAGTTCAGAACTTATTTCGTCACATCTCGGCGCGGTTTCCGCAGTGTTCAAATAGGAACATTTCTTGGGGAATTAATTTTGGAAAAGAACTTCGTTTTTTTTTTAAGATATCCAATTACATTTCCCATCATGTGGTTTTTTTTTTTCAGAAATTAGTGATCTCTCATTACTATCTTGTGTGGTATAGGCGTTGAGGAAGTCTGACACAATGTTCAATGTTATTATTTCATAACATTCATATTTTCTATTCATCCTTAGAAATCCAACTTTCTATTCTTTGAGAACAATCGTTGTTTGAGTATTGTATATGTTGAAATCATGATTTAAAAAAATTCTAAATAAATATACGGAAAAGGTGAAATACCGCTGTAGTTTTCTTAATTTGCATAAGATTCAACTGTTTATGCAAATTAAACCAGCTTCTTTGAACTTCATATAAAAATTCAACTTGCCTCATTCACTATGTTCAACCTGCTTCATATACAAGTTGAAGTTTCTTTTTGAACAATGATCTACTTGTTTTTTATACAAGCTCAATTTGCTTTTCTAACATTTTGACCAGTTTAGCCAGGTTAACCAAAATAAGTTTGGAGTGCCCTTCTATAACATCAAATAGTGGTTAATGGTAAGATTCTAGTAACAGGATGGAGCAAAAGTTGAATTTACGAAGATGCTTTATTTATTGTGTTCAAAAAATAAGTTAAATTTGGATATAAGGTAAGTTAAAAATTATTCATAGTAGCGCCTCCATAAAAATATCACCCTGTACACGTTTAGGTGCAACACAAAGGTAACTGACAAATAACACCCAGCACAAAACGTTAATTACAATCTTTTGTGCGGTGTAGTACAGTAATCAAACCGACCCTAAAAGTCCCGACAAAAGTTCCTGTCGGTGTGATGGCGGCCCTTTTGACGCACGTTTCAAAATACTTTCCGACAAAATAGTCATAAGTCTAACACCCCATACCCATTGTTCGTCAACACGTCCATGAAATGTTCTTCTCAACTTCTAGGCAAAAGCATTCCGAAGTGAATTGAATAGGAAATTAGAATTTGAATAATGAGGAAAAGAAGGGTTAGCCCGGTCGGACCAAGAACAAGGCACAATACTAATAAGTAAGTAGGTTATTCAAATTCAGAAGGCATGAAATGGAAACTTCAGGAATGAAAGGAATTAATGTGGCTAAAAATCCATGAAATATTCGATCTAGGCTATTTATTCATGTGGGAGGGTTATTTATACTTTCATACAAGCACAATTTTGTATGACAGAGTGTTTTCAGTTAGCCTGTTGAAATAGGCAGCTGGGGTAGCGATATGAAATTTTCTTCTCCAAACTAACCCATATGTTGGATATCCTAACAGCTAAAAGGTATGATTTTTTCATTGCAGGAGACTTTAACATAAACACTTTGAGTAAAGCCAAAGAATCTAAAGATTTCATTGACATTCTACAATTCTATGATACTGCCCTAACAATAAGGGAAGGTACTCGCCTAAATAGTTGTCTCGACAACATCATCACAAATGCAAATAAAGAAAAATATGCAATAAGAAATGTTAGCACTGGCATATCTGACCACTGTGCATAGTTCTTAACTTACATAATAAAGCCACCATCCTATAAAACCAAGAGAAGAGTGAGATTATTTCCTAAACAAGCCGAGGATGATTTCTGTGAAGGTATGTCCCAAGGAAATTTACTTCACAAATTGCGTGGATGAAAAATACAAAAGCTTCATTAATACCTTTCTTATATATTTCAATAAACACTTCTCTGTTAAATATGTAACTGAAAAAACGCACAGGAGGAAATATTTCTCCAGGAGGAAATATTTCTTGAAAAATTATCTCTTTAAATGCCCCAATATAACAATGACTTTCTTCATGCCAAAGGAAGATACAATGAAACTTCAAAGAAAACAAAACAAGCATCCCTGGAGAAGAGACTCCATACCTCTCAAAACAAATATAAAACCTCCTGGCAAATTGTCTCAGAAATAACTGGTACAAATAAGAACGGCGACGCTCAACCCACTCACACAAGTTCCGAAGACTGTGCAAACTCATTAAACGAATTCTTTGTAAACGAAACACAACAACTACCTAATTGATAAAAAACTACCGACTGCCAATGAATTTGACTGCAATCTATTATATAACACCAACTCCATCTTTTTAAAACCGGTGACTGCAAATGAATTACTCGAAATTTTGAATAAAATGGAAGACAAAAGAAGTTCAGAGTACGATGAAATCTCACCCTTCCTACTGAAAAAATGTTTTCATCTAATTGTCGAACCACTCTGTGATATAGTTAACAAATCACTCGAAACCGGAACCTTTCCCTCTATGCTCAAATTTGCCATTATAAAACCCTGTTTAAAAAAGGTGATAAAGATTCCTTTGAGAATCATTGACCCATCAGTCTTCTCAATACCCTATCAAAAATTTTCGAAATAGTCATGTTCTCCAGATTAATGAGCTCCTTACTGACCAAAATTTACTCAATTCCAATCAACATGGATTTATTAGTGGCAGAAGTATTGAGACAGCTCTTTATGAACTTACGAGCGGAATCTACAATGCTTTCGAGCAAAGCGAAATTGCCTGTGTAATCTTCCTGGATATGTCCAGAGCCTTCGACTGCATTGACCACACAATCGTACTCATCAAACTTGAACATTATGGAATACGTGGAATAGCTTTGGATTGGATAAAATCATACCTAAAAGATAGATGCCAAGCCGTGAGAATCAGATACGAAATCACAGGCCAACATGTACAGTCATCAGCTATGGACATATCCTAGGGAGTCCCTCAAGGCAGTAATCTCTCTCCACCATTATTCATTATATTCATTAATGACTTTGCCAAACTATCAACTCCAAACACCAAGATAATTAACTATGCTGATGACAGCTCAGTCTTGGTAACCGCAGGAAATCATCCAAAATATGTGAAATGGGAAATTCCATCATGGACTCGGCAACTAAGTGGTTCTGTAATAGTAGATTGGTACTAAATCCAGAAAAAACAAATTCCATACTGTTCAAAGCTAATCAGAGTCTGGAAACCCCACAGAAGGCCAATCTGAACGGACAGGATATCCCCTTCTCAAACTCTCTGAAATGCTTAGGTATTATCATAGACGGAACTCTTAAATTTGACTATCATATAGATTATCTATCAAAAAAACTCAGTACAGCCTGCTACGGACTGAGGGTTCTATCAAACAACTGCAATTTAAGCATCCTAGAACCTTCTACTTCGCAAATTTTTACTCTCGCGGCAGGTATGGTATAATATTATGGGGTGGCAGCATATAAATCCAAAAAATCTTTAAAATTCAGAAGCGAGCGATACGCACCATGAACAAACTGGGATACTTCGAATCTTATAGGAATCATTTGAAAAAATTGGGATTGTTGACTATAGCCGCATTGTATATTTAAGAATGTATTAAATTTGTCTTTGAAAATAGAAGCTAATTTGAAAAACATAAGCCATCAGGAGTATACAGAGTGGCCACTTTTTTAATGGGATTGTATTGGTAACTTTTAAACCTTGAGAGTTAGAAGGTCGGTCGAATGGAGAAAAAGTTGCATTCATAGAAGCATTGTCAAGCAAATCAAACAAATCGAGATTATCAGGGCCGGTTATTGAGATATCATAAGAAAAGTAAATTCTGTCATTTTGATTTTTCTTTTTTTCCCACTTTATTTCGAATATTATCAAAAAATGTCACGGAAGTTTTTTATTCGACAGTAAATTATCCTCATTTTGACATACTCAGATTTTGTATCCAACGTTTCGTACGCTCTGGGCCACCCTCAACTTCATTTTTTTCAATACGGACCTGCATATTTTGACACTTTTCGAAATAACTTTTAACGCTAAATTCAACGATATATCATACAATGTCATTCAAAGTTGATTTTCAGGTGATTTTGACCCTTATCCAAATTTCTTTGGGTCGGATCTGTGTTACATTTAGGTACCTTTAGTTAAATTAACAACATGCAATACATTTCGATAAGAAAATCAACTTACTCATCTTCAACTGAATGGAACGTAACAGAATCAAAGCAAGAAACAAGTAATAATTATTTACAAATTTCAAGAGGTGAAAAACCTAATTCATAATAATTAAACGAAACTATCATTTAATGAAAGAAAAATCAAATGATTATTCGAAAGTAAATGATGAACATTAATGAAGTAAGTGTTCGAAATGTCCACCATTTTGTAAAATGCACTTTGCGGTTCTGGAACCCATACATCTTATACATTTGCTTATTTCGTCTCCTTGAATACCTTCCAATACATTCTCAATCTTCTCGCGAGGAATCATTATTGTTGGATTTGTCATTTGTTCCGTTGAAACAAATTACAGAATCGAACTTTATTTTGAGATCATTACGATATGATTTTTGCAAGGCTTGGTATTCAAATTTAAAATCATTGTAGTCGCGTCTCTTGACTATTTTATTATCAGCAGTTTTTGATAAATTGCATTCACTGGCCATAGTTCTCGATTTTTTTTCTGGGTTCAATTGAATTTGGGTCAGAACATTGATATCGTTGATAGACTTGTTTTTTTTTACATATTTGGCCGTGGATAAAAAAGAACATAACAAGAAATGTCATATTATTTGTCACTTCGTTTATTATTGTGTCACAAGAACTTGTCATTAAATGTTTTTCTGAGTAATTTCAATTTAACTTATTCGATATGGTAAGATACACAAATGAAGAGAAGAGAGATATGTACGAAGTGTACATAAAACTAGATAGAAATTCGTTCAAAGCACAACAAAGGTATGGTGAATTATATCCTGAAAGAACAACACCAAATATTAAAATGTTTCGACGTTTATCTACAACGTTACTTGCACATAATTCATTCATCAAACCTAGAGGTCCTTATGTACGACGAAACGAGCCTATCAATGACATCAATGTTCTGGCCCAAATTCGAATGAATCCAGGAATAGGATCGAGAACTATGGCCAGTGAATGCAATGTATCAAAAAGTGCTGTTAATAAAATACTCAAGAGACACGGATACCATGACTATAAATACCAAGCCGTGCAAAAACTATATCGCAATGATCCTGAGAGAAGGTTGCAATTCTGTAATTGGTTTCAACGGAAGGTGCGGAATAACAACAATTTTGCGCACAATATCATTTGGGGGGACGAAACGACATTCACAAATTCTGGCATGTTCAATCGAAGGAACAAACATTTTCATGCCACAGAAAATCCTCACTTAATTCATGAAGTTAGACATCAATATCGTTTTTCTTTGAACATATGGTGCGGTTTGTTGAATAATAAATTACTGGGACCCTATTTTATTGACGGCAACCTAACCGGAGCAAAATATGTAGAAATTATAGAAGAAATGTTGGATGATCTTCCTATACGGTATCGACGTAATAGTCCATGGTTCCAACAAGACGGATGTGGTCCACACAACTCAAGAATAGTCACAGACTATCTAAATCGAACTATTCCTGATTCATGGATTGGAACAAGAGGTCCAGTAGCATGGCCTGCCAGATCTCCGGATTTGAATCCGCTGGATTTTTATTCGTGGGGATATCTCAAAAATAAAATTTATGATACTACGAACCCGACAATAGAGATTCTTCGCGAGAAGATTGAGAATGTATTGGAAGGTATTCAAGGAGACGAAATAAGCAAATGTATAAGAAGTATGGGTTCCAGAACCGCAAAGTGCATTTTACAAAATGGTGGACATTTCGAACACTTACTTCATTAATGTTCATCATTTACTTTCGAATAATCATTTGATTTTTCTTTTATTAAATGATAGTTTCGTTTAATTATTATGAATTAGGTTTTCACCTCTTGAAATTTGTAAATAATTATTACTTGTTTCTTGCTTTGATTCTGTTACGTTCCATTCAGTTGAAGATGAGTAAGTTGATTTTCTTATCGGAATGTATTGCATGTTGTTAATTAAACTAAAGGTACCTAAATGTAATACAGATCCGACCCAAAGAAATTTGGATAAGGGTCAAAATCACCTGAAAATCAACTTTGAATGACATTGTATGATATATCGTGGAATTCAGCGTTAAAAGTAATTTCGAAAAGTGTCATAAAATATGCAGGTCCGTATTGAAAAAAATGAGGTTGAAGGTGGCCCAGAGCGTACGAAACGTTGGATACGAAATCAGATTATGTCAAATTGAGGATAATTCACTGTCGAATAAAAAACTCTTGTGACATTTTTGATAATATTCTAAATAAAGTGGGAAAAAAATAAAAATCAAAATGACAGAATTTACTTTTCTTATGATATCTCAATAACCGGCCCTGATAATCTCGATTTGTTTGAACTGCTTGACAATGCTTCTATGAATGCAACTTTTTCTCCATTTGACCGACCTTCTAACTCTTATGGTTTAAAAGTTACCAATACAATCCCATTAAAAAAGTGGCCACTCTGTATACTACAAGACAAATAAACAACTATAATGTACCTGCTCATCACCTTTCCAAAACAAAACAAGGTGCACTCTACTCCACCATTCGCTTCTATAACCACCTACCAGAAATAATGAAAAAAGTTGAAAATTTTAATGAAATCAAGAAATCATTAATAGACACACTCATAAATCTGGAGCCATACGAACCTGGCGATTATATTAATCATACCTTTTAGCTAATTTTAAATTTGTTTTACTCGTCTTATTTTATCTATACAAACCTCAACTTACACCTTTGTACGCTTCTTCTACAGAAGATCTTCTGTATGATTCTCTCATGTGACTGGCTTGTAATGTTCCTCTTTTTACATAGTGCAATAAATTTATTAATATTATTATTATATCAGGAAAAAAAAATTTGTCAATAATGTCATAGTCGGAGAACCCCGATTTCAAAATGTTAAAAGCAATTTTATGAACTTTTATTACTCCTAAAAATGTTCAACACTGTTGTAATTGATCATATATACAGTGCTTACCATGAAGTTCGCAACACACACTTTTGGACAGTAGTTTAACTTTTTGATGAAGAGACCCATTAAGTAGAAAAATTCGAATCCTTAGTGATAGACTACCCCCTTAAGAGTTGAATAATTTTTATCTATGAAACTGTTGATTAAACAAAAAAAAACACCAGAATACTTCATTTATATTTTTTGTCTTTACTTGAGAACTATTTTTTTTCACCCCATTGGATAAAAACTACCCCTATTATGGAAGAGGCTATATCTCAAAAAGTATGAGTGATAGGGGAATATAGGTTTTCATGAAGGTTACATTCCAGAGATAGGTAGGTATTAAGGGATGTTTTTCAAAACTTTCAATCCCAATACTACCCTCTGAATATTTGAATAACGTGTATCTGTTGATTTAAAAAAACCGAAAAACATTCCAATTTTATTTTATATTTTCACTTAAAAACCCAAATTTTTCATGCTTGAATATTGCAACCCAGCCGGTAAAATCTTCCCCTATTGTAAAACAGGTTATATCTCAATAAGAATGCAATTTTGTATTACATTACATAGGAGGTATATACCGAGGAAGGATTTCTCAAAATTCGAATCTAAAGGGATTGAAACTATCCCCTGAATACTTAGAAATTTTTTAACTATGGAACTGTTAATTTAAAAGAAAAACATATGCCATTTTTATTTCTACAACAATATCGAAAAAAAATGTCAAAGCATACTCACCAAAATATCCATGACTTGTGATATAACTACTCAATATACGACGATGTTGTTTGTATATTCGCGAATATTCACGCTACTTGCTATAATAATACAGTTAAATAGTACATTCTCACGTACATGAAATCAGGTAGTAGCGATTTTTTAACACAATGTTCAGGATTACGTAGAGGTACTACATAGTTTCCCAGCCCAAAAACTGCAATTTTTTGGCACTTTTTTCAGATTTCGGCCATTTTGACCATGAAGGATTGATTTTTCGACCATGACTATGCACCTTTTTTTTAACAAGATATAATTTGCTGTAGACCCAATAGTTTCCAAGATACAGTTCTTCAAAGCTTGGTGTTTTCTTCAAATTTGCAAATTTTCTGCAATTTCTCTTGTTTTTCATAAAATCGCCCTCGTATCAACACAATTCACTTTCATATGGTTCAGCGAAGTGAATTTTTACAAAATGTACATTCTAGAAAGGTGTGGGTGGGGGGATGGGGAAGTATGTGCATGTTCGAAACATCCCAATTGCGAGTACTTGCCTCTGAGCCTGTACAAAACAAGTTTATGAGGAGAGATCAAACCCTTTCTTTTGACGACTTGTAAATTTCAATTCCGGTAACAAATTTTTTATCCCCAGGCGATAGGGAATTTAATTGAAAACACATATTAAACACGTGGAACTCTTTGAAGATCCGGTTTCCGACATCCTGATATCTGAATGACACTACAACAACGAATATAACGTCATAATTCACATACCGAACGTTGGCCATGGTTATTTTATCATTGCAAAAAATTTGCAAATTTGAAAAAAATGCCAAATTTTGAAAAGCTGTGTCTCGGAAACTATTGCGTCTACGGAGACAAAAAAAACTAAAAACTTAGCAAATTCTACCTAGTTCAACAAAGGTAACGATGGTCATTGTCGAAAAACCACTAGTTCATGGTTAAAATGGCCAAAATCTGAAAAAAGTGCCAAAAAATTGCAGTTCTTGGGCTGGGAAACTAAGTTTCGGAGGGGCCCCGAGGTCGAAAACTTGACCAAAGTACCCCCACGTCATCCCGAACATTGTGCATGTGAAAAAAGCGCTACTACCTGATTTCATGTACGTGATATCGATTCTGGACTACAATTTTATTGTATTATAAAAGAGGTATTTGTTTATACCAAACCTATCAAAATAATGCAGTCTCTATCAAATATATCATCACATCACTTGTTGCATAACTACTGAGAATCGGTAATGAGAAAATGAAATTTTGTAATAGGATGACATTCCAGGGAGAGGTGCGCAATAAGAAAATATTTTCTAAAATTGTAAATGTTTTATAATTGAAACTAAAAAAAATTCATTATGTATTATTTTGTTTTCTTCCATAGTTTCAATTCGAACTCAAAGAAAGTTGTGAAACGATACATAAAGTAAACATTTTGTCAATCGAATAGGTCGGTGCTGAAGTTAGGTAACGTGTATTCAATATATTCATATTTTCTTAGATTCACCAATATTGAAAAAACATACTAGGGTAATTTGGAAGTTGAAAACAACCCAGAAGATCGAAGGCATTTTTAACCGATTCGTCTCCTAAAATCAGCTGTAAGTACTAACAAAATTGGGCTGTACAAATAAGGATTATTTTCAATTAATTACGCGTTTACAAACTCAGAATGGTTTTAATTCTTGCCAAAGCTCGTAAAAATTAATGAAACCTCATTGGATTCGGAGAAAAATGTGCAAAGTTTCAACCCGACAGAAACAAATTAAGTTAAAAGAAATTCAAAAATATAATATAAAAAGGAAGAAAATAACTTTAATGACAAATTCAATAACCGCCTTGACTTATGTGGACAATAAAATAAAAAATTACGATAAAAATATATACCGGTGATTCTTCAAGGTGACTCACCCCTATAACTTTTTTATTATTGAAGACAGAAAAACGAAATTTGGGGGATTGTGTATAATTGTCCATTTAACATTTTTTTACATATTTACTTGCTTTGCCGTACTTCCGGTTTGACCGGAAATGACCCTAACTTTCTATTTCTAAATGGGACATCCTATATATTTGTACTTATTCCGATCGAGAATCCAACTTCACACCTCACCTCACTTGTCGATACTTGACAAATAAAGTCATTTTTATTCCAATTTTTAATTTTTCGATCTAGAATGCCATGGATCGTGTAAATCGCTTCATTCTTGATCAAGTAAGATGGGAAAAATACAGTCGTTTTAAGAATTATTTAAAAGTCGCAAATTAGTCCATTAAGTTTCTGATTTTTCAAAATGACCTCTTCCTTGATCACACGATAAAGTTCAACTTTTTCAAATGCGCGCACCACATTGATTAGCTGTTCCGCAGTGATGTTCTGGAATGCCACCCTTACTTTATACTCCATTTCTTCACGAGTAACTGAGTAAGATCTGGTGATCTAGAATATGAAAAAAAAAATACATTATGAAAAAATATGACAACTTAACAATGTAGATTGATTTGTTGAAAATATAAACAGGATGTTCAAAAAATCAGATGTGGAATCATCTTTCTATCAATATTCAATTGAGAATGTTCCCCTTTTCAAAATTAAGAATGTACTTCGCAGGCCACTGAATAGGTCCATAAGTGCCAATCCACTTTTCTGGGAAGGGGATCTTGTTGGAAATGTATATCAACTTGGTTAGCCACTGGCAAATATTCAATGAAATCATTACTTTGATTTCTAAGGAACTGTAGATATCTTTCCGCAGTAGTTTTCCTCCGATAATACCCATCCAGCAATTGAAACCAAATCGCTCTAGGAAATTTCCTTCTTGCATCAGATGTAAATTTGTTTGAGACCAGTACCTTTTATTATTCCGATTGAACAGACCCAAGTTGGTGAATCGAGTTTCATCTGAATAAATAATTTTAGATGGAAAACGTACATCTTCTCTGTATTTGGTCAAAAACCAGTTGCAATAAGTTAATCTTCGGTTGTGGTCGTTATCGTAAAGATGTTGGTGTAGTTGGTACTTGAATGATCGATAATTATATTTGTGAAGAATTCTCCAAACGGACGAATAACTTATATCACACTCAGAAACAATTTGGCGAATTGACGCCATACAATTCACTTCAACATAGGCCAACACGTCTACTTCTTTTTCATAATGCCGAGAGGGATGGCGACGATTAGGGAATCAGTTGCATTCTTTTTTGCTTCTCCGTAAATTAGCATGTCAATTTTCTCGTTTCTAGTATAATTTTCCATATCAAATTATAAACTACGCAACAAATACATTTTTAAAAGTGACAGCATATTCATTAGCCTATTTGTTTAGATAGTCCTAGCAACAGCTTCAATTGTTTGTCACGGATAACTAGAATAACAGGACTTAGTGCATAAGTATACCGAATACGTATTATTTGTTATTAGGTATGATCGCTTCCTGCAATTATTCAGAAAAATAGTGAAAATAAAGTGAAAGTATGTGGTATCACATTCTTCGTAAGAAAGTGATCTTTCACAAAAAGCCGACGAGACATCCCATTTCCATTTGAAAAAATCAAGTTAACTGGAAAAATTCATATTTGTGACTTTTAAATAATTCTTAAAACGACTGTGAAGTCATAAGCCTCAAAATAGTATTTTTCCCATGTTACTTGATCAACAATGAAGCGATTCATGGCATTCTAGATCGAAAAATAAAAATTGGAATAAACATGACTTTATTTGTCAAATATTGACAAGTGAGATATTGTTGGATTTATAATGTCATTCACGATCGAAATAAGTAAAAATATATGGAATGTCCCATTTAAAAATCGAAAGTTGGGGACATTTCCGGTCAAACCCCCAAATTTAGTTTTTCAATCTTCAATAATAAAAAAGTTATAGGGTGAGACACCTTAGAGAATCACCCGGTATAAATTTCTTGTATCCAATTGGTAATTAAATGAATAATTTGCTAAAAACAATCACTGAACGTGTTTGTTTTTAGCAAATTGTTTATTCAATTACCAATTGGATACAAAAAATTTGCCTTGTAGAGAATCGCAGATGATTAGGTAATTCAAAACACAAATGTTTTCTTAACATTTTGTCAAAATAATGAAAAAGCTGAAAAAAGGTTATAAACAATAAATTATTTTTTTTAGGTTTTTTTTTCAAACGGAGCTCTATTGAATTAAAATTATCAATAATACAGAGTTCCGGGATTTTCTTGAATGTTAATAGTTTCCTCGTTAATTGCAAAAAAATTAAATTCCGCTTTTGTTATCTCTATTTGTTAATAATTTTTGCAATTGTTTATGTGCGGGCTTGAAACTTTTGCACATATTCTTAGACGTCATTCCGAATTAACACCATTTTGAGTTTGTTAACTAGTCTAACGTTGAGGAACGAGAAATATCAGAGTGGTGTCAAAATAAAGGCGCGGGTGTAAACTAGTTACTATAAAACTACTCTCTTACTAATTCATTCCTCAAAATTGCAGACTATAATATAGTTTTCAGAGTCCACCGCTTATGTTCCAAATGGTTGTAAATTGAAAGAAAACTCATTTCAGGGTACAGAAATTTTGTATATACCTACATTTAAAAGGATTCAACAGGGAATTTCCTTATTTTTCAAGAAAGATGAAAGTTGTATTATTTGTTGATGATACATAGTGATATTCTATAAAGAAAGCAATTTCTTATATTTTGAATAACAAAATTATTCTATTCAGGAATACGATCATTACTGATTTTTTCCAATTAACAATTTTATAAATAAAAAAAAACAAATATTAAAGAGGTTCTTCGTGTTGCTAGATATTAGCAAAATACTCGTAATAACGATTTCAATAAACGGCGTCATATTAAGATTACTCTCTCCACAAAGTGAGCCAATTTGGAGATAATTCCATATTAGTTAGTGCAGATGGAATTTCAATAAAAATCTCACATTTCTTCCTTCAATCCCAACTTTTATACCTATTTAAGGAAAAGACGTCAATCATCTGAAATGTAATGATGAACTGACTCTAGGAAATCCTATTGCTGCACCAGAAATTTGGATGAAAAAAATAATTATGTTTTTTAAGAATACAAGAACATTTTGAAAAGGGAAACATCTCAATTGAATATTGATAGAAAGATTTTTCTGTGAATTGAAATATCCACGATTAAAATGAAGTTAATTTTTGTGAATGTCTAACAGAAAACAACTACTTCCCCGGCTAAAGCCACGCTGGACATTGCCGGGAAAGTAGTTGTTTTCTGTTAGACATTCACAAAAATTAACTTTATTTTAATCGTGGATTTTTCAATTCAGAGAAAAATCTTTCTATCAATATTCAATTGAGAATGTTTCCCTTTTCAACATGAATACCCCACAAGAGGTTATCTTGACGATGGAAGATAGTGACTAAAGTTTATCTTTCAGTCGCAGATGATTCCACATCTGATTTTATGAACATCCTGTTCATATTTTCAACAAATCAAGAAGAATATTATTTCGTAATTGAATATAAATTTGTATTTTCACAATTGATTCAATACATATTATATCTATCCTCAAATACAAGCATTATATTATATTAATGAAGTTTCTATGAGAAATATTCAATTTTTAATTAGCTTTATTTTCACATTTTTTCCACAAAGTTTTTCCCAATAAATCATTAGTCTAGAAATGACCACCTATCAAAATAATTATTTAGTATTTTTTTCAAAATGATTCGGAACTATGACCTATATTTCATGGAATTTTCACCATCGTATTTATTATTATATAAATTTTATTTGAAAAATATAATTTTTATTCCTTCGGGAATATTCTAAATATTCCTATATTCTATATATAAATGCATTTTTCTCCGAAATATGTTCACAAAAAATTATAGACCTTCCCATATAGTATCAGCATATAGTATTTTAGGAAATAATATCTCACACAAACTATTCGTTAATTCACACTATCGTTGTTCTACCGAGGATATATTATGTTGAGATTGACGTTATGAGTGTCATTGTTAAGGTTAAGTAGTAGTTTTTTTCAATCAATTGCTGTAAAATTCCAACAATAGAAACTGTTGCTTGCGAAACATGTTTTACAAGCTTTTATTTAACTTCACATTTGTATGTATGTATATTTTTATGTAGGTATGTTTAGTTCAAATCTTGCAAGTGAATTTTGACCCACTTCTAGTTGTCCGATTAACGTGAAATTTGGCAGGTGTTCATAGTTCCGAACAATGCGGCTTTAATATGGCGGACGAGTTTTGTGTGTGGTTATATTCTATTGAAAAATTGGTAAATTAACCTGATTCCAATAAAAATTGGTATGTGGAGGTTTTTGGGATCAGAAATCCTTATTTTTTGTCAAAATCCACGAATTCAAGATGGCGGCTCCAAGATAGCGACGTGTTTTGTGTTTATGGATCGATTCCATTCAAAATTAGTATGTGTTTTTTTGGGGCCACAGATCAATTTTTGTCAGAATTCAATAAGATGACGGATTTCATGGGTTACTAAAAAAAATTGAATGAAAATGATTGAAAAAAAATTAATACAAGCTTCTATACAAATGCACTGAGAGGAAAACAATGTTTAATTGTTTGATCTAGGTTTTTCTGTGAGTAGCAGATTCAAAAGCTTGCCGCAAATATAAAATAAGTTCTCTTTCGCAGCAAGATTTTGAATCTGTTACTCCCAGAATATCGTAGGTCAAACAACTAAAGAAATTATATTTCCTTTTTAGTGCATTTGTATAAAAGCTTACCTTATTTTTTATATAATTTTTATTTAATTTTATTTTAGTCTAATAATAAATATTTACAGTATTTATACTGACATATCGATCATCATCGGGTGATCACGACATATCCATTGGTTCACATTCGTTGTTTGCAACGAATATCCATTTCCTTCTTAAGACACGACCCCTTAGGAATATTTTTACACCAAACTTTCCAGCACTTTGTCGTTTTAATTCAAATGATAGAAACATACAAAACCTCTAACTCTTTGACAGTTGAATTGAACAAATTGAACGGTCCTACCTATCAAAATGTATGAATGAATTAGGCTTTCTCAAAAATCTTCCACAAGTGCGCTATATTTTATTTTTCCATTTGTGGTTGAATTAATGAGAATTTATTGCCATTTCCTGTCTACATCAGTAAACATTAAATTCTCATCAGATCGTATCTAGTCGAACCTAAAAATAATTTCACCACCCTGTTTGTTCAGCAATAACATTTCTCACCCAGTTAACTAATCACCAACCGAACTGTCGAATCCCATTTCATCCCTGAGTCAATACCACGTGTTCCTGTTTAGCTGGCGGTCATAAAAAGATAACTCATGGTGACATATAATGTACATAAAATGTTACCACCCCAAGTGACAACTTCGAAAATCAATGTCACCCTTGTAGGTCACCCCTGTACGCTACGCTCCTCGATTTTCTAAGAAGTGTCTAAGGGAGAGCTTGTGCCTTTCAATTCAGAGTGGAGGTATGATTCTTTCGAGAACTGATTCGGTCCATTAGTTCGATTGATCTTAGGATTTTTAGTTCAAAATCACATTGGTATATACAACAAGCATTGTGTTTATTTTTCTTATATATATTAAATTGTGTTAAGCATGTTCAAAGATGCCGCAAATGTCTAATGCAATGCAATGGATGGATGGATATTTTTTTGGCCCATAATAAAGCTGCCAAGTGCGAGTTAAGACGCGCGGTTTCGTACCAGTGGAAAGTATTAAATTATATTCTTAGATACATATCATACAAACATAAAAATATGTGTATGTATGTGTGTTCGATCGATCTCACGCCAAACTGTGGTATCAGAACAGATAATGCGAGAAGAAACATTCGGTAATATCACTCAGAATGATATTGATAGAAATAGCATGAAATGCCGCCTAGACCCCGAGTTGGATGCGATTCCTATTGAGGTGGACCACAGATTTTTTGCAGAAGTGGAGGGTAGCAAATATCGTACCGAAATTAAAAATTATTCAGGTTTTTTCAATATACCAGGTTTATAAAACGGACTAAAAAGTATAAAATAATTTCTCCTAGTCCCAAACAGATTTATAACAGATTGACCTGAAAATTTGTGATTATTTTTAATAGCTCTCTTTCTGTCATAGTCGAGTGATATCCAGGAAGATTATTTCGTGAACACCACAAAATCATTCATATACGTTTATCAACATTTAATAGAGCACTGTCAGTGACGTAATCTGACAGATGTCAGGAGGCAAGCAAAGCTTGTACGTGTGTCTCTCTTGTGAATTTTCCCCGAAAAATTATATCCTAAAAAAATATTCATGACATTGTTGTGATCCTTAGTTCATAGTGAATATTGTGAAATGAGTGCAAAAGTCTATAGAGGAGTTATAAACATGGATTTTCCAGTATAAAAATACGTTGTCATCATAATAACACACCAAAATAGTTTTTTTTAGATTTAATAATGTTCATCATGACATTGTGTGCTGTTATGGGTTGTAGTAATCGTTCCAATCAGGACGAGCACATGAGATTTATCCGATTTCCTTCCAGAGGCAGAATTAGGAAATAATTACCAAAATTAATGGATTTTTCAATGAAAAAAGGAATCTCACACTATATTAACAGATAATATGTTCACTAAATGTCTACAACGTTTATAAAAATCACAACAAATCTTTAACAAACACAAAAAACAATGATCTCCACACACACTCAAATGCTTTGTTGCTCCCGATCAGCTGATGACCGCCATGTTGTGACGTCAGTTGACAGTGCTCTGTTCAACTTACTTTTAACAACCATCAATTCACTCATAAACAACAAAAACCATGTCTCCAGACAGACTCTTTACTTTTGGTGTTTTCTGGGATGGATTTGCTTATATGTTCACTAATTTCCGTAGTGGAATAAACCAAACCGAGATATTTTCCATTTTATTTTGAATGTTACTTCAAATTTTGACATTCACCATAACACTATTATACAATCGAAAAAAATAGCAGCTCATATTTCTTTATTTACCTGATTAGTCGTTCATATTGCATATCATGTGACTAAATTCTTGACGTTTTATAAGTGGAGCCATGTGTGAATGAAATAATCAGTAAAACTGTTATGTATTGTGACTTACAGCATTCAGTTGTACAGCATTTGTTTTGAATAAACATCATTATTATCTACTTGCTTCAGAAAAACGTTTTTCAGGATAAAAATTAGGTCAATTATTAACATAATTCCTCATCATAGTATTAGTGGAAAAAAAGTTTTTCCTTAACAATGTCTCCAACAGTTCTTTTCTTATAGTGGTAATAATGGCGTTTGAAGTTTATCGGAAATTCAAATTTATTTCCAAAAATACGAGTCGCATGGAAAGATTCTGATGAAACGTATTTCGAATAATTTTTTGAAACAGCGAAAAAAATAACCGAGTGCATTTTTTTTTCAGAATTATTTGGTTAATTTTTAAAGCACGAATGGTATTCGGTAGAAAATTTCAAGAATACAAAAAGATTCATATTATTTATTGTTATAGTTGATACTACAATTATTGTCAGTAATATTGTAAACATTTGTCTTCTCCGTAACTGAAGTTGATCTTGAAACTCCTCCTGGCGCTCATGGTTGTAGATTTTCATTGTCACGCATTTTTTCAACGATAGCCTGATGGTGTTCTTCATCTATCTGTAGATAGCTCGCAATTGATTTGGAGTTATTGTCCTGTTATTTTGTTAAGTTCTTGCTCAGCAACTCCGCTCTTTGCCAAATTTGACACCGCTGTTGCCCTCAATAAGTGATTACTAATTTTTTTTCCTTCCACGTATAGACTCAACTGGTTTGCTTGTTTCTTAGTCCACTTTGCTATCTCGTTTTGCCCCACAGGTATGTTTTTGAACCATTGATTTCTTACTTTCCAAAATGGATTGACAGTTAAAAATAAACGGTCACTTTGTATGTGTTCTCTTTTCGATTTTAATGCGTAAAATAATCGAACTGGAGAAAAATTATAGTTATTTCTATTCATTACTAACAACTTAGTAGGCACATGGCTTGGATCTGTCTTGGGTAGTTTTTCCGAAAATCGGATTGTATTCAATTCTGTTTGTTTTTTGGCCTGAGTTACAGAGTTCTTCCTCGAAAAACTGTAGCTTTGCTCTGCATCCTTACTTGGGTCCTGTCTCTAATAACATTTCTAAAATTATCACGAACAAAGTCGACAATGCCAAAATATCGTTCAAATGCGTCAAAACCATAGGTTCACTTCTTTCCAAAACAAAAGACCCTAATGATATATTAATGAAGAGCGGAATTTATAAGTTAACATGTGCTGATTGCCCAACTACATATATTGGACGAACTATCAGACCCCTGAACCTTCGGATAAAAGAATCTCTATCAAGACCTCAAAAATCAAATTTCGGTTTCCATATTCTATTCAACAATCATAACTTCTCACCGACATCCAACAGTAGAATATTACATAATATATCTGATTATAATTTCAAAAGAATGAATATACTTGAAGATCTAGAAATTTCACGCGAAATGAAAAATAATGGTACTAATTGCTCTAACACACAAATACGCCTAAACTGTAATTTCAAACCCATGTTCAAACACTTCAGGGATTTTCAAGAGGATTAACCTACTTTTATTCCAAGTCTTTATCTATTTTGTCAACCATCTGCCATTTTACCTAATTTTATTTTATTTTAACGTGATACGTCTTATAGTTATAATTGATTTTACTGCTACCATTAAGTTAGCCACTCTTTCCTACCAAGCCCAGTTTGTTGTCGAAAGGCTGAACACGTATTTACTTTTATTTCTTTTTATGTTGTAATGTCCATTATGTACACTATGTTTTTGTGTTCTTGAGAGATGGAATCTCACCCCAATTTGACAGTATGTATTTTGTTGAGTTGTATAATGTAATTTTCAATATTATTTTCTGTCATAGATTGAAGCTCTGATGATGGCAAATACTCGAAAGCGCTCAGCTTAACCAAGCTTTGTAATTAAATAAAAAATTATACACTGAAAAATACTACTTTCTCAACCTCCCTTCTTTAAGGTTTATCCAAGCTTTCGGAAATGTTCATTTCCATCATCAGGAAGACTACAACAGATGAAAAAAAAACAAGTAATACATATTCAAGTGCGAAACATGCTACTTACAACTTTGTTGAGGTTGGTTCCAATGATGTTGAACTTATTCATCTAACATAGTGATACAAAAGAAAAAAAAATATATATATATATATATATATGATATGACTAAAGATTCTTGCCTCTTTTCTCGTCTTGTCTTGTTCGAGACAAGAGAGGACTTTTCTCTCAAAAAAATCAAGACAAGACGAGATCTCTTTAGACTAGACAATACAAGACAAGAGTGCTTCTCTAGACAAGAGGAGAGAAAATTATTAGAGAGAATAACGTCACATTAAAAAAACATTTTTTTAAGGAATAGTCATGATGACTGAATGAATACCTGTAATTGTTCAATGAATGATATAAAAATATACATTTGTCAGTTGAGTAATAATTATTTTCTCTCGTAGACCCTGAATATGAAAAGATATAAACATGTTTGATCATGTTCGACAAAATATCGTATCTGTGGATAACAAAATTCAAATACTCATCGAATTTTTCCTCAACGGAATTCACTAGGATAATCCACGAAAGAAAAAATATAAGACTGAACCCCAGGATCTTCTGGTATTTTGCATTTTAATTCGAGTATTTTTCTTGTTCCTGAATATTTTAAATTTTTATTGATCACTGTTAATTTTCGTTTTTGTTGAAATTCTTAAATACTATTTTGGCAAAACGGGAATAGACTGTTTTCCAAACGCGTATTACACGCGACATAAAACATTGTACTGGCTATAATGCCAAAGAAAGTATAAAGCGGCGAGCTGTTAATCCTATCGGCTTAATACTTCGTTGGGTCTTTTAAAAGTCCGATATAATAAAAATTTCGTTAACATAAAATATGGACCCACACAAGCTACAGGTTTCTTCTCAAGTAATTATTCAGAAAAATAATATAAGCCATCGTAATTTGCATTTAAGTGAATTTAAGGTTTACAACCGTTTGTTCATTATTGATGCACTAAAAACCAAATGCACGGAGAAATATAGAATGTAATTTCAGTGTTGTACGAACCTATATGCCACAAACTTCTTAATTTTCCAAAAAGTAGTTTCGCACCAATCCTGGATCATTTTTTGTGTCTAGTTTTCGGTGGATTGATTATAATTTCATTTAGAATAAAAGTTAGTGTCAAAAGTTTACTCTGAAAAAAATTAATTTTACAGTGTAAAACGGAAGTATACAATTGTTGAAGAAACTTTTGAGCAAAGATCAACATCGTAAGTGGAGATTGTTAGTTCAAGAATTTTAGTACATTCACCATATCACAAAATATTGGCTCATATCAGTGAGTGACATCCATCCAAACGTCATTCAAAGAAAATGCTAATCCAGGGAAATTAATCAAATTCTTTGATTCGTCGGAAATATTCACCAACAAGGAAAAACATGACCAGACGCAACGGAAAAATAATATCCGCTTCTGCTCATGAGGACCAATCTGCAGAAGAGTCTATACAAATAAACTATAAGGAAATCCCGTCAGAAAACTTCACTGAAATTATGGAAACAGTCACAAATCTGAAGGAAAGCAATAAACATTTATGGAGAATCATTGAAGAGAAAGAATTGATGATAATTGAAAAAGAAAATAATATAAAATTATTATTTAAAGAGGATGAAAGACTACATACAAGAAAGCTACAATCTTATTGTCTCGGACATTGTAGAGAAGGACACCATCATGGATTATCTTGATAAAATGAAAGAAGATATAACAGAATTGCAGAAAAAAAAATATGGGAAAAGAAATTCAAAGCAATTCTATTTCATATGTAGAAATCACTAAAAATAATTCCAAAAGAATACCAACCAAAAATATAGAAACATTCACAATTAAGAAATCCAAAAACAGTTCAACCAACAAGCAAAACACAAAGATTTGAAAAGTAATATCAATATCGGAAAATTAAATATATCGATAGATTCTATGAAATTTGTGAACAATCTTGGCATAGAAATAAAATGTAAGAATAAGAATGACTGTGAAATTAAAAGAAGAAATAGAAATTAACATGAATTCCCATTATGATATTAAAATTCAAAATTTGAATAATCATAAAATAATCATTCACGGACTCCAATTGGAAGAAAATATGAAGAAAGAAGAATTAGAAGAAACCAAGAAAACATGTACAATTTACGCAAGTAAGGTAAACGCACCAGTTATTGACACTTTTAGGAAATAAATTGCATTAAAACAATTCCATGGGTCACAATTATGACCTCAGATTTAGTTTATATTTTTTTTCCTGTAGTTTGTACTTTGACAATCACTATACCAAAATAGATTCATTGAATAAAACATATTTGTTATTTGTAAAAATTCAACAACAATATATGTTTGATGCACCAGTTATTGACACTCAGATTTTTTCTATGTACCAGTTATTGACACACCAATGATTGACACGCAAAAAAAGAACATTTATTCAAATCAGTAATTGGAAATGAACTTCTTACAAAGAAAAACAATTACAATAAAAATCGAAACACATTTTGAAAGAGCTAGGCTTCAAATATATATTCATAGAATGTTGAGCCACACATCCAACCACTTTCGGACCGTCCTATGCCCCAACTTTTATTAACACTATGGGCTATATGACCCGGAATCCTTTCATATTTGAAAATAATCATAGGAGGACCTAATTCTCCAGCAGCATTAGCAGTTACCAAAACGGTAAGATTATCTTTTTCGTCATTTGTTCCTGCATTATACACACTTTTATTACCTTTTTTGTCAGCACTTTGTCGCCCTTTGGCTGAAGAAAAAAAGCGCTCTCTTCACAATTAAAAACTCGTGTGGAATCGTTTGTTATCGCAAATAGGTTTTTGGATATCAAATATTCCTTTATTTCTCGAAACCATTGTCGAAGTTGCGGTTCAGAAACGTTTTCGCGAGCGGGCGTTAAATTTTGGGCGACCCTCTCACTCAGATTTGGATGACGTTTCATGAAGGAATCGTACCATTTTCGACCAGGACGAGAGTTGGCAAATGGGTTTGGTCTTTTGGATTCCTGAACTATCAGACTCACACTGTCCAGTAGCTGCTCCTTATTGACTGGGTGGTGTACCTTAGCCAGTGGAAGGATCCACTTCTCTAAAAGGTCCTCTTCGTTGGTGGTAAGAACGGTACTCGACCCCATTCTACACTCCGTAGGTAGCCTACCTGACGATTTATACATCAGTATTACTCTAGGAACAGAGGGAATTTTCGCAGCTGTAACTACAGGTATTCCTCTTGCTACAGCTTCTAAAGCTGCATTCATCTGATCCTGACTATACTTCTTCCTTGGCCCAATCTTTAACAATTGATGTTCCAGTAATTGACACTCTGTGTTCCAATAATTGACACCCCCTGTCAAAGACTGGAACCAGAAATTTGTTCGAGCCCATATTTCTAGGAGAGCTTATGTATGTCTTCTTGTGCTTTTTGGCATTCACCTTTCAATATTTACCAATGTACCAGTCATTGACATTGGGTGTCAATGACTGGTACACATATGCATTCCTTGATCCAGTCATTGACATTCCAGAAAAAGTGGGGTCAGGTGATTTATTGTGATTGAATATTATACACAAAATCAACTTTACAGTCTACTGAATACTAACAAATAGTTGAAATTCGATAAACATGCACACCGAAAATGAAAAAAACAAAATTTGAATGGACCTACCTTAACAGTGTACTTAAAATCATTTCGAAAATCAGACACGTTGAACTTTCATCACGAATAAACAAACTATGGAAGCACCCAATTTCCCGCCCAATAGCTACAAGGTTGCCAGTTGTTCCAATCTTACAGATTATCTATGGAAATTGCTTCACTTCACTTCAATGGCCTTATTTTTGAAAAAAATATCAACAAATGTCAATTACTGGAGCACTGTCAATAACTGGTGCGTTTACCTTAAATGGTAATATATTTCACAAAATTTTCAATAGTGCTGACCAAAAACTATTTATAGATTGGCAAATATGGCAATAATGTAACTCAGTGCTTCAATTGCTTCCAGTTCAATCACAATGCCCATAAATGCAGGAATAATTCCTTGTGTCCCAACTTAGCGAAAAATCGCAAATTGGAATGTTTCCCAAAAAAAAAACAGCAACCACCAGTGCGGGAACTGTATATCGGCCAAGTTGAAATATAACACTACAGTTATGTCCAACTTTCAATTATTATAAAAATATATTTCAAAGTCGTATTAACTATGGCCTACAAACTAATGTGGATGTTTTAGCATATACTTCCTGCCTCTTCGATTATAAATCATCTAATGATATTCTTGGAAATTTAAAAATACTCTACTTGAATGAAAGATCTTTCAAAAATAAGCTGGATCAACTAGAAATTATAGCAGAAGATTGTCCGAAACATGGATACAAAAAGAGGAAGAAATTTATTTCAATCTTGGTTATATAATTTATCAAAAAAAAACTACCATTCGATTTGTTAAAAAAAGAAGAAAAAGCCTGTTTTCATATTGCGGTGGAAATTAAACCCCAAAACATAAAAATATGTGGGTTATACCATCCTCCAAAAGAAAATACCCAATCTTTCTTAGAATTTCTGGATGAACTACTACAAAATTTGAATGGCAGTCATAAAACATGTTTCTTCTTTGGTGATTTGAACATCAACATCCTATCAAATACTATGGAATTAAACTCATTCATAGATATTTATAATTATAATAACTTTTTTCTTTGCAACACTGTGATACCAACAAGATAAACACCTAATAGTGCTACTTTGATAGACCACGTCTTGAGCAACTTCAATGGGCCCATAAAAATATCCATTATAAACACATCAATCAGTGACCATAAATTTATTATTGCAGATTTGAAATTGAGACATGCAATACAAACAAAGGATGTTTTCTTTTGTTACATGAAAACTATGATTTGGAACATTTGAAGGCCAATTGAAATACTAGAAAACAAAATATAAATTCAAGAGATCCTGAAGAAATATAAACCAAATTATCAGTGTTTCGAAAGCAATTTAAAAATTAGAATTAAAAAACATGGTTCACAGTAAAATCGCCTGGATTATCAAATTAAGAGATACATTTTTTTACAAAAAAAATGGAACCAGACTACTGTGATTGTATGACTATTATAATAAATGAGTGAAGAAAACTTTTAAAAGCGAAGAAAGTCTATTTTCAAGAAATGTTTGATGACAGCTCACCAAAAGCTATATGGAAAACCATCAAATTTCTTTTGTATAATGAAACGAAGGCTTCAACGCATAATGATGTTGACAAAATTATCGTATGATAGAAAGATTATTGCTAAAGTGAAATTATGTGAACATTTCAACGTACT
Source organism: Gonioctena quinquepunctata (assembly GCA_018342105.1). NCBI lineage: Eukaryota > Metazoa > Arthropoda > Insecta > Coleoptera > Chrysomelidae > Gonioctena > Gonioctena quinquepunctata. The sequence goes on along the minus strand of JAFIRS010000154.1, from coordinate 717,308 downwards.
TTGTGAATATTGCAGCGGATTTGGCCAAGAAGATACCAAACATAGCAGGTTGAATCGATTTCTTCTTCAATGTTTAATCATATAAGAAATTATATACTTTGGGAATATTGCAGCGGATTTGGCCAAGAAGATACCAAACATAGCAGGTTGTCCCCCAGTGAATCGATTTCTTCTTCAATGTTCCTGAATCCAACTCATTATCAAGAAAGCAGCAGGATTCGATATTAATGTCAAAATTATTAAAGCAGTCAAAATTGAAGTAGCACCACTATTAAGCAAACTGATCAACACCTCTTTCAAAACGGGTATTTTTCCAAAAAGATGCAAAATTGCAGAAGTTAAACCACTCTTCAAAGGTGGTAATAAGAATGATATTGGTAACTATAGGCCAATTTAAATTTTGCCAATAATATCGAAAATCATTAAAAAAATAATGGATGAAAGATTGAGAGACTATTTGAAAAAAAAACAAATTTTTTATATGTAGTACAATATGGATTTCGTGAATCCAGTGATACAGAATCTGCCGCAATATATATGATATCAAAAATCAAGATTGAAATGGACAACAACATATATGTGGATTAGTATCATTGGATTTGAGAAAGGCCTTCAACATGGTTGACCACAAAATTCTTTTGAAAAAATTGAATGATATTGGTATCAGAGAAAACATTTATATTTGGTTCAAAAATTATTTGGAAGGAGGAACAATTTGTATATATAGATGATAATATTAGTTCAATGCAAAATATAAATTATGGTGTTCCACAAGCTTCTGTTCTTGCTCCAATACTTCTTTTAATTTATATTAACTCTATATCGAAACTTAAATTGAAAGGACCAGTGATACTTTTTGTACGACACAACAATTGTATATTTTGCAAGGAATTTGTCTGAAATTCTATCAGACGTCGAAAATAATCTTATAATGATAGGTCAATGGCTTGATCCTCATAAATTATTAGTAAATATTTCAAAATCATCAATCATGTTCATTTCAAAAAGAAAAATTCCAACTGATCATCTGAAACCAATAGAATACAATAATTCCATCATAAAATATACGTCAAATACAAAAATTTTAGGTTTATATATCGATACAACCCTATCTTGGTCTACTCATATCAACAATCTGAGATAACAAATTTTACCTCTTATTGGAATCTTATTCAAGATCAGACATTATATATACCCCTCTCAAATATTTGAAAATTATTTATTTCAGTTTAAGTCATTCAAAATTACAATATCTCATTTCTATTTGGGGGAAAGCTATCATTTCTACTATAAAACCCTTACAAACCTTGAATAATAAAACAATAAAATGCATATATAAATCACCATTTACAGAATCATCAAAAAATCTATACAAACCAAAAAATTTACTGAATCTCTGTTCATTATACGAATTGAAAATTTCTATTTTTATACATTTTGTTAAAATAGAAAAAAAACATTCAGAATTGGCTTTTAAACAGATTACAAATATCCACAATCATCAAACACGACATATAAATCATCTGGATTCAATACGTTTTGAATCCAACTATGGAAAAACATCAATAATTCATGATGGAATAGATATATATAACAAAATTCCACGTCAGTTGAAGGAAATAAAAACTCAAAACAAATTCAAGCATGAACCCAAAAAAATATTTTATCCTCAATGAATAATATTATTCTTTATTAATACTTCAAATTTGACAGCTTTTGATTTCTTTAATTTCATAAACTAGATTATTTATGTCCATTTTTTTTTATGTTTCTTGGGAATGAATGAATTTATAGTCGAAAACAAAAATTAAATGAAACAGGAAAAGAGGCTTTTGCAACGTCTTTCGCGAGAGGTCAAGCATTGAACAGTAGATAGTAGAATATAGGTACTAATAAAAGGGTCTATATCCTGCATAATAGAAAATTTTACCAAAATGTAACTCACATAAACATACTTTCATCGAGAATATTTTTCGCGATCTCCCTTAACAATATCGTATTGAATGTGGAACACCCGGTATACATTTTATATTTATAACATTTCCGACAAAATACAAATAACATTGAATAAATATAATTGGATTGAATTTTTCTTTCTATCCACTTCCGGATTCCAGGCACGATATCATGACATACTTACGCTATAATCAATCTTCGACTTTGGAATGGGATCTTTTCCATTCAATCAAAAGTAATTTCGTTATATGAATAGATCTTCGAATCGTTACTGAAAAAGGTTTGACAAAGGCTGAACCTGGGCAAAACGGGGCTGAATTTTGGAGAAACTCCTATACAATCACGTTATGGTCGGTGTGGTTTTCAAAATCTTTTCGAATGCGTTTTCTTTGAAGCATTCGGTCCTTTAGCGTTAAATATGTAAAGAAATCTTTTCAATTTGACTTATAATAGATATAAATTATGCTCTTTGAAAGCCATCGGTTTTGTCAACACGTGTGCTATGGCCATGCTCTATTCTTGAATTAAAAATGTCACATTCTATTCATTCCATGAATGGCTTTCGAGTTAGCACTGAACAGCAGTCAAGATATAGCAAATATCCTTCTGAGGTGAGAATTGTGGACAAATACAATTCATTGAGTAACGTATTTTCTAATGAATGGTGAGAACAAGATCTGCCAAGATATAATCGTTTAGTGTCAGTGTGCTTTTTAAAGGCCTTATGTTTAAGAATATATTGGAAGAGAATCCATGAAAAATACAACTGAGTTACCTTCAGTTGTTTCAAGAATGTCCTTGAAAATGAATATGTTGAAATAGGTTGAGTGGCATCTATGTAGTATCATTGTATATTTTCAAAATCTGGTATCATCAAATGAGATAGAAATATTTTGTGGGGATACAAATATTGATTTCTTAGAACAGTCCTTTGTAATTGATAATTATTTAATTATATTAATCTCAACTGGATACCGCGAAGTTGGTGCTAGGTATTTATGGCTTTTTCGTGGAATCTATGTTAAAGTCTGAGGGTATAATTTTAAGGGGAGGATACTCCGATCATCATTCCATTCTTCTCAATCCAACACTTCGCAATTCGTTCCCAAAAATTTATAAATAAATAAAATACATGGACAAAAATTGGGAATATGCTTGAGCTTCGAAAAATGAACAGATGTGATTGGAGAATAAGATCCGAATGCGTGTGGAAATAACTTTATAAATACTCTGAGTATATTACCTTTTGTGAATAAAAACTTTTTAAAAATTTAATCCGACGAAAAAAGAGAGTAAAAAGCGAAAAATAAAAGAAAACTATTAAGTCTCAATAACTGAGATCCCAAGTAACTGACTTTGAGTCTGCGCAAACAAACCGAGCGTTCCCGAAGTTAATATCAGCGAGACAGCTACGAAGAGTAGAGGACAAGAGAAATCACTTGCCCCAATCATGAATCAAATAGTATAATTGTGTTGGGTTCCTTGAGAGTTGACATTTAGCCTGTCATTCACGTTCCATTCATAACATTGGAGATCTGGTTTAGCCAATCACGAGCCAGAATAGCACGTCATGTGACACACTGTAGAATGAGGAAACGTTTCGGGTATTTTCCTATATGCAAGATCATTAAAATAATTATGTTTTTATCATACCTGCTCATAATCCTTGTTTTATGAACTAAAAAGCTTGCGAAATCCCAAGACTAAAACACGACGTGTTTTAAAGGAAAACACTTTTTAACAAAAAATTAAACTGACGAAATACGGAACTGAGAAGTAAAAAATAAAATAAACCTTCTTGGTCTCAATAACTAAGCTCCTAAACTAATGTAAGTAACTAATTTTGAGTCGGCGCCAAACAAACAAGCAAATGAATTAGGTAAGGCCTAAAATGATGGCATCGAGTTGGGCGGTGGCAATCTGATAATTTTTTTGAAGTAATTTAATGATCTTCGTTGATTGTTCGTTTGGCGCCGATTCAAAATAGTTACTTACATTAGTTTAGGAGCTTAGTTATTGAGACTAAGAAGGTTTATTTTATTTTTTGCTTTTCAGTTCCGTATTTCGTCGGTTTAATTTTTTGTTAAAAAGTTTTTATTTATCAATTTTTTGTGGCTGAAATCTACTAATCACTAACAACTTGTTCTTTGATTACTTCCAAAATACTTACTTACCCACCTTACTTCAACTATTACCAGTTAAATAATATGATTATCTACTTTTACTATTTGTTGTAGTATAAATAATTTTTGTTGTTCTGGTTAGTTTATTTCATTACTTTGTATATCATAGCATCATCCTCTCATAGAATATAATGAATGTGACGGATGTAGGAGAACAAAAATAATGACACCAATGTTCACAAGTGAAAAATCAATTATCCCCTATTTTTCTACCCGTAAGGTTGGATAATTCCATTTGAAATCCAAATATGATCAACTATGAGATACCCTATCTGAAAAAATAAGAATCATCCAAATCGAAGATCCCAGTACAAAATTGTGCCTGATAGAATCGGTTAACGGACCAGAATTCAGAGGGTGAGTGATCAATATCTTTCATTTGGCTACCCTTAGGGGTGGATTTCATCTTTTAAATTCAAATGGGACCAACTTCGAAGGACACCCTTTCCACTGAGGAATTATCGGAATCAGACGTCTCCTTAAAAAGTTATACGTGATCATAAATAAATAAAAATATACGCGTCGACTAGAGAACCTCCTCCTTTTTGGTTTCGTCGGTTAAAAAGCGTGCGAAATCTCAAGATTAAAACACGCCATGTTTCAAGGGTTGCTAGGTAACAAATTTTGAAATTATCGATCATATGAACTGTCAAATAAGCTTGTAAACAACAATTGCTATATCCATGTCAACAAGACGTGATATCAGATGTCCATTACATTCTAGATTAGATGTATTGGAATATAAGGAACATTACCCTGATCTAAAATTCATTTCCAGCATTGTTATTAGTTATTAGTTATGATACAGGTATAATAAAAAATAGCGTATGATACACGTCTATAAGTGCCTTTAAAGCACCTGCAAACTCGTTGCGCGTGCTTTAAAGGCTCACTTACACACTTGTATCATAATATACTATTTTGGGTAGAACTATAGTTATTCAATAAACCAGTGTATTAATGGTGGCATTCATGATCGAGATATTTTAACGCGAGATCGAAACGGTTCGAGATCATTAATCGCTATTTTGATATACGAGTTGATTACAAATTTTTTCGACAACCCCATTCCTGGGGTCAACGTGAAATTTTAGATATCCATATCCTTCAACTAGGAGAAAACTTACAATATTTGGTTTGAAAAATACATAAATTTGACAGCGCAAAGGTAACTAATATGATTTGGAATTTGAATAATATTCGAATTCGTGTATGTTTAATTGCCTATACCACAATGATACAATAATGGATTGAATCGACTATTCATGGGCTATTAATGGTCGATTTCGGTGTATGTTTGGTTGCATATATCACAATCATGCATTAAAAGATAAATTGAAGCCATTAGTACAAGGTCGCCAGAAAAATATGTTATGAGACTATATTGCCATAATCAGTCAAAAAATTTATTCCGAGATTCCTTTGATTGAAACATTCACATGTTATATATATTCTTATGGTGATCACTGCATTAGTGATGCATTCGATGTGTTACCTCATTGATAATCAGTTTATTCGATTGTTTATCATTTTTGTCCATATTTATATTGGAATATAAGTTGATTGATCATTATAAATATTCAATACAGGGAAAAATCCTTTCAATAAGTGTTGATATTGGAATAGATAAATATGTATGTGCTAGCAATTTCAACAAGGAATATATTTTGAGAAATTCGACGTACATGATGGATCCACAATTACGAAGGACGTTAGCTCATGATAAAAATCTTATGATGGAGCGGATAATGCTTTTATGAAGTGTACATTACATACAATTACTTGATTCAGCTTTCATACCAATAAAAGTACCGGAGATGTAATCTTTCTCTTTCTGAAAAACCTATATTCTAGTCTGAAGGAAGTGAGCGCTGCAGTGTTTTGTGATATATCTAAAGCTTTTGACTGTTACGTAAGCTTCATCTCTATAGCTTCACTTGGTTCGAGTCCTATTTAAGAATCCAAATTGTGAAAACTGGTAGTTCCTCAGCTTTTGGGCAAATTAAGAGGTGTTCACTATTTTGGCAGACGACTATCTTATCGCAAGAACTCAAATTACCTTCATAGTGAAATGTATATGTAAAAATTGATTTGTATCTTCTCTGAACTACCTTTGCCCATTGTAATGGTATTTTTCAATGTAATTTATTAGTAACTAGCAAGTAGAATATTTTTATTATTACTTTTAGATTTATTTTTTATATCATATATATATTGAACAAAAATTGCCCATGAGACGGCAATCTTCTGACCATAAGTATATTCGATTCGGAGAAAATTCTAAAATATAATGGATATTTTTTTCCAAAGAGCCATGGGACCCTCTGTGACGGTTCGGAATTCACCAGCCAACATCAAGATATCTTCATAGAATGAAAAGTCCACGCTTACTTGTGAAACTACTTGTATACTAAAAAAAATAGTCATTAGCCTTATCGATCTTGGGATTGGGCCTTGTTTTTCAAGCCAACTGCTTGGTTTAGATCGCCCTCCTTCTCCGAATATCTCATGCGGGCGTTACTGAAAAATAAAAGACAAGCTGATTTATATTTTCGTTTTCTCTCCTCACCTTCGTCAGTACTGCTCGCCTTTACCGGATTAGTCATTATAAGATAGCTGAAAGCAGCCTGGACTGTCGCAGACCAAGATCATCGATTTCTCAACTTCAACAACCGATTTTATGATATCTACAAAGAACTCTCTGATTTACTTCTGGTTGTTAGAGGGGTAATAGTCCGACAGCTATGGGCAGTGAATGGCTTGGTAATAGTTTGTATCGGAAAGTTTATTGAAACAATGTCATCGGGGATATTTTCCAATCCCCTCAATTTTCAAGTCAATTCATCGTCTAGAGACATCGGTCCACTCTCCTACCATCTCTCCTTCCTTCGTGGAAGTTTCCATGATCCCAAAAAATCGCCAGGTTGACATTAAGAAAAATTGAGCAGCATTGACAGACAGATGTAAACATTGTAGTAAATTTCAAGGATTTCATCTCATTTTCGCGCCAAATATTATGTGCAGGATCTTGTTCGTAGAACTATAATATTTAACAGCTACCCGAACGGCCAAACACGTGAGGACACACGTCGTAACGAGTGGTCGTGCAGAGAACGCATTTTTCGAATGTTATTGTTTATCGACGGAGATTTCACGTTGCATTTCTATGTTATTTTGTTTGGATTATTTCTTAAAAGTAATAATTTAATGATCCTTGTTGCTTGTTTGGCGTCGACTAGGATCTCAGTTATTAAGACAATTATTTTTTCGCCTTGAAGTTTCTTTTTTCGTCAGTTTATTCTTTCCAGTTTTGTATAAATGCTTGTAAAAATATCAGCGTTCTGCGAATAAACACAATTTTCGAATATTGAATGAATTAACTGGCCAAGAGGTTCACCACCCTCAGAAGGAAATTCAGAAAAATTATATCTCGTGTGCCTATTATCAGTCAGGAAAAACTTCGTTATATTATACAGAGTGCACCCCGTCATTGATTGTTGATTTTTATTTATCCTTCCCCAAATTACTCTCCATGATACGATTGTGTATCATCTACGAATACGAAACTTTCATTTTCTCGATCTTGCTACTTCTAAAGACATTATCAAAATCACATTCCTATTTCATTATAGTATAGTATCCGATAACGGCTGGACTGAGAAATCAATACGAATATTGGTAAAGTAGGAACTATTTCTCGCTATATGTTTGAATTCGGCTATTCGCCGCTTATTTCATATTACAAGTTAACGTCCCAAACGAAATTGTCTGGATTCAGTCTCAATATTTTCAATTAATACTCTAATCCTTCCTGAGTTCACCTACTAAATTTGAGTCCTCAAAGTGTAACCGTTTCTCGTTGGGGTTTCATTTGAATATTCAATTGAGAATGTTTCTCTTTTCAACATGAATACCCCACAAGAGGTTATCTTGAACGCTGGAAGATAGTGACTAAAGTTCATCTTTCAGTCGCAGAAGATACCCCATCTGATTTTATGAACATCATGTTCATATTTCCAAACAAATCAATAACATCATTGTTTTTTAATATTTCTCGAATTCCAAGTTAAACTACTCATATAAATAAATATTAGTTATTATTTTTTTTACTGATATTGAGATGGAAACCCAAGTAAGAACTGTGTATATACTTGTGTGCTAGCTTTCTTTTGATTTGAGTCGGATTATATAGAAATCCTTCTCAAACTTTTGATTGGAAAGTGTAACGTTTATAGAAAAATGTAAATGCTGTTTTTGTTTCCAATGAAAATTTTCCATTTTCCTGACACATATTCGTTAGCTTGATTGATAGCAATTTCAATAAATAAATTCTGAAATCTACCTTTCCGACTGGCCACGCCAACGGTTTTTTTTTCGTAGTCCTGTCTTAACATTAGGCACGTATTTTTCATAATTTGATTCAATATTTGATAGATTGACTGACTCATCAACACACAGCAGAAACTATCAAAACTATAAACTTTATATAATTGGGAAATCAAGTTGGTTTTAATTTGTGATTTCTAAACTGAATTAAATTTGAATTTTGAATTTGTAAAAAGCAGTAGCAGTAACCTTGTACTCTGATAAGTAGGTTTATAATCTGGTTTAATAGCTCCCCAGAACTTGACACCAAAATAAATGTTATACTTATATAAGGTATCACATATTTGGTATCTATTTATTTTTTTCATAAATTCTCATTCCAATATCCGTTTATTCGTACTTGAAAAGAACATATCAGATCAGATCTATTGTCATCTTTCACCTAATGCATTAATGTATACTACAGGCGACAATTGATTTGTCCAAATACTTATTTTTTATCAACAGACTTATCAGAGTCAAGATGTTATATGGCAAGTGTCAGTCCAGAGAAAAGATAAGAAATGGAGCATAAGATGGATAGAAAATTATGTCAACAAATGATCTTTTAAGGCTCTACCCAGATTAGATCCATATAATAATTAACAAATAAGGTCGTTTCATCCCAAAACCTCCCTTATCCGTCCTACTCAAACCTACTTCACCAATATAAAAGCCATATGTATTTACTAATATTTACCACATGGGTTACATCAACAAATATTTACAATAAATCCTAGGGGGATTGAAAGACTTTCACAGACGATCGTAACAGTCAACTTATGGTGGTATGAGGCAATTATATTCTCTAGTTTTTTCGTCGAAAGTGTGTTTCTTATTGATGTGTGTATCAGATTTCGTTTCCCTTCCAAATTGGTATCCTGCCAGTTGAGTTATCGTCGAAAAACTGTTTTTTTCTGTCTGAATTTTGTTTGGTAGACTGGAATGAATTTTTGGCCGAGGAAAAGTATAATATTTCAAAAACTAAAACTCGGAAACACATGTTGTTATATAAACACGTGTCAAAGTTGAGAATGATAAATGAAATATAACAAACGGTCTAGTGTTTTTATCTTGATGAGGCTGAAGGATTTTCGAGAAAAAGGTCACGTAAGCGGATACAGATTAAAAGGAATTTCGAGTTGTTAGAAATTAATGTGTTCCGGAATGTTAAAATTTCAGAAATCCTTACCTACCCAAGTTTATGGTTTTGGATAAGTGTTCGGCCAATTATAATAATAATAAGGCATCGGTGAGTCTTTTGCCAAGTGTATTTCTTTTTGGTGAAGAATATAACATGTGTGAAAAGGTAATTTTTTTAATTAATGGGCATGGATCCGAGGGAAGTCATAATTTTGTTTTGTTGAAATACATTTCGAGGGAAACCTATCAACTTGTATTATCTATAATAGGAAGCAACAATGACAATCATCAATAACAGGAAAGCTTCTCAATGGACGCCCGCAATATAAAAATCAAGCACAAGTGTAGCTTCGCACAATACGTGTTCCGTGCATGCATCTGTAGATTTAGCATATTGATTCAAATATGAGGAATGTATATCATTATTAGATATTCGTTACAATCCTATTATGTTTCATAAAACACAGGTATTTTACAACTAGTAAGTGAAGACATCCGTGAAATACTAGATGTATATATTTTACACCAGTATTCTAGAAGAAAACATTACATTTGTATATACTACTGATCAGTTCTAAATTAAATATTGGAAGTTAAACATAGACATTTCAATGTTGATGATAAGAGTTAGACATTGAAAGTTGGATGTCGAAAGATGAAAATTCGATGTCAAAAGTTGTATGTCGGAAAATGAATGTTAAAAGTTGAATGTCGAACCTTGCGTATTGAGAGTTAAGACTTGAAAGTGGAATTCTGAACTAAATAGTCGAATGATGAATATCGAGAGTTTGGTTTGATGTTGATGTGAATACTGAAATTGTAAATACATGGAGTATTGCTGTAGCTTGATGATCGAGAATTCATTAGAATTCAGTTATTTTGGGAGAGTACAGAAGAAAAAACCCGCAACATTTTTCCTACTCTGATATCCCATTAATCATGGGAGTTGAGAACGGGAACATATTTCAAACAGAATGGATTCATATCAAATTAATTCACCTAATCGAATAACATATATTTTTGTACCGTTGAAAGCTTTTCCGATATTGATCGCTAACTTCACCAAACTAAATTTTTTAAATAAATCTCAAAAATCGACTTCAGAAGTGCCCTAAGAAGAATCGCATAATTTTTTGAAGATGGCACCAAGATATTAAGAAAATAAAATTTATTTATAAACCTGTAACAATATAATAACTACCCGCATCCATTGTTACTTGTATTGGTCGTTATTACTGGATCAGAATTTCTCATTCGATATACTGAAAATCACTAGAATCTGTTGAAAAATTATGCAAATTATGTATCAACAAACGAATAAATAAATATATGAAAACATCTTGTACAAAAGGCAAGTAAACAATACACATTGAAGTTGACTCTATTTCAAAAAAATTCAGGTACAGTAATTGTTTAACAAGTGAACAACTCTTGCAGCGACAATGGAAAATGAAAGTCCGCGTTTGATAAACGATATAACTCACATATTTTGCACGTTCTCTCCATAACTGTTGCAAAAACAAATTATGTGTTTCTCAGAATATTTTACGAGGAAGTCTTGCAATATGTCGTTTTGAATTCATTGGGAATACTATCTACAGCTAAATAGAATTTGATTGAAAATCCACTTGATTTTATTATGTTCATTTGTATAAATTATGGATTATATAACGTTTTGTTACTCAAATTTTCGTGTATTGCAAACAATCAGAAGAATACCAACAGTTTTCAGTGTATTGTAGATTTCAATTTCCTCAGAAAAAGTTTGAATCGACAAAAAATCTCAATAGTAGTGCTTGAGATACAGAGCATCGAAATTAAGGAATTTAAATATGGAAAAATACCGATTTTTTATATTTTTTTTCATTTCTCGTAAAAATCAAACAAGGATAAATCTAACGAAAATCCATTTTTTCATAAATTTATATATTGATTTTGATATTGTCATCAATCAAGCTAACGAATCATGTGTCAGAAAAAGGGAACATATTTTCATGAAAAATACAGCATTTGTATGATCAAAAGTTAGAGATGGATTCAAATCTTCCTAAACGCTCCCTAATTAATATATCTATTGAATCTGGCTCAAATCAAAAGAAAGAAGTATAACCAAACTGGTTTCCTTTGTATGCGATTTAACTATAGAATCCTATTAAAATATTGTTAAAATAATTCTATGAATACCTACACCAAGCAAAACAGCTTCAGAATCTCGTTTCCAACCCAATGACATTAGTCTGTAATTTTGTTTTTAACATATTGCATAATGTAAAATACAACAAATATTATCAATTACCAACTTTTCATTATAAAATTTAAGGTTGTTACTTTTTTCTTATTGGTCTGTGATAAGTTGGCAAATGTACCAACAAAACAACAATTTTAATTATGTCACAATATTGCGCACAGAGGCTATATCCGAAGTAAGGCTAGCAATATCGTGAAAATAAAAATCACTTTACAGCAGTATAAATGGCGTATGTTGTTTTCATTGTGAAAAATCTATAAGTTTTTGACAACGGCAGTTTTACGTGTATTACTCAATACATTTGTTGTTGCAGTACTATGGTATATTCATATTATGGTCTGCCATGAAAGGTTATCTTTTAACAAAAAAAATTTGCAAAATATTTATGTTGTTTTCGTACTCAGCCTCTATTATTCTCAATGATATCGATGTTTCAACTGTATATGTATTGCCATAAACACAAAGAACACTGTACTCATAATGTTTTGAACTCCGTTCTTCTTTTAACGATGAGTTTGTTGCCTATTCGTTAAATTTTTCCAAGTACACCTCGAACGTATAGAATTACATTTATTGATAAGGGTATTTGTGGAGGTTCTTGTGGTTTTGTTGGTTATTGTTGTTTAGTTTCATTATCAATATCTTGGATAGTTCTTTTGGATAGTCAATATTTTCTAGTATATTTTCTAAAGGAAAAACTCATGTTTGATATAATTTGTTAAAATATATTTGGATACCTATTGATTTGAGTAGAAAAAGAGATATATCTGTATGTCATTGAAATCCTTGAAGAAAAATTTGTCGACGCCTATCCAAAACGTCCATAATTTGACAACATGGCATAGATGAGTTAGATAGGTAACCCACAATAAAATTCACTAAAAAAATACAAAAATAACAACTTAATTTGATTTAACGACGTTCCGATAAATGAATTTTTAAATCATTTCAAATAAGTGTTTTTATGAAAGAGACACACACCAACAGATATCTCAACTTCGACAAATCATCAGGTCAGTATGAAAAATGTGTCGTTAAAATACTTCTTGACAGAGCCAATCTTATTACATCAACAATACAACATTTCGCAAATGAGATTAGGTATATCCAGATATATCCAGAAGATTTTGTTGATGGAACTATCCAAGATATTGAAAATAAAAATAATCAATAACAACTAGCACAACTACAATAAGATCCTCCACAACCAATTATAGCAATAAATGTAATACTATCCAATGTAATAAGTACTATTCGTTCATGGTAAACCTGGAAAAATCAAACAAATATGGATTTCGGGGTCACAATTTTATACACTACCTTTGAAACTAACGGAACCCCCAAACAAACTTTCAATTTCCAAAAATACCGAAACAGGTATTTCTTTATTCGTAATAAAGTCTCCAAATACAATTTTTTATGACACCCTACCTTCAAAACTAACGGTAATCCTTTATACATTTTCAACCCCCATTTCACCCCCTCCAGTGTTTAATTAAAAAAACCCTGATATACATGTTTCTTTATTCGAAAGGAGAGCCCAAATACCCATTTCCGTGACTCCTAACTTCAAAACTAACGGAACCCCGTTACAAAATTGTACCCCCCATTTCATCTCTTTAGGAGTTGAATTCCAAAAAACACTGAAACACGTATATCTTTATTTTTAACAAAGATACCAAATATAAATTTTTATGACCCTAACTTCAAAACTATCGGTACTCTTATACAAACTTTCAACCCCCATTTAACCCTCATTAGGGTTGGATTTTCGAAAACCCTGAAATATGTGTTTTATTGATTGGTAAAAAGAGCCCAAATAACAATTTCCATAACTCTAACTTCAAAACTAACAAAAAACTCAAATACCAATGTTGACGACCCTATCTTCAAAACTAACGGTACCCCTATACACACTTTCAGCCCCCAATTTACTCTCTTTAGGATTGAATTTCCAAAAATCTTTAAATACGTATTCCTTTTTGTGAAATAAAAGCTGGAAATCTAGTATAATTTCCAGTATTTTCACGTATATCCAACCATTTGGTTAGCGCACGCCGACTTACTAACATTGAAATTGCAAACTAAAAACTTGTTTATCAAAATGAATTATAGCTCATATTACTCAGGAATAGTTTAGCTTTTCATTAGTAAAAACAATGAAATCGGTCCAGTAGTTCCATACTTACAAAAACAAACAAATTTTACCTCTTTATATATAATATTAGTATAGATTCAACGTTAGAGCAGTATTCAAAACAAAGAATACTGTATTTAACAAACTTCCAGATTAGATAGTAATATTCAAAATAAGATAAAACACGGAATACAGTGCCTTAAACTTCCAAAAAATATATTATTATTATCACTGATTTTTGTGCGCGTTTTACGATTCTGTTATCGCCTGTTTAATTTTAATTGTAATTTTTGGGGGAGGTAAAAACTCCCTCAATTTTTTTTCTACTGAAAATTAAGAAAACTCACCATTTGAAATACAAAATAAAGACACACAAGTCGATAGGAGCACCTATTTCCAACGTTTCTCGAAAACGATTCCTACTATCTGACAGGTAATACCTTTTTGTGTTGGAAACTAATATTTTCATCAGTAGTACAGAACGAAGATACTTCCTTCTGAACTTTCTCGATGTATGCTTTGACTCAAGATTTTTTAGAGATAAGAAATGCTGCTGCTCTAGTGGAGGCATTTGCTTCAAGCAATAATTCAACAATATTTGCTCAAAAATAATATGGAGACATAGTGAAGTATTATTTTATATATGTAGATGTATGTCTAAAAATGTACTAGTGTTATATGTCAGTTTTCCAGAAAGTCCATATAGCTTTTTTGTCGTATGTGAAAAAACAGTTGCTCATTGAATGTCCATGCAGGTCCATCCACTGCTATTGTCTGATTGGATAATCCACTGAATGTCCTGTAGACAGGTAACTGTCTCATATATATATATATATATATATTGTTATGTTATGTTATGTTATGCCAGTTATAAGTTTTAAAAGGAAAAAACCCACAAAAAAGAATAATTACTAAATAGTTATTAGTTTCAAGAGATTGTTTTTACATAATTTTGGAAGTTCTATTTATTTGTAAGCCTATGTATAATATGGATAGATAAAAATGTCAAAATACTATGACACAATCAATTTCATACACTGTCATAATGATTATAACCCATAATTGGTAAAAATACAACAAAAAGTTTAGATTTACAAAATTTTCATGAATAAAAAGTGATCAACACATTTATAAATTTGAAACATACAGTATATGAAATTGTACCTAACTAAAAGTAGCCAATGGTAGAACAGCAAACTTCTTGATGAGAATAGCCAATCAGGGAATAGATGGTCATATGGAAAGTTGGAAATTGTGAGAGAATAACAACGGGGTGATGTCATAAGCAATTACTATTGAAATTTATACATAGTAATAAGAATGGAAAAATAGTTGTATATATAAATTATATAAGATGAACCCAAACAGTAAAATTTGACAATTTGGTGCGCGAATTCAAAAATTCAAATGAAAAAGAAGAAGGAAAATTGGTATCCAAGGGAGCAACAAACAAAGCGACAAGGAGATCGAAAAAATTTTAAAAAAGGAATGCCACGCATCATTTTTGGAGAAGAAAAACGAAATAATTCCAACATTTGAAGAACAAAACCAATATTACCTTAATTATACAACATATCCAAGTATCCAAAGCTGATTTCTGCATATGTATGGTTCCTGATTTATGGTATTGGAGTTCCTGATAGAGCTTGGAGTGAGAAAGGATCCAGTTTCAGGGCATATCTTGAACACCGACATTTCCAGCCAGGTATAAAAACTTTAATAGTGCACATTCGGTCCTGAACAATTTCACAAATAACGTATTTCACATCTGAAGAACTTTATTTCATTCTATTTTGAACTATAACAGAAAACTTCACTCTCAAGGAAAAAGTGAGGTTCTGTCTATCTATCCATGATTTCATTTTTATGATTATCCGTGAATATTTGTAGATTCACATTAGTATAAGTTATTTCTCGTAGGCCAGGTAAAATTAAGTCTTCCTGAATAAAGGAAATAATTGCTTTTTGATACTTTGTTGTTTGTTTTCTACAATGATCAACAATCATTCCTACGACCATTGAATAAATTGAGTTTTGATATATCAAGTAGTGGCTAAATTGCCTTGAACCGGCTATCTGAGATAAGAGGTGTACCAACTGTGCTAGCTGTGGTAAGAAAAATGATAACAATTGGCAGCAACGTGACGAGAGAACAGTGACGTAGCTAGCAATTATTATTACATCATTGCAATATTATACAGGGCAAAAATATCTATCTATATCATATCAATCTGGCTCACAAAGAATAGCAAAAATTATTAGCAATCTTATTATATAAAACAATGTTTTTGCAAATATCAATACATAATAATTTGGCGCCCAACGTGGGGCGAAATAATAACAAAATAAATTGTTATATCTTTCATTCCATAACAATTGGCGCCGCAACGTAGTGGCAAAGTAAGGGCAATATATTATTTCAAGGCAAGTAAAGGCAATATATCATTTCAAGACAAAGTAAGGGAAGAAGGGAAATATATTATTTCTTAATATTTATCGTAAACAGGGGACCATTAAATTTTTATTATAAAAACAATTATATTTTTCAAAATATCAATATATCATTCCATAACAATTGGCACCCAAAATGTGGGGCGAAATAATGACCAATAACAATTTTCATATTATAAAAACAATATATATATATATATATATATATATATATATATATATATATAAAAAGGAGGAATATCGAGGAGACTATTAAAAACAAAATGAAAGAAATTTAATGGACATATCCCTTAAAGAAAAGTGTTAACCGTAGACACGTGTTTCGGGCTTTATATATATATATATATATATATAGATATATTTTATGGATTGAAATTTGTGGACAAACTTCATCAATCTCTATGTTCTCTTCTGAAATGGCTGATAGAGATGAAACTCAATTTTTTTACAAGCCCTACTTAAAATTAATATTCTGGATGATGAATCATTCACTCTACTTTTTCTGTAAGGAAGACACGAACAATGACAACTACCAACCCCCAATAATACCCTCATTGCAGCCAAATCCAAGTGTAAGACATGATCCTAAGTATTCTAACAAGGATACTAAGTCCTTTTGACAAACTGAAATCTTTATGTGTTTAGTATAGCGTAAAGTGATTTGACTATTCTGCTATTATACCAGTTTCTTTTTCCTATTCACGTACAAAAGACGTTTTTGTAACACCAACGGTTCAGATACAATCTTCGGCTTAATTTTTTTTCTTTATTCTGTTCACGGTTAACCTCAGTCGGTAATGCAGTGGGCGCTCCCGAGTTTTCGAGGATTAAAAAGCGTGTAATATTGTTTCATGCCTGTTTGTTTTCGATTTCCAATGCGCCTTTTCATTGTTGGGGTAACAGAAGCGTGATATTTGATTTCTTCTGACTAGATCGATACTGTGAATGAATGGAAACGATACTGTGAATGATTTTTAAACGAGAAAAAATTAAATGCATCAATCATAGAACAACTGACATTCTTGAAGAAATTGAACTAAAAATGAAAGTGCTCTAGAATCTTCCGCTCTGATTTTCTATTGAGAATGCAGCCTTCCCGAGAAAGTTTATTAATTAATTTCTTCAATCTTATATCTTATTTCCCATTACTGGATTGAAGTGTATCATTAGTTAAGTAGTAAGTTAGTATGTACAGAACACTAAATGAAAAAAAAACTCAGATGGAATTATATTATTTCTGTGATGATGAATAGAATAAATGGTGATACTGAACCACTCTCAGAATGAAGAACTTTAGAAATCTTATCGATATCTGAGCCAAGCAACATCGGGCGCGTTTAGTACTTGGAGGGGTGACCACCTGACAAGGAAGGTGGCAGGCATCTTATCAATGAGCACGAGATAATACGATAGATATGCCGTCCTTCGGAGGGGGCGTTAAGATGGCGGTCCCGAATTCATAGATGTTGAGCTCGTTAAAGAACCCTACCTCTGAAACATACTGATAAACGAGACCATCTATGAGAATGAATGTATGGAATCACATACCTTTCACAACTTTCGAACCGTTTGTTTGATCTGGAACAATCGGACAAAAGATGAAATCTACTACTAATTGAGATTTCTTAACATATGGCGCTGTTACCTCATCAAAAGTGAATTCACATGGTGAGGGCGTCGAGATAAAAAAACAATTTCCCTCATCAATTTATTTTATTTTAGTTTTTTATTTCATTATTTAACGTCGGCCTATTTCTGCGACCAGGGTTAAACACCCACGCCGGTGAGCACACTCCCCCCATCCGGAAATTTTGGTGAATCATCTGTTGTTTCAGGGTAGAGTTCTTTAACGAGCTCAACATATATGAACTCGGGACCGCCATATCCCCTCCAAAAGACGGCATATCTATCGTCTTATTTCGTGCTCATTGATAAAACGCCTGCTGCTGCGAATATGCTACGACACTACAGTTGTGGTCACCCATCCAAGTACTAAACGCGCCCGATGTTGCTTAGCTCAGTTAAATCACTTCATTTAAATTTCATCGGTTTATATTGATCCGATATGATTTAAAATGTTGAAGTATATGTCCAATTTCTTCATTGTATGTATGTACGTAGAATTTTTCAAAAAAAAATCATAGGCATTTCTGACTGTTTTTCAATCATTCATAATAATATAAGAATTATCACCAAACACTTGGATGAATTCAAAATGTATTTATCAGAAGTACAAAAAGAGTTTAAGTGAAACTTTTCACTTGAGTAACTACAGTATGGTAGATATAGCTGGAAAATACAAGAAGCTTTCCATAAAGAGATCTATGATTTATGTGGATATTTGGTTCGTGAACAACTCCATCAAGGAACAGGTTACGCCCAATTTCGCAAAAATAAAAATTTCAAGGAATGTCAACACTAATATGAAATTATAAATGGAATCAAGATTACTCAAGCAGACAATTTGTAAACATTACTCCAAACTTAACTTTATCAACTGTGAATTGAAAAATATTTATAATAACCTAGTTAGACAATTTGATTCTGTATATTTACAAAATTTCTTTACTGAAGTCATTGATGAGGTGGACATAGGGCCTTAAGGCATAAATTTGACAATGTGAACAGAAAACTTAAAGTTTTGATTAATCAGAAACACAATTTGTGGAAAAATGAACAGAGAAATACAAAGAAATTTTCAGATTTCATTTTTCACGATAGAGTAAAGAATTTTTCTGACATTGTGTTCGATGATGATGAACTTGTTGAAATTGGAGCTTAAATTTGCTTTGGGTTACCAAGTTTCTGAGAGAAACCTATTGGAATTTGCAGTAGAAGTATATGTTCTGATCGAACAACTCTCAAATGACTATAATGTCATAAAGACCATTCGTAATGTTATTCACAACTTTCTATATAAAATCAAACGTAGCAAACAAATATTCAATACTCACATTCACAAACATTTTCACCCTTCTTATAACACTAAAAACCAAAATTAAAGATCAAAATATTATATTTCCAAAAGCAGACAAGGGTAATTGTCTAGTGATTCTAAATACATCAGATTACATTGACAAAGTAGAAAATTTTCTCTCAGAGCACAATTTCAAACTCCTACCTTCAAATCCATTTAAAAACTTCATCAGAAGACTGAAAATCCAGTTGACTATCCATTCTAATTTTTTCATTGACTATCCATGCTCCTTTTTCATTTATTTCTAGCAATCCAGTTATTCCTAGATTGTATGGACTTCCAAAGATCCAGAAGATCGACATACCAATAAGGCCAGTGGTGAGTTTCACCGATACTCCTGTTTCAATTTTAGCTTCTTTCATTTACAAACTTATAAAACAGTTAACTAACTTCAAACCCACATTTTCTATACGTTATTCTTTAGAGTTGATTAATAACGAATTTAGATCTACCACAAGATTGTTTAATGATTTCATTTGATGTTAGCAATCTATTCACCTCTGTTCCAAAAATGGAAACTTCACCACTAGTTAGTGAGGCAAGTTTTGCAAAAGTTGATGGCATTGTACTACTTTTATATTGACCATTCTGAATTTCTGCCTTTCACAAGATTTTTTTTATATTTAATGAAAAATATTATCAGCAACCTGAAGGTTTTGCTATGGGTAGTTGTTTATCAACTTTTCTAGCAAACATTTTCATGAACAATTCAGAAAATAGATTCATTGTCACGGATATTAATTCTGAAATTCTACACGGTACAGATATGTTGATGACTGTCTAGTGTTTGTGAATGGTAACATTGATACTGCTCAAAATTTATTAACTAAAATTAATCAAATACACCCTAACATAAAATTCACCTAGAAAAT
Source organism: Gonioctena quinquepunctata (assembly GCA_018342105.1). Classification (NCBI taxonomy): domain Eukaryota; kingdom Metazoa; phylum Arthropoda; class Insecta; order Coleoptera; family Chrysomelidae; genus Gonioctena; species Gonioctena quinquepunctata. The sequence continues at coordinate 696,976 of JAFIRS010000154.1, read as the reverse complement.
CAATAATTTTTACATAACTCTTTCAATGTCTACAGAAAACCCACACAAACTGATCATGTGATACCTTGCTTTTAGAATCATCACAAAATGGCTGCCTTCAATTGTTACATCCACAGACTCTTAAATATATCTCTTTCTACTATTGAGAATCAAAAAGAATTGAATATTCTAAAACAAATAGCTTCCAACAATGATTATAATTCTAACATCATCAACACTTTGACTCAGAGAATTAAAAACAAAAATTAACACAACCTATCCCATCCAAAATTAAATATATTCGACAAATTTGTTTCAATTCCTTTGCTAAACGACAACATTTCTAACAAAGTTGCTAGTTGCATTAAAAGTAACGTTGACAACATTACAATTTCTTTCAAAACTAAGAATAGCTTGAGTAGATTTTTGGTAAATACAAAGGACAAAATTGACAAACTTTCCAAAAGTGGAATATATGAGTTAAATTGTGAAGATTGTGATGCAGCCTAAATTGGTAGAACCTGTAGATCTTTGAAAGTTCGTATAATGGAACATTTAAACAGTAATAAAGTATCTGCCTTCGGTCATCACTTGAGATTCAACAATAATAATTTCAATCCAAATAGAAATTCACAAATATTACATGAGGTCAGTTCCAAAAATTATAATAGATTAGATTTTCTTGAAGACCTACATATTAGTAACGAAATACTCAACAATAACCTTTGTCTCAACACTCAAGTCAATTTAAATAGATCCTATATTCCACTCCAAAGACGTCTAAAATGAAATGAAATTCAACTTTCTACTCTAATTCACATTTAACTTTTCATTTTATTCATGTTGATAATTTCATTTTTCATTCTCTATGATGATATTTCTTGTATCTCTTTGTAATATGCTAGCCTCTCTTTCAACTTTCTCCATACTGATAACATAAGTCATTGTTTGGATTTCTACTGTTACTTTGACTATCACCTGTTAAACTTTTTTGTATTTTAACTGTGGGAGTTATGAAGTTGGGTCAAGTTCTCATTAGACTTTTATCACACTTCTTATCCCCCAGTTGTGGTTCAATTGAGCCAAGGTGAATAAAGATTTTTATTAAGGAACATTCAAATTTATTGCCTATGGACACCACTACACTTCTTTCAATTGTATGTTTGTGATCAGGACAGGTCTCATTAGACTTCTCCCTCAAATTACGACGACTTAAATTTGAGAATTTAAAAATCTTGTGTGGTCTTCCTTGGAATATTGGAACATATACTTGACAGATAACAGTCTCCATTAGATTGATCATCTTCAAATCTGGTTTTCGTATGCCATGGATATTCCTTTCATGATATCTCCATAGTTTTGTGTTCCATGTCAATCTACTTCAACGTTCACTTGTCAATCGTGTCATTTAGGTCCAGGTATCACACCTAAATAATGGCTTATAAAGAAATCGAAATGTAATTTCAAGTTTCATCCTTAACATGAGATATTGTATGGTCTTTTCGGCTTCTTGTACACCAGAAAATTGTTTTCTATCTATATTACTTACATACAGGTACGCACTAATGATGGCATGCAGGTCGAAAGCGCTTTGCTACGATTTTAATAAATTATTTTATGCACGAAATACAATTTTCTTTCATCGATCAAAAAGAGTTTAGCATCATTGCTCTATCTCCATTAAAAATGTCTTATTTCTCAAGACAGCTGACTACAAAAACCTATACAATAGGTGTATGTTAGTCGCATATCCATAAAAAAACAACTACTTCCCTGGCTAATGCCTCCACGGACGTTGAATGACATCCGAAGGATAAACGTGCAAAGTCCTACAAGGTACTTTGCAAATGTTTCTTGCGAAATGGATCAATATCAACCACTTCACTAAGGCTGACCACCTGTAGACCGGTTTCGGGGTATTTGCCCCTCATCAGTACAGGGTTGGTCAAGCAGACAATGATTAATGTCTGCGCTACCTGACTGAAATAATTAATATCAATCCAATTTCAAAGCTTTTGCTGGGATCGAATTATGATGCGACCAACATATACCTATTGTATAGGTTTTTGTAGTCAGCTGTCAGGAATAAGACATTTTTCATTTTTAATGCTGACTATCAAGAATGTTACAGATTTCTGTCTCTTATTTCAGATATTTCTATCCTTGGGTTCAGGATGACATTCATTGGTAATGTTTCAGTTGTACTAGTTGTGTTGAGATGGCGTTAGCTCTGATCTGCTAATTCGATCCCAGCAAAAGCTTTGAAATTGGATTGATATTAATTATTTCAGTCAGGTAACGCAGACATTAATCATTGTCTGCTTGACCCACCCTGTACTAATGAAGGGCAAATACCCCGAAACCAGTCCACAGGTGGTCAGCCCAAGTGAATTGTTCCATTTCGCAACAAACATTTGAAAAGTTTGCACGTGTATCCATCGGCTGTCATTCAACGTCCGTCGAGGTATTAGCCAGGGAAGTAATTGTTTTTTATGGATATGCGACCAACATACACCTATTGTATAGGTTTTTGTAGTCAGCTGTCTTGAGGAATAAGACATTTTTCATTTTTAAGGAATTTATGGCTGGCTATCAAGAATGTTACAGATTTCTGTCTCTTATTGCAGTATGCTCTATCTGAAACCTGGAAAGATAATAATAATAATAATAAATTTTATTCGTCTTTTTTGAACACATGGTATTGAGATAAGAAGTCAGTAAAATTGTAAAAAAACAGAAAAAAGGAAAATAGAAGACATTACAGGTATTAAACAAGCAGAGGTCCTTGCCAATTTACATAACATACTTCAACACACACATCTGATAAATACACTTTAACACATAAAATCGGAAAATAGAAGACAGTACAGGTATTAAAAAAATAATGGTCATTGCCAATTTACATAACATACTCTAACACACATATCTGATATATACACTTTAACACATAAAATCGGTGGAAATGTACACACACTTCTCCACCAGAAAACGCTTCAAGTGTAGTTTAAAGCGTTTAAGATCCTTTACATCTTTCATGTGTGATGGGAGATGATTGAAGAACCTTATTCCATTATAAAGTAGGCTATGTTTGTAAAGGGCTGTTGCATGTTTAGGAATACGGAATTTATCACCAAGCCTCGTAGGTAGTTATGGAAATCCTGGTTTTTTGGGAATTCAGAGGAATTGTTTTTGGCATATAAAATACATTTGAAAATATAAATTGACGGGAGTGTTAGAATTTGTTGATCTTTAAAATGGTCTGTACATGTTTGCTTATAATTTGGGTTGAAAATTAGTCTAATTATGCTTTTCTGTCTTGTGAAAACACGATGGTTTCACTTCCCCATAGAACAATATTATATGATAAATGTGAATAAACAAGCGAGTAGTAAACCTGAAGAAGCTGAACAGGAGTCATTTGATTTCACGGGTACAAAATGATCTGTAATAGGAAGAAGGTCAACCAGATTGGAACCATGGGATATGTCCGTGAAAGTTATTATGAGGGCCATGAATTTATGAAAATTGGGGAGGATAATGATTTATCAGTATACATGACCTGCAATGAAGTGAAATTATGGGTCGTTGTTGTATATAGACCCATCCTGCGTTGACGTCGAGTACTTCAATTCAAACCTCCATAAATTTATTGAGAGAAAAATAGTGACAGCCAATGAATATACCCTTCACTCAGGTGATATCAACATTCATATTTTGGACCACGAAAATAAAGATGTTGAAGAGTAGTTGAGTGTTATGTCAGCTAAGCGATTCAGATCACTGATTTACAACCCAACCCGAGTAACCACCATGACGAGCTCTTGTCTCGATCACATATTTTACGAAAATAGCGTCGATTATACTGAACATTTATTCCCAGCCATGATAAAAAAAAACATTATTGACCATTATTCCACATCAGCATTTATAAAAAATCTGAAAAATGAGCCGGTTTACAACGACGGCTAGTGTCCTATAACTATTTAGACGATTATTTTTTGACACTTCTAGAAACCAATGGAAACTTTCAATTCAAATCATTCATGTACGTTTTGGCCAATCAAAACTTCATTACAGTGGAAAGATTCTACCTAGAAAATTGCCACGGGAATAATTTTAGGGAATGTTGTTTTTATTGTCTGACCTATATTTTTAATTTGGCGTCTGTCATCAGTTCGCATGAAAAGTGAGAAATGGATCAAAACCGGTTTAGTACATTATATCATTTTGCGAGGAAATGTGTTGTTTAACATCAAAAAATAATCTGCAGAATACCACACGATAGTCCGATAAAGTAGAAAATAATTCTCCAGATTTCTTTCTCAAACTTTTGCCTGGCAAGAAGTTTTCGAAAGTCTGTCGAATGATTTTCACTTTATTCTCACTCTCTTGTGGTATTACAATTGAAAATAAATCAGTGAATATAATCAAGACGGGTTTGAAATTTATTGATTTTTATCAAGTCGTTTATCCACAATATCAAAATTCATATGGTCTTCCACCAGTATACCGGGTGTCAACAAATCTATTAGATAAGTCATAACTTCTAGAATATTAAGTGTATCAAAATGAGATTTGGTATAGATAACTGGTATGTGCAGAGTTTTCGCATATTTTTCACTTTCCACTCCGCTCACTTCCTGTTTCACCGGAAATGGCACCGGTTTTGAATTTTTAAATGGAACACCCTGTATATTGTAACATTTCTCGATTTCTGAGACAATGAAGAATGTCACTGGGTCTGTTAAATGACTTCAAACTTCATGACCGTGTAGCCTTAATGTTTAGAAATACACCTGTTTTTGTTTCATTTCAATCAAGCGAGTAGTGTTGAAGTTACGACAATTTTAGTTTCCGTTCTATTCAAATATTTTTGGCGAGCGCGCCATGCTCGCGTGACGTCATTTCACAACGCAACGTTGTCACCGTACACTCAATCACTGCTTTGCTATCGGATGTTCGACCACAATAACGTTTTTAACTTAAGTTTTTATGTGTTATAAGTATAATATTAGATATGGATGACGGTTTTGAAAAAGGACAATCTGATAACTTGCCTGAAATAACCGGTTAATGGTTGCCCACTATTTTTCAAATAACTCCGATTGCTTGGCCGCCGAGATGCGAGGAGTAAAAATGGAAAAGTAAGTATTACTTAATAACATTTTACTTTTTATCATAAATCTTTTGATCCCTATAAGTACATATTTCTCATTACAAGTGTTTTATAAATATACGTCATACGTCATATTGTTACTATGAACATCTTACTTGACATTAAGTTCCTGAGGAGGAAGAATGCGTAGGTATTTGTAACAGGGTGGGACTTATTACATTTTGTATTTTTTTAATATGTAATGTAACAAAAAATTAACATACTAAACATAACCTGAACATTTAAAACTTTTTAAAATTTGAACCCATGAAATATTTTTTTCAAAAGTAGGTTATTATTAGGATGCACGCGACTACATCTATTAGATATTATTAAACTAAGATGAAAAGCCTCTCATATTAATTTCCTCTTTGATGTGATCGTGGATAAGTGCATTTTCATTTATTTTGTTTTTTATATATTAGATCAACTTACGTTCATTTTAGATCGACTAGAAACAGCTTCGGCGACGACGCTATTGGATATGTAAACGTTAAAAGAGATATTTGGACAGTGAAATGCAGAATCGCCCCAGAGCATCATGATTTGCATCCATTTCTTTCGACATTTAGGTTCGAAAGCAACAATAAAAAACAACTTTCCGGTGCATTAGTAGTTTTATTTAAACACTTTGGCACAATACACGATTTTCTAGTTTCTCCATTCGACATTTTTATCAATTTTCGATGCAAACTTCATATACACAGCTCGGAAGCAGAGCACGCCCTAACCGACCGTTGTAAAGTGACGTCACAGCGGCCATTGACTCTGCGTCGTCGCACGCCTAGCTAAACAATTAAATATCTCGGAAAGTATAAGGCGTATCAAAAAACTATTTTTACGGCATTTTTTTCATTTTTAATAGAGTGATTTGTAAGGTAAAGTTGGTGATATTCTTCATTCTGGATCAGAATGTGACATTTCAAAAAGTTTTTAAACCTACTTCATTTTTTTAGAGTCACTTTTAATATTGCATCTAGGTGGTCATGATCGGACGTAAACTAATCTAAGGACCACAGGTGATGTCAGAAAATTACAATCGCAAATATTTAGTGACTAGTATGATAGATAGGAATAAGACAAGTTGGCACAATTACATTTTCGTGTTTAATTATTATTTTTCAAATGGCGACCATTTTTGACAAGCACTTTCCAAAAAAGATTTTTTGACGAATCTAACGATACTAATTTATTTGCAATTGGATTAAAAATAAGAACATAAATTAAATATTACTAAGGAAAATACTGGATAATAATTTATTTACTTTTGTCAAGTGTGCCATGGATAGCCATGATGCATAATATTTTGAAGTTATTTTTATCAAGTCTTCTTTGGAAAACAAAAAAACACTCACTTGACAGTGACATAAACTTTATGAGCAGACAGTAAAAGTTTCTTGATTTTCGTTAAATTTCAGCTTAATTTCTCTTCAAAATAATGTATACTCAAAGTGAAAAAGTGGATATGTTTTTAATATTTGGAGTATGTCATAGAAAATCAAGGAATGCTGCCGAGTTGTATGCTCAGAGATATCCCAATCGGCAACATCCAGCCCATCAGTATTTTCCGTATGTTGAGAATCGTTTTAGGCAAGAAGGAACATTTTCCTTATAATGATTTGCTAAGATCAATCATAAACAAAACTTGCAGGTTCAATATTCATTTCGTACCTCCACATAAAAACAAGTATAAAAAATAACAAATAAACTCTTATAGATCTTAGTTGGCAAATATTTGTTCATAAATATCCTTAATGAAAGTAAAGCTAACTCCTATTCGACTATATAGAGTTATAATGAGCTACTAGATGTTTGGAAATTCTAAAACTAATGACTATATTTCCACAGTAAAACTAGAGGATGATGAATTTCGCTATACCTACTTCCCACACATTCAGATAGGGACAATAATGTATTCGGATGAATATTGAATAGCTGAATCCAGTTTTAATATTATTTGAAATATATTTCCTGGTCCAATGTCCATAGCGTGAATGATGTGAATTTGGCAACCGATAATTTTATAACCACTCTGAAAGGAGTAACTCAAAAAGCTACTAAATCAAGAAGGATAAAACTATTGAAGAAAAGAAACCATGGATTACTAGAGGCTTAATAACATCAATTGATGAAACATACTAGTTGTTCAAAAAATTATTGAATGATCCGCTCAACATAGAAAAATAGGCATTATATATAAGCTTCAAACAAACTAACGCTATTGCTCGAAAAAATTAAAAAAGACTAACTCAAAAACAAAATCGAAAAAAACAAATCATCCTCAAAAAATATCTGGAATGTTGTAAGAAAATGTATTAAACCAAATCCAAATAGATCCATCGAAAAAATTAAATTAGAAAATGGATCTGAGATGACCGACAAACTACAAATTGCAAATCAATTCAACGAACACTACTCAAGTGTATGTGCAAAAATGACTGATGCAATCCCACAATGTACAGCAATCAGAAAAAGTAATGCTACAATTTTTCTGAAACCATAAGGAAATTGAATCACTCATTGGTAACAATAAAAATTCACTGGAATTGATGGTACCTCTAACGAAATCGTCAAACTAACCATCGAATAAATCACGAACCTCTTTCATACCTTATGAATTTGACATTCGAACAAGGCCAAGTTCCAAGACACTTCAATCAAGCCTATATATAAATCGGGTGGAAGATTTCATGTCTTCAACTACATACCAATCTCCTTAACCTCTTCAGTTCCAGTTTTTTTAAATCATCAAATAATCGATCTCCAAGTTCCATAACTAACAATAAGATAATACCGCACCATCAATATGGTTTTCAAGATGGTAAATCAACATAGGACGAAGTCCATCGGTAGTAGAGAAGACAAGAAGTATTCTAAAGCAGTATTTCACGATGTCTCCCAGACCTTTGGCAGGGTCTCATTTAAGCTTAAACGTGTACTCACTTCCTCGTCCGTCTAAGAGATAGATACTTTCAAGTACGATATCAAAATGAGACTACAGTACTATCATCGATACCAGATGGTATTCCACAGGGTAGTGTACTGGACCCAATATTATACCAGATATACTTCTGACAGCAACATCCTAGCAATAATATCACAGTATCTCTAGCAATAACATATGTTGACAATAATGCAATATTATCAACAAATGAAGATCCAACTGCTGCCTTAGCTCAACTCCAAGAAGCACTAAATACTATACAGTCCTGGTTTGACAAATGGGAGATTCATCGCAAATGTTACTGAGTATATCCAGACAATGAAGTATCTAGGTTTACATCTTGATAAAAAACTCACCTGGAGAAACTATATCTTCTAAAAAGAACAACTTGCTCTACAGTTAGGAAAGTACTATTGACTCTTCCATATCGCACCTCTCACTAGAAAACAAGTTAATTGTTTATAAAGTGATATCATAACACATTTGGATCTTTGGTGTGGAACTTTGGGATATCGCTAGTGAATCAAACATTGATTGCTATATTACAAATCTATTCGACAATAGTCGAACAATGAACCGCCTCAAAAAAAACCTTTGACCTTCATTCACAATAATTAGAGTAAGATTAGTCCTGTTTATAGAATAACTAAATCAAATAATCGCAGTTAAGGTTCCGGTTTAATTTCCCATGACTGTGTGAACTCGCCTCAAAACAAATCTTCGAACTTAATTCACAACAATTAGAGCAAGGTTAGTCTAGTTTCTAGAATAACTAAATCAAATCATCGCTGTTAACTTTGGGTTAGGATAATCCAGGTTTGAAGTTTCCACACTCATGTCTGTGTGAACTATAAACCGCCGCAAAAAAATCTTTGAACTTAATTCACAACAATTAGAGTAAGATTAGTCTAGTTCATAGAATAACTAAATCAAATCATCGCAGTTAACTTTAGGTTAGGATAATCCAGGTTTGATGTTTCCACACTCATGTCTGTGTGAACTATATTCCGCCTCAAAAAAAAAATTTGAACTTAATTCACAACAATTAGAGTAATATTAGTCTAGTTTCTAGAATAACTAAATCAACTCATCGTACTTAACATTAGGTTAGGATAATCCAGGTTTGAAGTTTCCAAACTCATGTCTGTGTGAACTATATACCGCCCCAAAAAAACCTTTGAACTTAATTCACAACAATTAGAGTAAGATTAGTCTAGTTTCTAGAATAACTGAATCAATTCATCGCAGTTAACTTTAGATCAAGATAATCCAGGTGTGAAGTTTCCAAATTCATGTCTGTGTGAACTATGCATCATTTATTTATTGCCCCCGAACAGCTTTCGAGTATAATAAGGAGTTTAATTTAAAAAACTTTCTACAATGGGTGCCGATAGCATAAGATTATTAGTCTTATTTGTGGGATTATTGACATAAATTTGAACGAGTTTGATTTCTGGAAGAGAATAATGAAACTACGTTATGAATAACACACTAGTTTTGAACATTAAATAAAATGATGGCACAGAACATTCAATGCACGAGTTACTCTCACACTTGACGGATTCTTTTTACGAGAATACTCCAAAGATGCAATGGGATCTGAACATTGGAAATAATGATAAGGAATAAACGTATGTCCCTCATTGAAAAAACTACTCGAGGTATGCGGAGTAATCTTAGAATCATCAACGAGGAATGCAATGTGTCTGAACACCTAATCATGAGGGTAATCATTTAAACAAATATTCCGGTATGCCAAGTTAAAAAACGCAGTAGGAAGCATCAGTTGCAGCATTTTCTCATCATTACATAACAAGGACGAATTTATTATACCTCCTTACTGAGGTTCTTCACCTTATCTCCTTCATATATCTATTACCTTATCTTCGTCACGCATGAAGCTACACGGTGAGGGTATTTCTTTCAGAAAGATATCTGGAAGTTTAAGAACCCACATATATACTGACTGATTTTTACAATCTCAAAAAATATCAAACAAATGAGAAAAATTTTGAACACTATATATAATATATAAATATATATATATATATATATATATATATATATATATATATATATATATATATATATATATATATATATATATATATAATATATATATATATATATATATATGAATTTAGAAATAACGACTGAAAATTGGTATGAACAGTGGGGAATAATATATATATTAGGGTGTGCCAAAAAACGACGATATTTTTTTTTGCTCTCAGTCCAAAATATCTTAGAAGATGTCCCAACAAAGCTCCTGTTAAAAGCGGAGCACAAAATTCCAATTCTAAGAGGTCCTCCATCGAACTTGAAGTTTTTCCGTTTAAATAACATGGGAAACAGGATTTTTTATTAGTTTTTTGTCCTGCAAACTGTGATGAAATTATTAAAAAAAAAACGAATGCATGGACCTTGTTTATCATTGAATTTGGTACAAAAAATTCCATTGAGTCGAATTTCTATCTTCAATATTTCATTTGTTATATAGCTTTAAAATTTAAATTTCCGGTTTTTTGCATTTTTTAGCTAAACTGTAAGAGTTAGACAAATTCGATGGAGGACCTCTTAGAACTGGAATTTTGAGCTCCGCTTTTAACAGGAGCTTTGTTGGGACATCTCCTAAGATATTTTGGACTGAGAGCAACAAAAAAAAATATCGTCGTTTTTTGGCACACCCTAATATATATATATATATATATATATTGTTATATAAAAAATATGTTAAATATAAAAATAATAAAAATTTGATATAATGATATTTATATATTACATGAATAACTGCTATGATTGTTTTTACAATTTTTCTGAGTACTTTACATCTCTGAAACCTTTGGCTATCTTATAGGCAACGCAGATGATCCAAGAGTTTAGCAGTGGAGCTTTTATATTATCATCATTATGTTTCCCGGACCAGACCAAATTTCAAATAGAGCCTTGAAGGCTCTACCGAGAAAAGGAATTGCTGCCTTGACCAACATCGTCAATGCAGTGCTCAGGCTCAGACACTATCTACGACCATGGAAAGAAGCCACGGTCATCATGATCCCCAAACCCAACAAGAACCATGTGATACCGCAAAACCACCGACCCATCAGCCTCACACCCTCGATGAGCAAGGTGGCAGAACGAGTCATCCAGAGACGATTGGAACCACTCACGGAAGAACTCAACGTCCTACCAGACGAGCAGTTCGGCTTCCGACAAGGACACTCTACGGAAATGCAGGTCCTGAGGATAGTGGACTTTGCCGTAACAGGCTTCAACCTGGGCAGGGGACACCACACAGGAGCCTTATTCCTAGACGTTTCCAAGGCCTTCGACAGAGTCTGGCACGATGGCTTAATCACCAAAATGACAGACCTCGGATACCCCACTCCCATAGTGAAGCTGATAGACTCCTTCCTGCGAGGACGGCGGTGCCAATGTAAAGTTGGCAGCGTCCTCTCAGCAGTGAGGACCCTAGAAGCAGGAGTACCGCAAGGCGCAGTCTTATCTCCACACCTGTTCTCCATCTACACGGCGGACATCCCAAAGCCTGCTGACAACTTCAACAAGCTAGCGCTGTACGCGGAACGACACAGCACTAGTGGCCAGATCGGTGAACGCAACGCAAGTAACCCGATACCTGCAAGATCAGAGAGGACCGAAGGCAAACGAGGCCAAATACCTTGGAGTCACCTTGGACAAAAGATTGACATTCAGGCAACACGTAGACCGGAGGCTCGGACTAGCGAAAGCAGCCCGAAAGAACCTCTACCCCCTCATAGGACGCAGTAGCAACATGGACCTCCAGTTAAAACTGCTCCTTATCAGGACCATCCTCCTCCCCATCATCCTGTATGCATCCGCCGCATGGGGTCAATGCGCACAAACATACAGGACCAAGATCCAGCTATTCTTAAACGTGAGCCTAAGAATGGCGTGAACGCCCCAGATACGTCCCGAATAGATTTATCTACAGGGACCTGAATGTCAATCCGAACTTCATTGACGACCATCTTCGGAACCACGCCACCGCGACGTTCCTGAAGACGGACACCCACACGAACCCGGGATTCAAGACATCACGCGAACCTAAACCTGGACGATCCCAGGTTTAGAGAAAGGGAAAAGTATTTGCGGCCAGTCTACCAAAACGACCGTCCACCACCAAGAGTAGCACTCCGGCGCGTCAGGTGAGTAACAACTCAACACAAAACACCAAGACCAACACACCCACATCACACCATACACTTACACACCCATCAGGTACATCACCACCATGCACACACAGCACAAGTCAGGTAAACATACAAAATTCAGATAATAAGGGGTTTAAAGCACTCAGAGGCTGACTTCATACCACAGGAGGTACGATTTCAATTTCGCAAACGTGCCATTTGCGAGTTGAGGACCGCTCCAAGGAGGAGCGGGGGAGGATGGAAGTGGATAGTAAATCTCGTTCACATATAACATGAAGGGGATTTACTATCCATGGGCGCTCAACCTTAAGGAAAAAGATCATTATGTTTCCAACAATCCATTCAATTTGCACAACCTATAAAAGTATAGAAATTAAAATCCATAAATAAAATTTTAGAATTTAAATAGACAAAAATAATCTACACTACAAGAACATCCTGTATGCTAATTTTTAATCACAAGGAAACATGACAAGGAAAGATCAAACTATTTTCATTGGAAATGATAAAAATATCAAATTTGGGAACAGAAAATTGGTAGCTGTGAATTTTCAACAGTTCTATAGAAATAATATCATGTGTAGATATATTAATTGTAAATAAAATATTTATCATAGGTTAGAATTGGAAAATGTTTTTTTAAATGGTCTGATATTTAGCGGCACATTCTCCAGAATCTCAGGCATATCATCTCGTAAAAATTGTAAAAAATTTTGATTATTCAAGTTTTTATAAAAAAAAGTATGGTCCTATAACTTATGTACCTATAATTGCTCCCCACACGCTAACAGACCATCTATTCTGGTGAGCCAGAGTGCGGAAAAAATGAGGATTCACATCACTATAATAATGGAAGTTGTGTCTGTTCACTAAGCCATTGTTATGAAAAGTAGATTCATTAGAAAATAAAATAGAATCCAAAAAATGTTCATCCTCACTAAACTTGTCCAGAACCCATAGACAAAACTCGATTCGTCGATGGAAGTCTATTTCATATAATTCCTGGTGCATCTGAATACGATACGGGTGAAATTAGTATTTTTTTATTACACTAGAAATGCTCCGTCTGCTTATCCCTATATCTTTCTCGATCTTACGTTGACTCGTATGAGGGTTTTCTATGATTGATCCCATAATGAGAAATTCATTTTCCTCATTTCCAATGATAGGTTTTGGTCTAATTGCCTTTTCATAAGCTACACTTCCAGTCCTACGAAATTGATGTAGCAATCGTTTGAAAACCAACTTGTTTGGATGATTCCGGTCTGGATATTTTTGGGCATACACCCTCGACGCCAAAAGACAATTCTCTAAACACTCACCAATCGCTAAAGTAATATCGATCCGCTCTTGAATGGGATAAGTTTTCATTTTCGACGCTAATAATTCAGTGAATGTTTTGAATAACGTAAAACACAATAACTGTCAATAAGAATTCTTTCAACAAGTTGAATAAATGTCGTTTCATAGCTATCTTGATTCAAAGAATGCATTGAAATAAGAACTACTATTTGAAAAAGACAATATCTGAAAAACTAGGTATAGGGAACCCCAATATGAAATGAAAGATAATTGAATTTTATATTGTTCAGACCAAAAACATACAGTGTGTTCTATTTGAAATAAAAAAGTTATCTTTGTCCGAAATTATAAAAAATAAACAATGATTTTTGAACATTCTGTATAATATTGAGGAACGGGTTTTATCGAAACCAATAGCCCAAAACCTCTTTTATGCTTGGTCATAATTCAAAGGGATGATTTCTATACATTTCGATGTTACTTAGTTTCCAATTGCATTTTCATAAAAAAATCAATAACTCGAGAACGGTTATAGTTAGGTACATAGTACCTCTTATGAAATCATATAATTTTTTCCTGACCTATTTAAAAGTGTAACGAAATACAGGGTGTTTCATTTAAAAAAACACAACTTTGATATGTCACACTTTTTTGAGCCACCCTGAGGACTCCAAAATAATTTCCTTCTGCAGCCTTAATCAATATACATATAATTAAATGGAGAAATTCCCGAAAAAATTAATGGTTTGGTTCACAGGACCGTGTAGTATGGGGTGCCCCACCGTATATATATATATATATATATATATACATATATATATATATTGTTATGATGTGTTGAATTTGTTTATATGATTATAATCATTATTATTTTTATTTATCTGCTTAACAAATACTCATCACAACAATAAGCTCCGGCTATGATGTTCTTACCCCCTTCAATACACTATTTACCTCTCTTTGATTACATTTCTCCAGCTCAGTCGGTACCCCTATGTAGAGATGATCGTCTCCATCTTAGGAGGATTGCACTTGCACCATCTAATTGTTTTGCTTGAAGTCAATGTACTGTTTTTATGGAAATATTGTAATATGGTCAAATAATAAATAATGTGTCCAGAATATAGTTAAATTGTTCTTTTATTCAAATCAATTCTTAAAATACCTATCACTGCGATATCTACCTTATTAGTAAATATTATTCAACCAATCAAATTGAACAATATCAAATAAGCTTGCTCATGCGCAATCAAGGAACAATGTAAAATAAATATTAAATGTTATATTGTTACCATAATAATAATGAATGAGAAAGAAATTTCACCACTGTGAATAGGTATTATTAAAAATAAACCAAGAGGTGTCTGACCCGAATATTATCACTTTATTTATTTTTTGTTGATAAATTACCTGTTGCAAGTTCAGCTTGTGCACTCACGCGAGTCCTCAAATTTGATATTTTTATCATTTCCAATGAAAATAGTTTGACATTTCCTTATCATATTTCCTTGTTATTCAAAATTAGCATACGGGATATTTTTGCTTGTAGATCATTTTTGTCTATTGGAATTCTAAAATTTTATTTGTGGATTTTATTTCTATACTTTTATAGGTTGTGCAAATCAAATGGAAACATAATGATGATAATATAAATGCTCCACTGCTAAACTCTTGGATCATCTGCGTTGACTATAAGATGGCCAAAGGTTTCAGAGATGCAAAGTACACAGAAAAATTGTGAAAACAATCATAGCAGGTATTCATGTAATATATAAATATCATATATATTTTTATATTCAAATAGTTTTTATATCATAACAATATATATATATATATATATATATATATATATATATATATATATATATATTGTTGTGATAGGCTCTTTATTATGTTTGTATTGTGATAAATTTGTCTCATTGATTTCCTTATTTATTTAATAATTTTGAAAATGGAATACCTAGCATAACGGTAATGAAACTCAGGCTATGTTGTCTTACCCTTTTTCAAAACTCTTTTACTTCACCCAGCTCAGTCTAGAGTGAGTCATCTCTATTCTATGGTACGCCTATGGAGTATGAGTCATCTCTATTCTCATGGCCGGATTCAGTAGTGCCAACTTGGTGCGCGGCTCGACGTCAAAAGTGCTATTTTGTGAGAAGATTATGATAAGCTGCTCAATAGATAAACAATGAATGCAGGAAAATCGTCAAATAGTTGCTTTTATTGAAATAAATCCTTAAAATTGACCTACTCGGCGAAATCTAACTCATCTAACTTAGAACAGTAATATGAAATGGTGAAACTTGTTGATGTGTGACAAATACTTGTTAAATAAACGTTTGCATGTTATGAAAAGTCTGTGAGCATCGAAAAAATCCTTAAATGTTCAAAAGAAAGGACAGAAGTGATCAGATAACCAATATAAGTTTCTGGGCCTGATACGTTGCACTTTATTTAGTTCAGCTTTTGAAATACCTGCTATTCTTCCTTTGTGGTGTTCTCCTGCCTTTTGGAAGTGTTCGTGCTCACTGGAAAATACAGCTGCACTGCAAAAAGACCCTTTTTGTTCCTGGTAATGACATGGACTGGATTTTTGTTCTGTTAATAGGGTGAGTGGATTTTTCTTATTTGTTTATTCTCCCATTGGTATCTGTATTAGTTGTATAACGTTTGAGGATAGTTTGCTTGGTTTTTCTCTTGCATTTCGTTATAATTTTACTTTCAAAATTGATACGTGGTTTCGTTTTCTGCCTCATTTTTTCATATCTCAAGCTTGTTACAATTTATTGCCACTTTCTGTTTCTGTTCTGTTTGTTATTCTAACTTATTGTAATGATTTTATTCACAATATATAATTCTATATCTTATATTATATGTACAAATTTGGTTGAAATTCATATTTGACATTTTTCTGTGTTCATAATTTTTATATTTCATTCTTTTCCTCCCATTGTTTTTGACATTTTGCTGTTGGGTTTCCTTCTGATATGATTTACCATACAGGATGTTCCAACTTGTATATCATTTGATCCACTTGAGATCCAATGTTTTTTCATGAATTTAAATTTCCATATTATTTTTAATGTTTGTGCAAATTGAATGTATTGTTGGTAACATTCTTATGACAATAGAGATACTTCACAACTGACTTTTTGATACATAGGCGTTAACTAGAATATGTTATAAGATTCTAGAACAGTAAAAAGTATAAAAAAATCGTAAAACAAACATAGCATGAACCACGATAACTTAAATACCTAATAATAATAATGAATTATCCGTTTCATCACTTTATAAACATTTCCTAACATAACAATATATTAATATATATATATATATATATATAAGTTTCCATTTATATATATATATATATATATATATATATATATATAAATGAAACTTCTTCAAAAAAAAAAGTGGTATCAGTTTAAAAGTGTAACAAAATAATCATAATGCTACATTATGAACGAGCATTTAATGACAGCTATTAAGACACGAGTGCCTTGATAGACATTTTATTTTCAATATTTATTATTTATAAGTAATAACTAAGAAAATATAATGCAAACTTTATCATAAATAAAACAATGAAATGTCATAATTATAAAACAAAAACTATTAATTTTATAATTATTCTTTTTGATATATAGAGCTATATTATAAATGGTACAGTTATCAAACTGCGGTACGTTTGGCTGTTTTGTAAAAATACTGGAGGACGGCGTTGATGATGCTGGTGGAGTAATGTTTATTGAATTGTTGGTTTTGCAGTCAATCGAGTTCAAAATTTCATTGGTTACGTTACTTTATTTTGAATTGATTCTTCAATGTAGTTTTCAGCTACCAGCGTATATTTTCATCCACGATGACGTTTCAGTGAAGTTATGTCTCTATCAGCATAAACCAATATCGTGGCAGAACTGCGATGAAAGCAGTGTCCGGTATAGAAACTAGAATTCGGATAACTCAAGTAAGTAGCGATTTCTTTTCCCAAGTTACCAAATCTGTTTATTCCTACGTTTTCTGTATATTTTTCATTCACATAACTGACAAATAAGCTAATCTTGCAAATGTTTTTAAAAAAAGATGCATTATATTTTTTGCATATTTTATAATACTTCCTCGTAATTGTCAATTTGTTTGTCGTTTATATATCTTTAGTTGTAACTAAAAGTATTGCTTGTGTAGCTCATACCTTCGACAAGCTGCCATAATTCCAAAAATACATGCCACTTATAAAGAACACTGTTTTTCTTGAACATTTATTTCATTGTTAACTAATATTTGCTTACCTAGGACAAAAAATATTTAACATATTGGACGTCTCCAATAAATTGCTTTATTCCATTTGTAGAAAACGTTTTACCTCTTTTGGTTGTATACCCTTCATATTTTATTTTTCAATAATGCCTGCAATTTGGTATATCAGGCTAGTTCCCTTAATGTTTAATGAATAACGTAGATCTCAAAATTGAATAATGAATAATTGATTTTTCAAATAATTCATCGAAATATATAATCAACACAGTTTCTGAAAAGCTATTAGCCTTATAATATATAGCCCATAAACTGGGAGTATAATATTTAGGCAGCTTAATAAATAACCTTACCTAACTTATATCATAATGAATCTCATTAAGTACATAGTTAACGTCTAATATAGTAAATTAAGTATCAAGAATAGTCTTTTTTATTCGATATGCTCAAATTTTTTTTGTTCGACCATTATACGCAGACATTAAATGTAGCAAATTTCTTGAGCATTCAGGTTTTTTTCTTGTAGCTATGGACTTGGAGCATGGCGAAGGAGTTTAATGTGGCGGGATCTGGCGATCTCGTCTGTATAGTGTCACTTATCTGCATTTACCGCTATGATAAAACGGATGTTTACAAAGTTGCATAGTTTAGATGTTTCGGTCGCAAACGTCAAAACGACTTTCTGTAATCAAATCTCTTGCAAGTTGAATTTGACGCACTTCTAAGAGTCCGATTGATTTGAAATTTGGCAGGTGTACATAATTCCGGTGAGAATGCATTATGAAATTTTTGTTAGGATAAAAAACAGAATGGCGGCTCCAATATGGCGGACAATTTTTGTGATTATGGTCCGATTCTATTCAAAATTGGTATCTAGGGGTTTTCGGGGTCGGAGATTATGATTTTTTCGTCTGTATTCGGAAAAAAAAGAAGAAATTATCAAACTAGTTATTTAACATCATAAATACTGAAAACTAAAAAATAAATGAACGAAAACAATTTTTTTTAAACCAGCTTCTATTAGTTGTTGATAAAAGCAGAACTATAAAGTTAAAAATAAAAATTATCAAAAAACTAATTTAAAGTCAAGCTTTTATACAAAAGCACTAAGAAGGAAAAAATAATTTCTTTCATTGTTTGATCTAGGTTATTCTGTGAGTAACAGATTCAGAAGCTTGCCGCGGATACAAAATAGATAATCTTGCGCGGCAAGATTTTGAATCTGTTACTCACAGAATAACCTAGATCAAACAATGAAAGAAATATTTTTTCCTTTTTAGTGCATATGTATAAAAGCTTGTCCCAATTTTTTTTAATATTTTTTCAATAAAATTCTAAACGAATATGAAAAAATGATGTATACCGGGTGATTCTCCAAGGTGGCCCACCCCTATAACTTTTTTTTTTAAAGATAGAAAAACAAAATTTGGGGGTTGTGTATTATAGTTCAATTTTTTTTTTACATGTTTACTTGCTTTGCCGTACTTTCGGTTTGACCGGAAATGACCCTAAGTTACGATTTTCAAATGAGACATCCTATATATTTTTACTTATTTCGATCGAGAATGACATGCTGAATCCAACAACACCTCACTTGTCGATATTTGACAAATAAAGTAATTTTTATTAAAAAAAATATTTTTCGATCTAGAATGCCATGGATCGTGTAAATCGCTTTATTCTGGATCAAGTAACATGGGAAAAATACGACTTCGACGCTTATGACTTCACAGTTGTTCCAAGAATTATTTGAAAGTCCCAAATTAGTACATTAAGGTTCTAAATTTTCAAAATGACCTTCTTGATCACGGCAAAGTTCAACTTTTTCAATTGTTGCGGGCACCATATTGAATAGGTTTCCGCAGTGATGTTCTGGAATGCCATCCTTCACGAGTAGCTGATGCTGTTTTATACACCTGATTTTTAAATGAACCCCAGGCAAAAAAATCTAGCGGAGTAAGATCTGGTGATCTAGAATACGAAAAAGAAATAATACATTATGAAAAAATATGACAACTTAAGAATGTACCTCGCAGGCCACTGAATAGGTCCATAAGTGCCAATCCACTTTTCTGGGAAGGTGTCATTCAGATGTTCTCTTACAACTTGAGAATTGTGAGGTTGGGCTCTATCTTGTTGAAAATGGATATCAGCTTGGTTAGCCAATTCAATAAAATCAATAATTCGATTTCTAAGGAACTGTAGATATCTTTCCGCAGTAAGTTGTCCGTCGAAAATTATTGGTCCCAAAAGTTTTCCTCCGATAATACCCATCCAGCAATTGAAACCAAATCGCTCTTGAAAATTTCCTTCCTGCATCAGATGTAAATTTGTTTGAGACCGGTAGGGGAGACCGGGGTTCGACATTCCGATTTTGGAGTCGGAGGCAATATAAATGTAATAGAAATGTTTAAAATCAACGATTCCTATATAAAATGGTGCATAATTTATCCTTGTTTCAAATTGTAAACTTAAGTTCTTTGAAATAAGCATATATTATTGCTCAGGATATTTTTTCTGTAAAAAGTCGACAAGGAACAACTCGCCCCACAAAGGGGCTGGTTGTTCCTCAGCTGAGGTAAGTTGTTCCCTTATCAACTCCAGTCCCTAATAATGTAGTATTAGTTGGAAAGGTATTATATAAAATAAATTAGGTATATGTAATTGAATATTTATTATAGTTTTATTTAGAAAAGTACAAAATCTTAATGTTTTTTACAAACTTTTCAACAAAATAAAAAAATGTAATGAACATAACTGCAAACATAAAATAATAACAAGCATTAACTACCAGTTAATGGTGTAGTACAACCTAATTAATAGATTTAAGAATAATAAACATTTTTAATATTACTCAATCAACTTTGACAAACGTTTGCTTGTCAAAAAAAACAAAATTATTTCTTTTAATGAAAACACAAAAAATAACAAATTTTAACATTTCGAGTTATAGTTTCTTAATTCAGTCTTATAGCAATGACTTTACTGAGATCAATAATCTAAACTTATAACCTACTCTGTAAAAACAGATTCATTTCAGTAACTTAAAAAAAAATATTCAGAGTCGTCGTCAGAATTACAATTTTGACAAACATAAGAATGAACATCTTCAGATTTCAGGCATTTTGAATGAGCCCAATTCTTACACATGACGCATTCAATCCATTGTTCACCTGGTCGTGAGTTGGAATATAAATCGCAACATATTAGACAATACCATTCCATGGTCTCTTCTTCACTATCACTTCCATGATTATCTTCTTGCAGTAGTTTCCTTTTCACATTTTCTTTACCATTTGCGGATTTACTTGCCACTTTATAATTTCGCTTGTTTTTACCAGTTACTTTATTCTTTCTGACTCTTTTTTCAACTTCCTTCGTCTTTATTTTACTATTGCTCTTTACTTTTCTTGCTTTTTCTTCAGCCAAAGCATTCTTTTCAGGCGTATCTGTCAGTATTGCTGATTTTCTTATTCGTCGCTTAGTTGTTACACACGATCTTGGCGGTGCTTTTGGTAAAGTTTTAATTGCTTCAGGTGAAAATATGCTAGATGTGGCTTGAATGACAACATTATTTGGCAAATTAGCAATGTTCGAGGATCCTGGTTGAGGTTCATTGGTTGCTGATTCTATTCTTGCTGGACGTGGCTCGTTATCTGGGACGGTTTCCATATCATGATCCACCTGAGGCTCATTAACGTCTGCTAATCCTTGAAGCTGTGGTTTCACATTTCCCAATCCCGATGAAATATTAGCGGTGTCGGGCATTGGTCGATCAGTAACGAACGACGGGGCAAAATCTTCATCCGTAAATGTATCAGGGTTGTATGGACTCATGCCTGCCTTTTTAAATGCGTTCATAATGTTATTTGGTGTAGCTGCTAAAGGCCATGCATGTTTGACAATTCCAGGTATCTCATAAATAGACATTGTCTTGCCTGGGTTATTACGTAGCCAGTTTGCTTGCGCTTTGGCACAATACGTTTTGAACGGTCCATTAACGCCAACATCTAGTGGTTGCAAATTACAGTGGTAACACCTGTTTCGTCCAAGTTCCAAATTCTAGACGGTAGCATGTTATATTTCAAAATGACGTCTCCAAGCTTGCTAAAGAATTCATTAACGTTGTGTCGGTTAAAAGAGGATGCGCGTCCTGCACTAGTGGCTTCCGGAGCTCTTATGGACAATGACGGATTTCTTTTCAGAAAACCAGTGAACCAATCAGCTCCAGCTTCTTTATTTCTATGCCAAGAGACTGGAATATTAGGCATGTCAAATTTGACAGCGCAACTATATGCCAACTTCCTTACTTCTTCTGGCAAAAGACCGAAGTAAATTGATGAACATTTTAATAAATAATCCGCCAATGTCTTCTCTTGGTCTTGGTTGAACACCTGTCTAGAATAGTAACCCACAGTAGGTGTTACACCAGCTTTCAACTTTTTGACAAAGCGAAACAATGTCATATGACATATCTCTAATTCCCGAGCTACCGTCTTAAGTTTACGACCGTCTTTAATAACGGCATCAGCAGCCCGCTGCAAAAGCTCAATTGAAACCTTGCCCCGTTCGGTTTTTCGTTTATAGTTTCTCATCCTAAAACAAAGTTTCAATTTTATTATTTACGTGTTCGTTACGGGGCAGGTTGTTCCGCGGAACAACTAGCCCCCCACCAGAGGAACTTGGAACCTCAAATTCCATTTTCTAAAGTAACATCCAATTATGATAGAATACGTTTGGAAAAGCCAAAAACGATATTAAAAAGTTAATCACTGTAGTTTGCTCGACAGATAATAGCAAGTAACACACAAATAGCTAGAAAATTGATTGAAATAGACCAAAAAGTATGATGACGAAAAAATTTACTTACGTGATGTTTGAGTGTCACCAATCGACTACCACGCTAACACGCGGGCAGACTGTCACTAAAATGACTGACGCAATAGCGCGATGATATGACGTTTCGCGATGCACTTCACACTTATTGCTATCTCTTTTCTTCGCGGAGCTATTTCAATCGGAACAACCTGCCCCCGGCACTTCGAACCCCGGCCTCCACTACCTTTTATTATTCCGATTGAACAGACCCAAGTTGGTGAATCGAGTTTTATCTGAATACATAATTCTAAATGGAAAACGTACATCTTCTCTGTAATTAGTCAAAAACCAGTTGCAATAAGTTAATCTTCGGTTGTGGTCGTTACCGTAAAGATGTTGGTGTAGTTGGTACTTGAATGATCGATAATTATATCACACTCAGAAACAATTTGGCGAATTGACGCCATACAATTCACCTCAACATAGGCCAACACGTCTACTTCTTTTTCTTCACTGATGATGAAGTTATTGGCATTTTCTTCTGGTTCATTTCGCATTTTCCTTTGGAATTGGGAATCTGAGATGAATTCGAGCTGCATCAGTTGCATACTTTTTTGCTTCACCGTAAATTAGCAACATGTCAATTTTCTCGGTTCTAGTAATTTTCCATATCAAATTAAACAAACAAATACTGCAGTTTTCATTAATTTTGTTTAGGTAGTCCTAGCAACAGCTCCAATTTTATGTCACGGATAACTAGAATAACAGGACTGAGTGCATAAATATACCGTTATTTGTTATTAGGTATGATCGCTTCTTGCAATTATTCAGAAAAATAGTGTAAATAAAGTGAAAGTGTGTGGCATCAAATTATTCGTAAGAAAATGATCTTTCACAAAAAGCCGACAAAAAATTCATATTTGCGACTTTTAAATAATTATTAAAACGATGGTGAAGTCATAAGCCTCAAAGTCGTATTTTTCCAATGTTACTAGATCAAGAATGAAGCGATTCACGCGATCCATGGCATTCTAGAATGAAAAATAAAAATTGAAATAAAAATGACTGTATTTGTCAAATATCGACAAGTGAGGTGTTGTTGGATTCAGAATGTCATTCTCGTTCAAAATAAGTAAAAATATATTAATTCAAAAATCGAAAATTCGGGTCGTTTCCGGTCAAACCGGAAGCACGGCGAGGCAAGTAAATAAGTCAAAAAATGTAAATTGAACTATAATACACAACCCCCAAATTTCGTTCTTCTATCTTCAATAATAAAAAAGTTATAGGAGTGAGCCACCTTAGAGAATCTCCCGGTATGTGTAGAAAAAAAAACTATATATTTATTTTCAATTCTTTCATATTTATTCACATTTCCTAGATATTTTTTTTATTCGTGTAAAGTACTACAGCATTAGAAATGTGAGTTTTTATTAAATGTTATCATATATTTGTGAAGTATTCATTCACCTCAAATTCGAGTTTTGATTAGTTGTCGCTGCTACTTGGTTAATCACCTTCGCATGTAGGCTGGAATAATTCTTTTTTACTTCTCGCACCTGACACGAACGCACTAATGCTGTACCTTTTTTCACAGACTGATTCTCGGAAAAACAATGTGGCTTGTAATGGGTAAAAACCCAGTTGCAAGCACTTGCTCCATCACGAATATAAGACACTCTCCAACTTGACAATGAATTACATGTAAACACTACGATGACAGGGGAATCACATGTTCGCAGTGCAGTGCTCAGCCCTTTAATGCAGCCTTATGCGGACTCGTCTCAATCTGGTTTTTATTCATTACTAGCGCAATTTCCGAAACCGGGGCTCAATTTAATTCGAAGTTTATTTACTCCGGATCACAATACAACCGCAGTTTTGATGTTTGTAACAAAAAAATGTAAACTTTCGAACTTCAAAAAGACTCTATTCATCAAGGGGACAAATGCGGAAAAAATTGCACTACACGGACGAATTCGCCCGATGCCGCCACTGCGGCGCCACTTGAAAAGGTGCTCCAAGTCTATAACAAACTTTCGAAAGTGTTTTGAATTTGTTGTTATGGATACGTTTGTAATTATATTTCTCAATCTCACGTTATTCTTGAACGCGCATTTGAAATTATCTTCTGCTTCTGTGCACATGGTGGGCTGGTTCCGGAGAACCTGTGCACGTAGGCCTCTTTGCTTGGGCCCATTGTGCGCCCACGTGATCTGAGAATCAGCTGTGCATGCCGATTTCTCTGACGAAACTCAGCAGTTTCCTCAGCTGAATCTCTTTGACATCTTCTGGGTTCAAAATTTTGCTACCCAGGTTGATCTCCCTCTGGTGCACCAGAGCGGGGCACTCAGTAAGGATATACGACGATGTCTCGTCATCTTCCAGGCACCATCTGCATATGGGATCATCTGTGATCCCGATGAGTTCCATGTGCCTGTTCAGGTGATTGTGTCCCGTTAGGAGCCCAATCACAGTCCTGATATTCCGTCTGTTGAGTGACAGGATCTCTCTCTTTTTAAAATTGTAAAAGTGATTATGAGATTCTGGATCACAATCCGGCCCTCTCAACTAATATTCTATAATCGAGGGTATTTATGGCCGAATTTGGCATGTACAATGGATTGACCAGGTAGTTTTACTGCAGTTATTAAGGTGGAACCATTCATTGTGAAAAATACTTTAAATCAACATCGATATTTTTTAACGATAGAGGCATAAATTTAATATTCCTACAAACTTTTAGGTAGCAATGGTATTGAGTGTATCGGGAGCCTATCTTTTTTTTTTGTCTGAGGAGAAGTAATCTTGAAATCTTACATAAGACTCTGGACTTTCCAGAGTGCCGGATTCTTACCGACTAAAACCCCTCCTCTCGTCTACCTCACCACACCGGAATCCGCTTTCGCATTTCTTCAGTGTGGGAGCCTGTCGGAGGGAAGAATTGTGCAATATCAATATTGAAGACCTAAAAAATTTGCAATCATGTGAAAATTCCTGAGACGAAAACGCACGTGCAGCTTTAATTTACTGTTATAAATAAGCAATATGGAAAAATTCATTATTTGGAAATAATTGAAAAGTATAAACTTCGACCCGCCCATACTGCATCTTCACGATCGTTTTAAACTATCGAAATGGCAAATTTAGTAGTGGGTAAGGGTATGATAGGAAAATTCCCTATAAAAATTGCTAAATATTTAAAACTACAAAATTCAGTCAGTATACCGGCCATCCATTTAGGCGAACTTGGTGTTGATGTTTTGGGTGTATTTTAAGGATTTACAGGTTATGGAAGGTTTTGCAAAAGGTCATGACAGTTATAATTTTCAATGCAGTGTGTACCACTATGAAAAAATAACTTTTTGACACAATTTTAATAACTTATTTGTTGAATACGCATATCTGTCACATGAGTCATCGGAAAGCTCATTGTTAGATTTATAGACTTATTTTCTAGGAAACCTTGTCAAGAAATGTTTCCAAGATGTTTAGAATAACGGCTTACAGAAAATGCCTTTTTCGGGCTTGATCTGTGGTTTTTAGGCTTTTGACATTTTCCAACCTAAAAATGAAGAGAAATAATGAAGATAATCTGAACTTATCAGTTTGTCTCGACAAGATACCGCGTTCACCGAATCATTTTTTTTCTATATAAATATTCAATAAATCAATAACTTTTTGTATTCCGACTTTGATTAACGAATAATTAATAACCAAATTATTAATATTGCTGTTTCTGAGACTATATATAAGAATTCAAGTCAGATTTTTTTTCATGTGGTAACGGATGTCGTTCTATCTATTGACACTAATTAGAGATAACGATTTCCGCCAAGAAAAAAATACTGTTCTTGTCTCCATTTCTTCACTATGTTTTGAATATTCAGAGAAGTATCATTCATTTATTCATTAGATAATTTTTGGTATGCCAATTCAGAGTTCCTCACCAATTATTTTTTTGTGGACATATGAAAAACTAATTTATTTTTCCACTTGTCTAGAATAACTAAGCCACCACAGGTGGTGGAAGGTTAAAATTCTTTTATGTTTCACAAAACAAAGACAACTAATACAGTTCTTCGCGATACAATATGTTGTGATGCAAACATAAATCCTCTTCAGATTACATAAAAAGTGCCATTATGCTTGCAGATACATACACAAACAACCTTCTTCATCCGCATTCATCCATTTCCAATCCTCAAGAATCCATTTACTTATCACATGGCATCATCGAGTGTTTGCACAATATTTCTGCAATTATCCCGAAATATCTCCATCCCTACACAATCTGAATGAAATCTCTATTTTCCTCCGCTTTGAAAAAATATTTGTGCTAACTACATAACAAAATATAATCCATTTCTACCTGACTGAAGAAATATTCGGATGTTGGGAAAAGATCAAGAACGCTCGAGTGCTCCTTATCTTAAAAATTTTTGACAATTTCAAAATAA
This sequence comes from Gonioctena quinquepunctata, assembly GCA_018342105.1. NCBI lineage: Eukaryota > Metazoa > Arthropoda > Insecta > Coleoptera > Chrysomelidae > Gonioctena > Gonioctena quinquepunctata. The sequence continues at coordinate 669,865 of JAFIRS010000154.1, read as the reverse complement.
AGATGACACATGTTTATCTTGAGTATACAAAGGTCGCAGTAACATAATATTTTGTGTAATATTATGGCAGACAGGGGTGGTATTCAGGAGACGCAAAACCCCTAAAAGATTACCCGATATGTTTGTAGTGGCATTATTTTTTAAAATGTTCATCTATGCGCAAGGAATTGGATCTGATATTTCGTCTGTGGCCATAATAGAAATATTTTTCGGGATTTTATTGTTGTCTTTATTTCCAGCGGCATCTAGATATTTTTAGTTTACAAATACGGATTATCATATAGTATTACAAATTATTCGGGCTGCTGAGCTTACGACACATGTAAAAACATTCAATGGAAGTTCGAATGACAATACTTACTGAAATAATATTAAATTGAACAGAAAATGTGCGCAAACAGATTAATTTGCTGCTTAGTGAATTATTTTTGTTCAGCAACTACATTGGATCCAAGCTAAAATTTGATAGTGAAATTGTAAGTTGAAATAAATCTTATATAGATGCATCACTCAATTTGCTTGCCAAATTGGAGGTTTCCAAAAGCTTAAGCGATAAAACAGGTTGCAAAAATGACCATGAATTGTCATTGGTGCAAGCCCACATTTCTCTCAATCCCAAGAAACTATCTGTCATCAAATGAGAAAATTGTCTTATGGAATAAATCTTAATTCATACAAAATTTCACAAGATAAAATTTTCAAATCAGCCATACCTATCCCTTACCACTTAAAATTCCTATTGTGATTGCTAGAAATAATATTACTCCCATTACCAAGACATTTTCAGGTTAGCTACATTGAAATTTCTACCATTTTAAAATTTTATTTTCTCCAACTCGAAAGCATTTTTTTCTTTCAACCCGAACTCCAGGTCGTTATTATTTAAAAATGATTTCCTAAAAACATTGAAAGCGATCTTGAATCGTTCTATCTGGTACTCAGTTGAGGAATGTTATGTAAGAAATAAATAAATCGCTGGTTACTCAGAGTTCTCGGTAAGAATGAAAAAAATTAGCCATATTTGTAAAATTAAGTTTTTTTTGTCAATACTGAAATAACATAATATTGTTTATTTTCGAAAATTTACAAAGTGAGAATTTGAAAATAAACATGATAATACTGAAACTTGTGAGCTTGAAATTATATTTCAAGAGTGATAAGTTTAGTTCTAGTTATCTTGTCCATTCAGAGTGAATTTCATTATAGGTTTATTTGGTATAATTTATGAAAAAAAATTCATTATTTGCTGGGTTGTCAAATAGAGAGTAGTCTTTGTGGAATCATTGAGGAGATCATAATTTTTTACGCAAGATTGTTTGTCCACTGTTTGACATTGTATTTGAATGATTTGCAATTTTTTGCTATATATAATTTCAAAATATTGTTTTTTCACAGTTGGGTACGTTTCCAAATTCCTTTCAGTTCGAGTGCTGAATGGTGTTTTATTTTATTTTATGAGATTTATTTTATGTAAGGTTTTATTTAAGAAATATAGTTTTCTGAGAAAAGCAAGTCACTGGCACATCTCATATGTTTTTTATAAATGATTCCCAATATCCATTTTTGAAAGTAGTTGAAGTTGTGTGAGTTAGTTGTTGCAAAACCTTCCCAACCAGGATAATATATAAAAATGATGAGAATGGAAACATTCTCAATTGAATAATGAATAGAAATATTTTTCTGTGGATTAAAAAATCCACAATAAAAATTAAGTTATTTTTTGCGAATGTCTAACAGAAAGCAACTACTTCCCCGGCAAAATCCACGCTGGACATTGAAATACATGTGATAGATATTCTGAAAGGACCCTAACTCAAAAGAAAAAATCTGAAATTGAAAATTTGCATTTTCATTTAGATAATTGAATGAGGCAAAGAAGAATGTTTTCCAAACGAGAGTACTCACCAGAAATCATTTGTAATATTGACGCAAGAGAGGCATCGCATTCATTAGGTCTTCAATAATTTTGTCGACGAAAATCTATTTCACGCTTCCACGATCATCAGGAAGACCGGAAGAAACGGGAAACACATTTTCTAGAAGCAATCTCACTTTGCAAAGATGGAAAAAAGTTAGAAACATTTATTTTCGAGAGACACTTTGAAATTAGTGTTTTTTTGACATTAAAACCTGTCATGGGGTGCGATAGATTGATTTGTTTGAAAATATGACCAGGATGTTAATAAAATCAGTTGTGGAATCATCTGCGACTGAAAGATCTATCTTCCATCGTTCAAGATAACCTCTTGTGGGGTATTCATGTTGAAAAGGGAAACATTCTCAATTGAATATTGAATAGAAAGATTTTTCTGTGAATTGAGAAATCCACAATAAATATCTGAATGAAAATACAAACTTTCAATTTTAGAGTTTTTCTTTTGAGTTAGGGTCCTTTCAGAATATATATCAGATGTAGTTCAATATTCAGCGTGGCTTTAGCCGGGGAAGTAGTTGTTTTCTGTTAGTCATTCACAAAAAATAACTTCATTTTTATTGTGGATTTTTAAATTCACAGAAAAATCTTTCTATTCAATATTCAATTGAGAATGTTTCCCTTTTCAACATGAATACCCCACAAGAGGTTATCTCGCACGAAGGAAGATAGTGACTTAAGTTTATCTTTCAGTAGCAGATGATTCCATATCTGATTTCATGAACATTCTGTTCATATTTAAAAAAAATCAATAAAACTGATGTTTTATTATTTTTTTTTATGTTAACAAAATCTACTCATTATAAGCCCCTCAGTTAATTCCCCGTATTTTCGATGTGCTGATTCCATCTCAGATGTCTATTTTCAAGATACTTTGAATGTTTTTTCTTCAAAATATATCGATTTTTTGTCAATAAATATAGGTTATAAAATAAAAATAATATTTATTGTCGTAGGCGAATCAGGCTAAATTTCACAAAAAATATTTTTATTTGCAATTCCCAAACATTTTCGGTCATACGACAATTCTGAAAAGGTTATAGGAAATATTATATTGGATGAAGATTCTGTGATACAAAAAATAAATTGTGCGAAATTGTCGAAATTGAAATTACTTACTTGTCAGAATTTTTTCAAAGTATGTAACTGTAGAAAATGAACTTATTTTGAGAAACATTATAAATATAGAAAATTATGATTTTATGAGGACATGTCAAAATTGCAACGAAGAAAACGTGATCAAGAAACGTGAACTCGCAAGTTGTCAATTCAACAAATGAATAAGAAGGGGGCACATGTCAATTAAGAAAGAATCGAAAAGCGCCAAATTCAAAAAAAAATCATGTGTGATCAGGGGAACCCCGCATTTTCTTCAACTCCGAATTCAATTCGATATGGAGATTTAGATTGTTAATATTTGTATATTTTGGTCACGTAAGGAAAAGGCGTTGCGCTCCCTCTACGGTTCCAAACGATCACATAAATCTATTGATATCGATGTAGCAGAATATGTTGCCATCGATCTCATGTATCCACCATTTTGTGTTTCTTTTTTCTCAATATTTTTCCCTTCGAAAGTTGACGTTTTCTATTCCATCACATTTAATTGTCATTATACCCTGCAATACTATACCCATATATCCTTTTTGGAACGTAGTTCCTTATCGCGCGTTGCGAAAGAGGGCTAGACGGAATAAGTTAAGACCAAAAGTTGTAACGACACTTTTTGCTGTAGTTGTAAACCGTGCGGCGTGCGCGTGTTTCTCTGTCTGTCTCTCTCTCTCTCTCATAGAAAGCAAGCCAGTTATTTTCGTTTCGTCTTTCTATTTCGCATTGAACAGTGTGGTGTCGCGACGATTATTTTTGTTGAGTGTATACAGGTTTTTTGTACATAATAAATAATAATAAAAAATAATAACAATAATGAATCCTGACAGTGTTTCTGCACAAGTTCCGGATATTGCATTGAACAGTGTGGTGTCGCGACGATTATTTTTGTTGAGTGTATACAGGTTTTCTGTACATAATAAATAATAAAAAATAATAACAATAATGAATCCTGACAGTGTTTCTGCACAAGTTCCGGATATTGCTGATGGAGTTAGGTAAGTAGAGATTTTATACAGACAATAATGAATGCTTATGTATTTTTAGCAAGTACGCATTATTACCTCTCTTTACTATTGTGCTAACCAAGTCATACGCGTTATAATCTCTCCATTATTGTGTGTTTAGCAAGTGTACGCGTCATAACTTTAATAAATTTAAAAGCAAATAAATATTTTAATATTACAATATCAATGCGTATGTACTAAAATTGAGCCTACTGATTAAGTTTATATTACATTATAATAATAATAAATTAATAATAAAAAAAAAGTTATGATAACTTAAAAAAAAATTATTACAATTCCTTCACTAATTAATCGAAAGGAACTACGTTCCATCCGGGTGTCCCTTGACACCTCTCAACTTTTTCAAACTCCTCCGCCATAGTAAAAGGTATTTTATTCCTGATAATACTATTCGTTATATTATATCAAATTGACATGCCACATATTCAATGTAAACCATTAATCCAACTTCGATATACAGAAAACATAAGAAATTATGTCCAAAAAATGATATACTCGTCTAACCAAAGGTTATATAGAAAAAATAAAAGAAACAAAAATATCTTCCACGTATTACCACTCAACGATAATATCCGACTTGTATTCGCATATCATGTATCATTTTAAATTTCCCGCAAGCAGAACAACAATTCGGATGGTTTCGTACACCTTTGGAATTATATGAGCAAGGGCTAGACGCTTGTCATACAGACTCGCATATAATAGAAAGAGACAGAGAGAGAGAGAGAGAGAGAGAGAGAGAGAGAAAGTCGCATAAAGGGGGAATAACGCTTTTTTCTTACGTGACGATTTCTACCAGTCAACTCCTACCGCACGCCGTGTATAGCAACTTCGTTCCAAAAATACCAAAGAAGTGGGAGTGAATTTAGATGAAGTAGGATGGGCAGAAAAGGAACAATTCTATTTATATTAATGCGATTTGAAAATAGGATTGAATATGGTCTGGTTTAACCATTTGAGTTGCAGAAGTCTGGGAAACATTTTAACTGAAAATTTACTAGTGTTTCAATGAACTGTCATTAACTAGTAAAAAAAATATTTTTTTGTCACCTGGTTAATTTTTTTTGAGGTGGGAAATGATTATCCCAAAGAACTTTCAGTGGGACGACTATCCCTACAAGTTTACTGGGAGAATAATTTCCCATTTGCATGAAATATAAAACAGATTATCAACTAAAGTGTCTTATCAATGTTTTTTTATTATAAAAGTGCAAAATGTTTATCAAACACTTAACTAAACCCTTATTTTTACATAAAAGCATAAAACAACTTACGTAAGATTCATATAATCAAAGTAAAGTACAAGACAAAACAAAACAATTTTTACACAGACCGAATTTTCTGTAAAATAAAATTTTCGGCGGAATCGTTTTCGTCTTCGTAATCCGGGTCTGCAATCGAATCATATGAATCTTCCGAAAAAGTTTGATGGGTGTTTGTTTTTTTTTTGAGACGTTCGGGTCGTGAAAAACTGTGTTTTGTGTAGATGTAGATGGCATATTTAGTATTTCTGGAGAGAAAACTGGAGCAAAATCTGTGCTACTTGTATTAAATGAGACATGTTCAGATTCTTGTTTATATTCAGGTTCAGTAGGAAATTGTTTATCATGTTCTGAAATGAGTGGTAAACTTTTTGCCTAGTTTCTGAGAGAATTTCTACTCATTGACTCTGGCATGTTATCTTCCCCATCTGAAACACCCTCACATTCAGCATCAATAGCCATATCTTTCTTCATTGATCAGCTCTTTGCCTGACAAATATTTGGGCTGCCACATATTGACTATATTACATGGAACGAAAATCGCACACATTTACACTGCAAAAAAAATCAAACAAAATGAGATTTTGCATGTAATTCCAGCCCAGCCAAGTATCAGATACGTGAAATAATTTTTTCCCACAGTTTATATATTGACTGGCATATACATCAAATATTACCTTTTTTAGTCATAATTCAACGACCAAAAAACCAAGTATAAAATGTACAAATTCTAACCTCAAATTATTGTTTTCATAATTTTACGTATATACTGTGGCTGAATATCAAAACTATTTAAAACAAATACACTACAATTTGTGACTAATAAGTACTCACATTTTTTTTGGTAATATTTATTTCTATTTTTTATCAAAAATTAATTTATAATTATATATTAATTTATATTAATATTAATTATACAGAGTGGCCACTTTTTTAATGGGATTGTATTGGTAACTTTTAAACCATAAGAGTTAGAAGGTCGGTCAAATGGAGAAAAAGTTGCATTCATAGAAGCATTGTCAAGCAGTTCGAACAAATCGAGATTATCAGGGCCGGTTATTGAGATATCATAAGGAAAGTAAATTCTGTCATTTTGATTTTTCTTTTTTCCCACTTTATTTAAAATATTATCAAAAAATGTCACGAGAGTTTTTTTTCGACAGTAAATTATCCTCGGCTTGACATAATCAGATTTCGTATCCAACGTTTCGTACGCTCTGGGCCACCCTCAACCTCATTTTTTTCAATACGGACCTGCATATTTTATGACACTTTTCGAAATAACTTTCAACTCTGAATTCAACGATATATCATACAATGTCATTTAAAGTTGATTTTCAGGTGATTTTGACCCTTATCCAAATTTCTTTGGGTCGGATCTGTATTACATTTAGGTACCTTTAGTTTAATAAACAACATGCAATACATTTCGATAAGAAAATCAACTTACTCATCTTCAACTGGATGGAACGTAACAGAATCAAAGCAAGAAACAAGTAATAATTATAAACAAATTTCAAGAGGTGAAAAACCTAATTCATAATAATTAAACGAAACTATCATTTAATGAAAGAAAAATCAAATGATTATTCGAAAGTAAATGATGAACATTAATGAAGTAAGTGTTCGAAATGTCCACCATTTTGTAAAATGCACTTTGCTGTTCTGGAACCCATACTTCTTAGATATTTGCTTATTTTGTCTCCTTGAATACCTTCCAATACATTCTCAATCTTCTCGCGAGGAATCATTATTGTTGGATTTGTCAACAAATTACAGAATCGAACTTTATTTTGAGATCATTACGATATAATTTTTGCAAGGCTTGGTATTCAAATTTAAAATCATTGTATTCGCGTCTCTTGACTATTTTATTAACAGCAGTTTTTGATAAATTGCATTCACTGGCCACAGTTCTCGATTTTTCTCTGGGTTCAATTGAATTTGGGTCAGAACACTGATATCGTTGATATACTTGTTTTTTCTTACATACACACAACTATAGGTTTATTGAATGTATTATTTTCAAGTAGTAGGCCGTGGATAAAAAAGAACATAACAAGAAATGACATATTATTTGTCACTTCGTTTATTATTGTGTCACAAGAACTTGTCATTAAATACTTTTCTGAGTAATTTCAATTTAACTTATTCGATATGGTAAGATACACAAATGAAGAGAAGAGAGATATATACGAAGTGTACATAAAACTAGATATAAATTCGTTCAAAGCACAACAAAGGTATGGTGAATTATATCCTGAAAGAACAACACCAAATATTAAAATGTTTCGACGTTTATCTACAACGTTACTTGCACATAATTCATTCATCAAACCTAGAGGTCCTTATGTACGACGAAACGAGCCTATCAATGACATCAATGTTCTGGCCCAAATTCGAATGAATCCAGGAAAAGGATCGAGAACTATGGCCAGTGAATGCAATTTATTGAAAAGTGCTGTTAATAAAATACTCAAGAGACACGGATACCATGACTATAAATACCAAGCCGTGCAAAAACTATATCGCAATGATCCTGAGAGAAGGTTGCAATTCTGTAATTGGTTTCAACGGAAGGTGCGGAATAACAACAATTTTGCGCACAATATCATTTGGGGACACGAAACGACATTCACAAATTCTGGCATGTTCAATCGAAGGAACAAACATTTTTATGCCACAGAAAATCCTCACTTAATTCATGAAGTTAGACATCAATATCGTTTTTCTTTGAACATATGGTGCGGTTTGTTGAATAATAAATTACTGGGACCCTATTTTATTGACGGCAACCTAACCGGAGCAAAATATGTAGAAATTATAGAAGAAATGTTGGATGATCTTCCTATACGGTATCGGCGTAATAGTCCATGGTTCCAACAAGACGGATGTGGTCCACACAACTCAAGAATAGTCACAGACTATCTAAATCGAACTTTTCCCGATTCATGGATTGGAACAAGTCCAGTAGCATGGCCTGCCAGATCTCCGGATTTGAATCCACTGGATTTTTATTTGTGGGGATATCTCAAAAATGAAATTTATGATACTACGAACCCGACAATAGAGATTCTTCGCGAGAAGATTGAGAAATTATTGGAAGGTATTCAAGGAGACAAAATAAGCAAATGTATAAGAAGTATGGGTTCCAGAACCGCAAAGTGCATTTTATAAAATGGTGGACATTCCGAACACTTACTTCATTGATGTTCATCATTTACTTTCGAATAATCATTTGATTTTTCTTTCATTAAATGATAGTTTCGTTTAATTATTATGAATTAGGTTTTTCACCTCTTGAAATTTGTAAATAATTATTACTTGTTTCTTGCTTTGATTCTGTTACGTTCCATTCAGTTGAAGATGAGTAAGTTGATTTTCTTATCGAAATGTATTGCATGTTGTTAATTAAAGTAAAGGTACCTAAATGTAATACAGATCCGACCCAAAGAAATTTGGATAAGGGTCAAAATCACCTGAAAATCAACTTTGAATGACATTGTTTGATATATCGTTGAATTCAGCGTTAAAAGTTATTTCGAAAAGTGTCATAAAATATGCAGGTCCGTATTGAAAAAAATGAGGTTGAGGGTGGCCCAGAGCGTACGAAACGTTGGATACAAAATCTGATTATGTCAGATTGAGGATAATTTACTGTCGAATAAAAAACTCCTGTGACATTTTTTGATAATATTCGAAATAAAGTAGGAAAAAAAGAAAAATCAAAATGACAGAATTTACTTTTCTTATGATATCTCAATAACCGGCCCTGATAATCTCGATTTGTTTGAACTGCTTGACAATGCTTCTATGAATGCAACTTTTTCTCCATTTGACCGACCTTCTAACTCTTATGGTTTAAAAGTTACCAATACAATCCCATTAAAAAAGTGGCCACTCTGTATATTAATTATATCAAAAATATAGACCAAACAACTTTTTTTTAAATGTATGCTTTCTGATAAACCATTGGGATAATAATTTCCCTGCAAATAGTTCTGTGCTAGAACGGCGCTTCCTCTATGCATAATGATGTATATTACTACTATCTTGTGATGATGTTTTCACAGGAAAACAGCGGGCTGCATTAGATATGGTGGGAAAATATTATCCCAGTAAAACTTAAAGGGTTAAATGATTCTTAGTATTTACAAAGCTTTTATTCCTAGACCTTTCTCTAGATATTTCCAAATCCTCTAACAAATCAAGTTTGAGGTTATTATTGGTGATACTATGTAAAATTTTGAAACCGTTATTGCTACCAATAGTGTGTTCCTGATCTTTCAAATGGCTGCAAAAACCAGAAGTAGGAGGTCTATCGATGTGTTCCTTGATTCCAGTAGATATTTTCGTATTCGTTTTTCCAATATAAGTTGCATTGCAGTTGTCTCACAAAAGCTTGTAAATTCCGCTTTTATCAAAGGATTGATTTTATCTTTAGTGTTCACTAATAATGCAGGATATTGCAAGTTTTAAAGGATATTTTAATGTCAAATTTTTTATAGAAGAGTTTGAAATAGATGAGGAAATATCATTGACAAATATTTGTTTGTGGATTATATAATAAGCCATGTTTCTTTCTCTTTTCAAAGATATTTTATCAATCAGCATAGCAACAATTTTAGGATTATAACCTTTATTGAGTGCAAGTTGTTTGAGAATGTCCACTATATGAGAGATCCTAGATTAGTTGAATGATTGTAGTAGGATATAAATAAGGGTGATATGATTTCGTGTTGAGTTTGATCCAGTTACTAAACTGAAGTTTAGCATAATGTACCATGGGCTACGTATGAAGTGAATAAGAGTGGCCTGAGTACTGTTCCCTGTGGTATTCCGTGGGTGACGATTCTCGGACTTCTTATTCCTTCAATTTCAATAGTAGACAATAAATATTGCCATTTGTTCTCAACAACATTTTATTCTTGGCGGGAAATAGAGTTGCCATCTGTTTTGAATTGACACTTTTTGTGGCGATATTTATTACACTATTTCGTAGAATTTCGTCCATCTCTTGGGAATTCAAACCATAAATGACATAATATTACCATCTGGAAAGTGTCCAGGAGAAAGTTATATTTAAATTTGGTATTTTTATTCATTTATTTATTTAGTTTGCGCAATATTTGTTTCACTCAGATCATTGTCTAATTTTAAATGTAGTGATTTATTTCACTCAAATATTGAGTTTATTTCAAATTGGGTCATATTCTTTCCAATCCAATAGACGAAAATTTCTTTCATAGATAATGGAAGCAGATTCATAATTTCCGACCCCAAAAAACCCGACATGCCAATTTTGAATCGAATCGGGCCACAATTACAAAACTCGTCCGCCATTTTGAATTTGTGAATTTCGATAAAAAATTAAAAATCTATGACCCCGAAAACCCACACATACCAATTTTGAATAGAATCGGACCACAAACACAGAGATCATCGGCCATCTTGGAGCCGCCATTTTGATATTATGAATTTTGAGGAAAAATTCATAATCTTCGGCCCTGAAAACCCCCACATTGAATCGAATCTCGTCTCGTCTCTAACAAAAATTTCATGAGCCGCCATTTTAATTTCATGAATCTCCGACTTCGAAAACCCCCACATACAAATTTTGAATAGAATCGTACCATAATCACAAAACTCGTCCGCCATCTTGGAGCCACCATTTTGTTTTTTCTCAAACAAACATTCCGTAATGCAGTGTCACCGGAATCAAGAACACCTTCCAAATTTCATCTCAATCGGATGTCGGCAAGTGTTCCAAAAATGGATTACAAATTTTGAACCTGACAGAATGACATACGAACGAAGCAAGTTAAATATAAAAGCTTGTAAATAAATAAAAAAGCTTGTAATAAAAAGAAGCAGTTTGAATTATTTATTGGGAGTCAATTTAGCGTGATCGCTGTACTGTTTACGGTTGTTATGGATTTTATGTATAGTAACGCGACTTGTTCTGACTATTATCGATATTAATGACTGTTGGTTTAAATTATCCTATAGAATATGTGATTTTAATATAATTAACGAAAATAGATGCTTTGCCAGAAAAAGTAGTAATTGAAGCTGCAGATGCGGTGAACAGTTTATTGCCGCAGAAATCGTGCCAAAAGTTAAATGTTATTGTAGTGTCTGAAAAGGTACTGTTAGCCTACTTTTCTGGAAAATCAAAGCAAAGCAAATCATCTCTACTCCATGTTGAAGGCAACACTTCTGGTGAAAAAGAACTGTGACATTTCAAAGTAGGTCTTTATTTAATGTTTTACTAAGTTGCTAATGATAATTAATTTAACAGATATTCTAAACTAGTACAATTACTTCAAATATCCAACTAATGGATAGAAGCCAAAGAAGCCAAAGAAGCCGAAGGTATTTGAACGATAAGATATTCTTTGTTTTTTTAAAGAAGCTTGGGATGACACCTATCTTTTACTTGAGTGCCCTCCCCCCCCCCAGTGCAAGTAAAGTAATCGTGCGAAAAAAAAATAATGATCGGCGGATATATCCGTTCTGAGGTCCCCCGAGACGATTGGAACCATTTCGAGAGTCTGTCTGTCTGTCCGTAATCTTCCACGATAACTGCCGAACCGTTTGGTTAAGGACCGCTCCATTGACTAGGGTCAAATATCTCACTTGGTCAATTGATCGGTAAATTGGCTGATCAAATTGACTTCGTACAGCCCTAAAAATATTTTTTCAATGTTTTATTTCAAAACAACCCTATTCTCCTGAGACCCGTGCCGGTCAAGTTCTGGGGTGTCCCACAGCTGATTATATTTTTGAATGTAATATTTCGTAAATTTGTCGAAATGAGCAATGTATTGAATTTTTTTAATTATTTACAGGTGGCTGTTATAGTGGGATTGTATGAAGTGTGTCGATCTGATGAATTATATAAATTGCAAGTTTGTAATGTGGAAGATTGAGGATCGGTTATAATTGTTTAACTTGTTTATACCAGAACAAATAGGATCGTTCTTTCGAAACGAGGGACAAAAAAGATGAAGTGAGTGTTCTTGAATATATAAGAAAATATATGGACATAAGAAGTTTTTTATCAATTACCGATTGAAAAAATGTATTGTCCAGCCTGTGGGAATAAATACCTCCTATAAAGTTCCCAAGACCATTCCATTTCCGTCGTTCTTCAGTTACGATGCTGGCAAATGCTGCTGTTGATTTGGTAACTATGGAACGCGTGGGCGGATGGAAATCATCATCTGAGGCCGTGACCTATATAGAAGAATATGTTTCTAAGAAGATTGATGTATCCAAACAAATATGTACTTGTTAGCACGGAAGCAAATAATTCATCTCATACCAATCTAACCACTTCATCTAGTTCGACCTTTCCATAATCTTGAGAGAAAGGTGTTCCCACTATAAATATTTTCATTTATCAAAATTGTACGTTTAATATTCAAATAAATTCGAAGCGCCAAGCATGAATTATATAATTATGACAGTTATTATTCATATTAGGTATATTTTTAGTTTTGAAATAAATGAGTGGGTAAACATTGTTTGATTTCACTACTTCAAATAAAATGTTACTTTGACAACGAATTTTGAATCGATAAAATGATAGTTTACTATTCGTAATAGAATAATAGTTATTTATTATACAAGGGAAAAAAGTATTAGATTTTATCTCGAGGTTGTGTTGTCTCCCGATGCGAAGCGGTGGAAGACAAAAAAACGAGAGCTAAAATCTAATATTTTTCCCGTGTATAATACACGGCGGGGAAAAACACCGATTTAATATTGAAAAAACATATTATTTACAATATATTAAAGTCTGAAAATTATCGATATGAAATTTGAATTTTTAAACTGATAGGCTGTTGTACTTATAGCGACAATTAGACCTGCGTTGGCTAAGGAAACCTTTAAAGTAATCAAATATCTGTCAATTCAATTATGTGATTTGATTTAAAAATTGCTTACTTAGTGGTTGTTTAGTAGTTATTTTAAATAATATAAAGTTAAGAAATGTCTGATTCCGAGTTTTCTCTGACTCCACCGGAGTTAGTAGATGTAACGAAAGTAGCGTTACAAAAAGTATTGCCAGCTAAATCGCGGAAAATTTAGAAACCGCGTATTCAAGATTCATGGAATGGGAGATAAAAAAGATGTGCAGTTCTTTCTCGGAGACGGTGTTATTGGCTTATTTTTCGGAACTGGTACAACAACAAAAGCCATCAACAGTGTGGTCGAATTATTCAATGATTAAAAGTATGTTATAGTCCAATAATAATATAGACATTTCAAAATATTTCAACCTAATTACATTTCTGAAACAAAATGGCAAAGGTTACACGCCCAAGAAAGCTGCGATTTAGTGATTTTTAAATAATGCTCCCAGTGAAGTTTACCAAGGTTGTTGCTGTATTTGGGAATGGAGGAGCTTGTCGAATTTGTGAAATCAGCCAGGTAACATTGTATGATATTGAAGATTCGGGAACGTAATTAAATTTTACCGAATGTACATAGCCCTTTGTCCAGCAGCAGCAAAGGATCGCCGCCTGTTTTATGCATATCGCAATGGAAAATGTATCAATCAGGTTGTGGGTAAAAATCAGTTTTATAAGGTACCTGAAACAGTAGCAAATTTTCTTCAACTTGAAAATTCTAACTCATATACAGGTCATTCATTTCGAAGATCATCTGCTACACTTTTAGTTGAATCTGGGGGAGACTTGATGACACTAAAGAAACATGGCGGTTGGAGGTCATCAACGGTCGCTGAAGGGTATGTTGATGAATCGGTAGCACACAGGACATAAATAGCTAAAAAGTGTTTAGAACGTGTGGCAGTGCTGAAATAATACCCGATTTGCGACCAGGTACATCAACGGCAATTGTGTCCATGGCAGAAAAAAATATAATTTCAACACAAGAAAATTCGACTAATGTACCGAATAGCTCAAGGAACATGTCATTCATGCAATGCACATTTAATAATTGTACTTTCGATATAAAGGAAATGTAACTTTTGTATAATAAAATATTCTAAAATTAAATATCTACCTTTACTTACGTGTATATATATCTGGGAAAATAGTACTCACTTTTTGCCCGGGAAAAAAAGTAATTTCATAGAAAGTGATATTTTGTTACCTGTCAACAGAGATAAAATGTCAAACTTTTTTCCCGTCACAGAAAAAAGAGTTTTTATATAGTCCTGACTTTTTGGCAGAAATTGTATAAAAAGATCATATGTGAAACCGAACACTGTATGAAATCTCGGTTTCAAATTCATATATCCCCTAAAGGAATAAAAAACCATAATATCATAATCGCCTTTTATATTCCGGGCTGAACCGCCCAGTACGTCTCTGAGATGTACCAACCAAAACAAAAAAAAAGGATGAATCAGTGATTAAGGCAGCGTTTTTTATTATCCTGTATCTCAAGAGCATGTGAGCTGAAAGTTTAAATCTCCGGAGAGCAGGTGCTGGGCTCTTTAAAAATGGCCGCCTTATAGGGCATTCTACTTTTGTTCTTCTTTCAGTGACTATGCCCGTTACGACGTTTTTTTTTCGAATCTTCAATAGGAAGAAGTTTATTCTTGTTGGGGAATGAAGTAGATGCAACAACAGGTGGTTCGGTTCTTTTTTTATAACCTCCAGATAAAGAGTATGTATAAAATTATCATGAACTGGTTGTTATAAAATATTCTATATAAATAAATGAAAAAAGTTAACGAGCACCCATTAAAATGTAGCAAAGAGGCAAAATACCTAGGGGGTCCTCGATATGATAGAGGCCGATATAAATATCTGAGGGAAAATATTGGAAATATTTATATAAATGTAATTTCCACGAATTCATTCATTTATTTATATGTAATCTACAGAATATACATTCCATTAATCGATTACAATTCTAACAAATAATACATGTAGTGAGCAATATAAGTAATGAAAAAATAATAATAAGTACCTATATTGTGGCAGTCTCTACGGATTTTAATTAACATAAACGTTTTATCAATAGCTGACTAATTAGAGAAGTATGTTTTTCCCATAATGTCAAAAGACTTCGTTTCTGGATAAAGAGATTGTGGTAGAGTTTAAATTACTCATACCCTGAGCCAGTTTGTAGAGGTGCGTTTTTGTGCAGATTGGATTTGTATATATAGCCTACAGTGTGCTTGATAAATTGCCAATGTGAGAGTCTGCGATTATTAGTAGATTAATTTTCCTAGGAGATTCGATTCACTCAATAATTTATTCATAAATAGTGCGGACGCAATTTCTCGGTGTTGCTCCAATTTTATGAAATTAAATTATTTCAGAAATATTATGTAAGGTAGATCACAGCAGTAAACTTTTTTTTAACTTCCTCAATTTTATTTTTATATTTTTTGTAGTGTGGTCTTATAAGCTTTTTTTGTTATTGTGTTCACATGATAGTTCAACCAGAATATTATTGTTTATATTGATTTTCTCGAAAAAGATACTGAGACACACTTCCTTATGTTTGGAGGTAGTTTGTTGCTTTCTGCACCTAAATTGGTGCCCTAAGATACACCTGAACAAGTGTTGAATTTTTCCGAGCGACCCCCCTTTAAGACCACATATTGCTGACGGCCCTTCAAATGAAATATGCACAGTTCAAACATTTCCAATGAAAACCCAAGCTTACAAAAACGTTTGAGCAAAATATCGTGGTCGACCTTGTCAAATGCTTTTGAGAAATCTGTATATATAACATTCAATTGTCCAGCTAGGTCTCTCAGAAAATTGAATAAGGTTGGTTACTGTCGATGTTTGCGATGTAAAGCCACATTGATTATTTAAAAAATGGGGTCCAAAAAATTCCACAATTTTTAGATATATATATAATCGATTCAAATACCTTACTGGGTACACAAATTAACGCAACAGGTCTCTAATTGGTTATCTGACTTTTATCTTCACTTTTCAGTATAGGGCAAACTTTGCTCAATTTATATGATTCGGGGTGTCTAAATGAGATTAAATATAATTGCTAGGGGCTTCAAGAAAAAATCCGCACTTCCTTTTATGAATATTATCAGGCCCTAATGACTTTTTGGGTTTCAAGCGTTTCATGGCAAGCAATATTTATTCATCAGATATGGCTCCTCACTTGAATCTGCAAATTCAGTCGCCATTGTAAATCATTGCGCCACTTAGTGTCGGAATTTTTTTCACAGATTTCAATTATTTCCAAAATTGTGAGGGTCCCTCGTGTATACAACCTTCCATTTCCTTAACGTACTCTAAATGTGCCTCAATAACATCACGTTTAATCTTTGACATGTGTGATATTTCGGCAAATGCAACCTTTTCATTTGAATCGGATTGTTGTTTTCGCATAACCTAGTGCTTCCAAAGTCTAAAATTAATCATTACAATTTTTGTTTTTATGTTTCAATTCAAATCCGAAAGTAGTGTGTTCCAACTACTTCATTTCAATTTTCTGAGTCTGTGTGTCTGTTCTCCGATTGCAGATGCGTATTCAAGATTTCTTACGAGGGAGTATTTTTTTTTTATGTTAGACAGATGTCACGAAAAACGCTGCAAAAAATTTCCTTTATAGAATTTTTCACGCAGTACGACTATTTAAAAAAAAATTTTTGGAATCATGTTGAAATTTCGATGAAAAGTAATTTTTTTTTAATATCGATTATATGTATTTTATTAATAAGGTAACTGAGTTGCTTTCACACACGCTTTATTAGCTTTAGGTACCTGTATGCATGCATGTAACGGAAACTTTGAAATTAACTTTCTCCCACTTCCAGACGTCCGTATCATTTGAAATTTTGCACACGTTTTAAGAACCGATAACAATAATATAAATAAATTCATAGCCAAGATCGCCGGAAAAAAATTATTTACATTAGAAAGATTTGGTGAGTGCCTTCGTTTGGTCTCAGCACTTTCACCAAAAGTTAGGAAAAACTGAAATCACATGTATAATCAATCGAAGAGTTTTACTTCCGTAGTCGGAAAGTTTAAAAGTTTTGTAGTAAGATAAACTAAAAAGTTGAAAATGAATTTATAATAATAATAAATGAAAAAAGTTTTTGGTGCGATATGAACTAAAAAGTTAAAAATAATAAGAATAAAGTCATTGACTAAAAAGTTTCCTCTTATGTGAAAACGTGTGGGATGATCCTAAATTACTTTTCATAATGAGTGTACCTTTACGAATAGCTAGCGATAAAACTGATGCACCCCACGCTTTTTTATATAAGAAGAATTTGTTTGGTCAATGACTTTATTCTTATTATTTTTAACGTTTCAGTCCATATTGCTATGTGATCGTGTTTTTTAGTTTTTTTAAACTATAAATTTATTTTAATTGGGAGTGGTAGATGCGTGCGCGTGGCAAAAGCAATCCCAAGCATCATCATAGTTACGGAAACTGAAACTGCAACTTTGACTCGGTGGTTATTACGTAATCACCACCAAATCTATCTCTATAAGAATAACTAAAATTTTATATTTATATGGTTGTAGTCACGTAATTCCCATCTATGGTAGCCAATCTACAGTTCTATAACATGTTAGTTTCAATTGAGGTGTCTTAAACATTATGGCCACTAGGCAGAATCACCCTACAGGTTTTCCAACTTGAAGGTATGAAATAACCAAACTTGAAGGTATGCGGTAACCATCCTTTACCACTTAAGTATCACTTAGAAGTCACAATCACTTTCAATAGAGTATGACAGTTTCAGTGACGATTCAGTAACTTTCATCAAACATTCATGTACCAAACCCTCGATTGTGATATCTGGTGATGGTCGCCACTCTCTTGCTATCTCCATAAGTGATTGCCATAGTTCGCATTAAATAAAAGTCACTACAAAGTTACAATTACCTGCAAAATTCACCATCAAGTGGATAGCTACCGCGCGATGACGAAAGCTAACCTAACTTTTCTAAAATTATTTTATTGTGCCTCACAAAACGTTTGTTTTACATGGTTACGTGGAACCTGAATGATATTCATTCAAAATGAAATGGGTTGTGCGTTTTCAATAAAAAAAATGTCTTTATTTTGTATAAAAAGGTTAATTTGAATAGATCGGATCTCTGACTTGTGCGCCTGCTTAATATTCATACCTTAATTGTTATTTCATCATTTTGCATTAATGTCGTCATTTTCAAAACTTGTTGATTGATAATTGTTACTAGATACTTTATGATTGTTAATTGGAGCTGCATAAATTCACCATACTTCATACATGTTCTTTTTTAACAATCAAAAGACACGTACCCGCAATTTCGAGGTTATATTTTCGAAGTGGCAGGTTATAATAGTCGCGACGTGTTCGCCACCTTCAAGGGTATAAGACCTATTGTAATTTTCAAGTTATAACGTTGAAGTGGTGAGTTACGGGCCTGCAACGTGAGCGCCACTTTCTAGTGGTGGAAAAGCTAATAAGTTAGTTCTGTTATATGGCTGAACTACGGGGTGTTGTGATTTAACCCACCACACCTGTAATACCAGACATTATTCGTTAGGTTGGAAAAACAGTATTAAGAGCAATCGACTGTCTGAAGAGGGTCGATACTGAAACTAGGTCTGGAGCGGCTCAGAACTGGTTCATATCTCTCAAATACTGGAACATGGGCTGTTTATTCAGGAAATACTACCGTTCAGAAAGATTCGAAAGGTTATTCTAATTAATTCGTCCGGTATATTCGTATACAGATAAGGTTTTTCTAAGTGATCGTGAACCATTGAAATTGCGGAATCCCGTTATTATCTCTGTTTTGGAAGCTTTGACAATTTGTGGAAACTATACTGTTCACTCCTGTTTTTACTAGGAGCTTCAATACTTGATTTGAATGGGCTGCGTTTCTATATTTGCTGAAGTTAACTATACTGATTGGGAAACTCTCATTATTATTGTAAGATACTGTAATTCGACTGACTTTTATACCGCACTTTTGAGAATGACATGTTAGTATTGCTTTACTCGAGATGGTTTTTACACGTGGAAAGATTTTATTTCTCGTGGCATTTTTCACTGGTACTAATATGAATGCATACTATATTTCTTCTCGTATGATATACGTGATTATTCCACGGACTACCGTTCTGAACTAACTTAACTCTTTCGGCTCCCGTTGCCTTTTATAATATCTTCGATCGGAAACTGGGGCGGGACTTAGTGTGTTTTATGAGTAGTTGACGAGGTGACATCGTAAAACTGATAAGGGTCTTGTTTTTCTAACCCGTTCTCGCTTATCTTATGTTATAATTGGATAATATTTTACTGCATGACAGGTATTTACGGTAGCTGTCGGGTAATCTTTGAAATAATGACCAACAAGTGTGTTTATGAACTTCTCGGTGGCGTTTCCCGGTGATTTATGAATTAGATACGGCCATTAATGATGTGGGCTGGTGTGACTGTCGTTTATCGGGATTTTTTAATGGCCCTGTTTGTGTTATCGACTTTGGACGGGTGCTAGAATTATGGTAGTAAATAAAACTGATTTTCTTATCTCGCTGTGACTGTAACGGGTAGCAATAAAAAAACTTTGTTTTGCTCTCCTAGATGAGTCATGTAAGCATTCGGTATACAATGGTTACGTCTTGGTAATTATCTTTAAATGCATTTCTGTAATTACAGGGCATAACAGTTCCACTGATCTCTTTAAGATGAGAGGAAGTGAAAAGTGGTATATCTTCAGTTTCTACCACTTCAAAGTTATAATTTCCAATATTTACAGGAATATCCTGGGTCGCCATTATTAGAGATATGAACGAAACATTCAATAAAGATTTATTTTTCAGTACTGCATCAATCGTAATAATTTGCACGTAAGTATTGGTTTCAAGTACCAAAGATTGATTAAAAAAAATTGAGGGACTTAAGTACATCATTTCAGAAGCAAGTTATTTCAAAAATTATAATGTTTTCCTTGAATAAAGAGTATTCAGATGACGCGTGCTCACAATCGAGCTACAACAACCATATTTCACAGTAAACTTTCAATCGTTTTAATTTTATCCAGATCAGAAGTATCCAAATTCATTATAATTACTTACGTATGTTATATATTGTTATACTTATAGTCGAATTGGGCAAAATGGAAGAATGAGGAACATTTATCATAAAAATATGTTGCAGGAAAGAGATCGAGCTACATATCATTACACAAGCGCAGTCTGTTGTTAAACGTGTCTGGGATCGGCCACAACATATCCACGTTTTTGCTAGGTGACCACAGCGTGGTTGGAATGCGGCTATCTGAGATCCAGGAACGTAGATCGGAACGTAGCGGCCACCAAAAAAGTGTTCTCCATTTTGTTAGCAGCCGCGTGATAGAGTCGTGTGAATTAAGTAGCAGTGGTTGTGGTTAACCACCTCAAAATTTTCCAGAATTGTGGGGGCTACGTTCTGTCCACTAAATATCCTACTTGGGATAGTTTATCTTTGGTTTGTATTTTGTGTAATATTTATCAATTACAGAGCCATTTCGACCTACAAGGTCATTACTAGTGCTTGCCAGAAAAGAAGGCGAATAGAGAAATAAATGTTTTGTTCTCCATTTTTTGGGAAAGTTTGATACGAATTTATATTCATCTCTTTCTCAAAACAGGAAAAATCCATGAAATGTAGACATTAACAATATTTAAAATTGAAATGTGTGAATAAATAAGTAAAATATAATTGAACTCAAAACATGGGCCATATGCATTGTGACAGTGTATTGAAGAGATTATGCTATGTTTCCATGATTCCTCTTGAAACTTGAACACAGCTAGACCAATCAATAGAGCAGAAAATGACTGATTCTGTGTCGAAAATAGTACCATTATACGAAAATCGATCCGTAGTTATATCCTGTTATGTTTTCTACTCGTAACTATTATTGCTTAATTTGTTTGAAAATATAAACAGGATGTTCATAAAATCAGATAAGGAATCATCTGCGACTAAAAGATAAAATTTAGTCACTATCTTCCATCGTTCAGGATAACCTCTTGTGCGGTATTCATGTTGAAAAGGGAAACTTCTCTATTAAATATTGAATAGAAAGATTATTCTGTGAAACAACTACTTTCCCGGCTCAAGCCACGCTGAACATTGAACTACATCTGATAGATATTCTGAAATGACCCTAACTCAAAAGAAAAAATCTGAAATTGAAAATTTGCATTTTTATTCAGATAGTTGTTTGATTTTCCATTCCATCCTTAATTAAGAACTCAAATAAGTGAAGGAGGCAGAGAGGAATGTTTTCCAAAAGGACTCACCAGAAATCATTTGTAACATTGACGCAAGAGAGGCATCGCATTCACTAGATCTTCAATACAATTTTGTCGACGAAAATCTATTTCACGCTTCCGCGATCATCAGGAAGACCGGAACAAATGGGAAACACATTTTCTAGAAGCAATCTCACAAGAACCAAGATGGAAAAAAGTTAAAAACATTTATTTTGAAGGGACACTACGAAATTTGTGTTTTTTGGCATCAAAACGTGTCATCGTGGATTTTTCAATTCGCAGAAAAATATTTCTATTCAATATTCAATTGAGAATGTTTCCCTCTTCAATATTATTGCTTGATTTGTTATATGCATTTCATAGCAAAAATTTTTTTTTTTAAAAAAAGCATTTAAATTTAAAGGGGGTTTTTAAAAATTTGATTATTCTTTTTTGTGAATGTGTTTTCTTTTCACGTCAAAATTTCGATATTATCCTCCAAACTTTATTACCAAATACTCTTCCCATTATCAAATTGTTTTTCTCGTGTAGCCAGTATTTGAAAACCCCATATACTTTTTACGTAAATTAAGTGACACTAGCTGTGAGCAGCATGCCCTCCATCCTTCCTCGATTTGAATATCAAGCTTTTTCGCATAACTAACACTTTCTTTCTCAAACATTCCCACATTCATATGCACCCTGTACCTTGAATCTATGCTGTATGAAATAATCCTTAAATAATCGGAATTGACAAATTCAAACTGAAAACAACAATAAATGCCTATTTATTTAGCAGGAGACGTGAGCAACAAGCATGTCTCATGTCCCACCATGTAGTGTTATAAATGAACAATCTCGAAAATTTTCAAACACGGCCCTCGTTTTGCTTAAATTTTTTGTCAATCGGTAAAAGACACTGACTGACTACATGTAGCAATAATAGGTACTATTGAGGAACATTCAGTATTTCATGTTTATAATTAATCAGTGGGAAACAAACAAAATCACAACGTAAATATGAGATTCAAAAATAGCGAAAAAGTTCAATGAATGCTTATAGTAATTTACGTAACAAGTTCCGAAAGTGATATTTTACGGGCTGAGTAGGAACTTTCCAGGACGAGCCGTAGGCGAGTCCTGGAATCCTGCGAGTCCTGTAAAATCACTTTTGGATCGTGTTAGGTACAATATTTTTTCTGTGGCCGTTTTGTATGTTAAAAAGGATATCGATGGTAATAAGTATGAACTTTATATAGACAATTACATATAATAATCACTCTTTACATTACTTATGAATATTAATTACACAATTATGACAATTACTTATATTAATATTATTAGGGATATTAACAGAAGTGGCAGTGTTGAAATTAGAATTAGACGCATCAGTAATTGTACTAGTTTTCGAGATATTAATTTCGATAAGGCCCTTTTCATTCTATGAAGCTATGTGAATTTTGTTTCTTAGAGAATTTTCTATGTATCCCTCTGCTATATTGGTTGATTTCCATCCTGCGTGTCTCTTCAAGTTGGTTATACTACCACCAATTTCAGCCAGTATAGTGGCTGAGCTCCTGCGTAAACAGTGCCCGGTGTATTCTTTGCGATTCGTTAATTTAAGAAATTCAGCAATTGTGCAGGCGATTTTTCCAAAAGTGTGAATACCAATAGGTTATATAGTACATTTTCCGTTTTTATAACAAACAAATAATCTACGATGTGGTGTGTTTGCTTGACGTAATGACAAATATTGGTGCAAATCAACACTTTTCTATTGAAACATTGTCTTTATAGTGTCAATGAGTATCTTGATTTAAATAAAAATGAATTTGAATGTATATGATGGACACTTCTCACCTGAATGGTTTTATCCAGATAATTTATGATAAATTATGTTATATTTATGTTCTTTACTCTCTGTATTTACATTTTATATATATATATATATATATATATATATATATATTTTAATTATTTTTCATGAGTCTAAGTTCTATTATATTTTTTAAATTAGGAATTTAAATCATTAACATGGTTGTCTTATCTTCTATATCATCCAAATTCATTTCACAAAGCTCTTCACGTCGACAACCGCCTGCCAAACCAGCTATTGATGCAACCTAATATAAATAAAAAATTAATCATAAGGAAGAAGAGGAATTAGATGTAATTATATTACCTTTGTTATTAGGTAGATATTATCTCCAGCTTCTGATAGGAAGTGATCTATCTCTTCTTTATTCAATACTTTTGATTTATAGCCAATGCATTTTCTTTTAAGGAAAGCAATAACTTTGGGCTAGCGGCTTATATCTATATTATTTTCAATATTAAATGTGTAAGTGCTCGAGAGGCTTGATGACTTTAAGATTTTAGATTTTTCCATTAAATATGCAAGAATCACTTGTTCATTTATAGTAAGCACATTTTTATGATTGCTCCATTTTTTAAATAATTTGTAGAATAATTCATAACTCTCTCTTGACTTTACCGGCAATAATTCATAAGTAGCCTCATTAGCAGAGTCACTAATCTCATATGGAATCATTTCAGCCTCACTTTCACTACTGATTTCCATTTTTTTTATTTGAAAACGAAAAAACACATACCAATGTTACATGACAAGCGCTGTCATAATAAAATACAAAGTTCATGTTATTGTCAAAGCCGCCTACCTAGATACCCAAAATCATCCTGAAAGTATACAAGAATCGTCCCTAAAGTAACAAGAATGGTTCCGAAAATAAAGAAATCGTTTCGAAAGTGAAAAAAATCGTCCCGAAAATAGCTACTTTCGGTACCATTTGTGTGAACTGGTACTTTCGATTTAATAAATCATACCGAAAATTTTATTTTCGAGACGGCTGCAGAAAAAATATATTTTATTTCACACCCAATCAAAAACAATACACATTTTAATTTTTCTCAATTTATTCTATTCAAAAACCTTTTGTTCCGATTAACATTTTGTTTTGCCATTTCCGAGTTTTCTTCATTCGTTTCTTTCAAATCAATAATTCATCATAGTTGAAGTGTTTTCATTTTCACATAGTCGGCTCAGTTGTCTATTATGAAAAAAAATATGAAAACTGAGAAAATATTGAGATTATTTCAACCCTTTTTCTATACCGAAAACATGATCTTTCATATGCATAATTAAATACTAATATATTGTATTTTTATTTCTCCCTAACGGTTCACCATAAATAAATATATTACAAGGAACACAAGTGACCTTGTAATGAGGATTATCAGGTGCTTTCTTCCGATGAACCCTCTAGGTCTGCCGATGGGCTGAATATTGATCTCCCTTTGATCAGTATCAATATTTCTTTTTTGTTTCATTAAATGAACCAGAGAACTAGATATCCAAATATATATATATATATATATATATATATATATATATATATATATATATATATATATATATATATATATATACCGGGTGAGTGAAATTCGAGTAGATGCATGGGGATCTCGGAAACGGTAAGAGCAACAGAGAGGGTTAAATGGAGGCATAGTTGCGTATTATGGAGCTCTTTACTATGATGTTGAAAAATCTGAGCTAGCCCTCTCACTTTCAGAGATTACAGGAAAAAACAAAAAATTTGATTTTGGGTTTTTACTTATATCTGCTTTAATACAATAGATTTCCAGAAACTGTTTGCACTTTGTCTTTGCAACTTTCAATGGGCTGTAAAAATATGTAAACGAAAGAGTTCTACAGGGTGTTGTTTTCCTTGGGCCACCCCTAACTATGAAATTTTAAATACGGGCCTGGATTTTTATCACTTTTTTCAGGCTTCAATGGTCATATTCATAGTTAGGGGTGGCCCAAGGAAAACAACACCCTGTAAAACACTTTCGTTTGCATATTTTTACAGCCCATTGAAAGTTGCAATGACAAAGTGCAAAAAGTTTCTGGAAATCTATTGTATCAAAGCAGATATATGTGAAAACCAAAAATCAAATTTTTCGTTTTTTTCCTGTAATCTCTGAAAGTGAGAGGGCTAGCTCAGATTTTTCAACATCATAGTAATGAGCTCCATAATACGCAACTTTGCCCCCATTTAACCCTCTGTGTAGCTCTCACCGTTTCCGAGATCCCCATGCATCTACTCGAATTTCACTCAGCTGGTATAACTCTCGCAAGTAGCAAGGGAGATACTTTTTTTGGACAGGTACATAAGTAAAATTCATAATAAACTTCTATCCGGTAGATTTCTTTTCACAAAGAAATTAATAATTCCCTTCAAAACTGTTCCGATAAACAAGATAGTCTTTCTCTGCAAACATCAAAGATTTCAGGAAACAATATGGTTCGCTTATTATACTCCCAAATTTCACAATTATCCCAACGATAGCTACTAGCCACCTTCATCAATTCTCTTGAATACCAACTAATCTTCTCGTGACAAAGCCGTACGTGTTACATAAAAGAAACCAAAATCAAATTCCACCCCCTACAGCCCCCAAATCGTAGACCTCACCTTCCCTGTTGAAATGACCAAAAGTTCACCCTCTTTCCATCTATTATCTAATAATAAGTCCGCAGAACAAGTGAGGCATGAACCCATCCTAAAATCTACCTGTCAAGAATACTATAACAATCTCTCGACAACAACCACCCTTAAATAAGGGTTTCAAATTTTCATCTACCTGAGTCACCCGCATATTTGTTATTGCTTACCTAAAGTGAGTTTCGAAAAGTTTGGCTAGAGGGTTTTAGTATTTTATAGAATGTAGCACAAGGTGAATGTAGTCTACTTGGCTGTAATATCTGATATTTTTAATTGAACGCATTCCATAATATAAACTCCTTTAATTTTGGGGATTCTGTAGAACTGGAAGTTTTTCAGAAGTGTCAGAGCAATTTATATTCTTAACTCAAATGAAATGTGCAGACCTCATTTCAGGAAGCAACCGTAATACACCTGTATATTTACAAGATTTTATTGTTAATATTCTATAATCGTGGTGCAATTAATAACACGTCCTATATTCACAGTCAGAAAACAGATAAAACAATATATAAAGTTATTCAAAAATGAATTAAATAATCGTCTTTTACTATCTGGGTGACTACTTTCAGTACTTCCAGTGGTGTTAGTTTGGTAGCTGCAGCTCATAGTATCAGCCAGCCACAATTCTTATTTTTTACAAACTTTTATTTAATTTCACCTGTCCCGGTGACTGTATGTGTGTCTGTCTGATATCAAATCTTGCAAGTTTTTGACCCACTTCCAATCATCCGATTGATTTGAAATTTGGCAGGTGTACATAATTCCGGCGACAATGCATTATGAAATTTTTGTTAGGAGGGAAAAACAAAATGGCGGCTCTAATATGGCAGACAATTTTTGTGATTATGGTCCGATTCTATTCAAAATTGGTATGTGGGGGATTTTGGGGTCGAAGATTTTTTTAACAAGCTTTTATTTTTATTTTTACCAGTCCCAGTGTCTGTCTGTCTGTTTGTAACCAAATCTTGCAAGTTAAATTTAACCCACTTGTAATCGTCGATTTGAAATTTGGCAGGTGTACATAATTCCGGTGACAATGCATTACGAAATTTTTGTCAGGAAAGAAACAAAATGGCGGCTCCAATATGGCACAATTTTCGTGATAATGGTTCGATTCTATTCAAAATTGGTATCTAGGGGTTTTTGGGGTCGGAGATTATGATTCAATTCAAAAATAAACCAGATAGAAATTACTCGACTAGTTATTGAACATCATAAATACTAAAAATAAAAAATAAATTAACGAAAAAAAAACAAGCTTTTATTAGTTGTTAATAAAAACAGAACTAAAAAGTTAAAAATAAAAATTATAAAAAATTCAAGGTATTTTTATAATGAAAATGCACTAAAAAGGAGAAAATTATTTATTTCATTGTTTGATTTAGGTAATTCTAGTAACAGATTCAAAAGCTTGCCGCGGATACAAAATAGGTAATCTTGCGCGGCAAGATTTTGAATATGTTACTCACAGAATGAGCTAGATCAAACAATGAATGAAATTATTTTTCCTTATTTGTATAATAAAAGTTTGTCTTGAAAATTTTGTTCTTATAATTTTTATTAATTATTTGTCTTTATTTATTATATTATAAATGAATTCTATTATATGAAAGGGATTCGTTTATTACTATTTTTCCCAATGAATCGACCTTAAATACCATAACTCTACGGCTCTTGTCAATATTCTGAATGAATTCTGTGAAGTGATTATCAAACAAATAACCTATCAAGTGAAATGTAAACATCATCATCGGAAGAATACATTTATTGTAATGGTACGCAAAATCAACGCAAAATTAATTTATCAGTAGGTTATAATAAATTTGATTAATTGATTTCTTTCTTATTTAATAATTTTGAAAAGTAAATACCTATCATAACAGTAATAAATAAAAGTAAAACAAATCCCTGCTTCCGACTAGAAATACTATGAATTTTCCTGTAGGGAAATTAGACTTTACCTGACTAAACGAGCCCTGTAATTGGCAGATTGTGAACTAATCCGGAAAAATGGATCGGATAGCTCTCAGTAATACTGAATTTCAGAGTTCGTAGTGTCTCACCACTTTTAGTGGAACAGACTTTAGAAGGCTTTTTGCACGTGTTCAAATTGCTTTTCTAGGCTATCTTGATGATGAAGGGATAGCGGTAAAAAAGGCATTATTTTACATTTTGATGTCAGATATAATGGGCCAAATCAGTAGGTGGTAACGAAATGGGCACAAATATTTTTAATTATTAGGGTTGATTTTTTTATTTGTGTCAATTTGTTTGGGATGGTTATGTTAATGTTCTTATGGTGGAGAGACGTTTCGTGACAGATTGGATTGAATAATTTATTAAGCTGTCGAGTTAATTCTGATGAGGATTGACTGTTGAATGGTGTGAAGAATTTTAAAAATTACTAAAATATTCATTATTCAGGACCATTCATTATTCAGGATTATAACGTAAGTGAAATGAAGGTTTTTGTAACTCAAAATATTCTCGAGTCAAACAGTTACGATTACCATTTGAAAACAAGGTAGTAATCGCTTTATTCTTTGACTAGAGCCGAAAATAGAGTCGAGACAAATGACGTGACATCACCAACTGTACAGCATATAGACCAAGAGCCAGCGGAAAAACACGTATTATTAGTTCCAAGCTAAAACTTTTTGAGAAGTAAGCCAGAGTTATAAATAACAGGAAAGCGCAAGTATGGCGGTCCGTAGGTGTTGGCGTTGCGCTGCGCATTTTTTTTAATATGTCAAAAAAAACGGTGGTCTTGGGGAATGAGCTCAAAGCGAATTCTTGTTTTGTATTATACATAAGACAGCCAAAGTATGAAGGAGCTGTATGCCATACCGAAGCAGCATCTCAAACTTTCCGCCATACTCAATTAAAAGTGTATTTTTTTTATGCTCTCTTGAAATACGAGCTCAAAGCTGATTTTTCCCCTAATGATAGAAAAAAAATGTCTCATCACCGATTATGACCATGCCATACTGTTTTTCGGTGTCGCTAAGTACCCGCCATACTGATTCGAAATTCATAGGCACACATCTGATAAAAACATGTATTGATTGATTCTAATGTCTAGAAGACGAGTCTGTAAGTGCCATACCATTGATGTCTCGAACGTGAAAAATTATCCTTTAAAGTTGTATTTTTTTACAAGTGTGATGTATAATAGGCACAAGTGCCATACTCATGTATTTGAGACATATTCAATGTCTGAAATACGAATAAATATGTGCCATACCGATATCATGTCTCTAAAATGGGGAATAATTAATAAATAATAATTTATTTTAATAAACTAAATAGGTCCTAATTTTATATAAAACGTTGCAAATGTAATTTCATATCACTTTTTCATCAATATAAAGACTAGAGAATTATTTTCCAAAACTTACCAATGATATTATGAATATTTTGAAAAAAAATAGTTTTTTTCAGTATGGCGGCCATTTAACGACCTCCTATCAGTATGGCTTTGCTTCTATTCACCGAAATGGACCACGGGAGTCATAAAAACGGACCGCCATACTTGTGTCTATAATACATGGTTAGTGAAAAATTTGACATTTTTGAATTAGTATGGTGGGTACTTAGCGACATGGCATGGTCATAGACGGTGATGAGACTTTTTTTTTATCATTCGTGAAAAACTTTCAAGAGAGCATAAAAAAATGACAGTTTTAATTGAGTATGGCGGACATTTTGAGACGCTGCATACAAGTCCTTCATACTTTGGCTGTCTTATGAATAATATAAAACAAGAATAAGCATCGTATTTTTTTGACGAATTCAAAAAATTGCGCAGCGCAACGCCGTCACCTACGGGCCGCCATACTTGCGCTGTCCTGTTATTTATAACACTGGCTTACTTCTCTAAAAGTTTTAGTTTTGAGCAAATCATACATGTTTTTTGCCGGCTCTTGGTCAAATATGTTTAGACCATATTTATGGACAACGAAATCTTTCAACACTAGGAGTCTTACAGATATAATGATTGTATGTAACATTTTCTTTGAAAAATAATTAATTATAACTTATATCGTTCAAAAATGGAAGAAAATTATGTTATAAATTATATTTTCCTTTTGAATAACATATTTTTTGCAACTATAATACAGGACGACAAGGAATATTTATCACAATCAATTTCAAGTAAATTCGATTTGGGATGCTAATTCTCAATATGCTTTAAATTTTTCTCAGCGCGAATAGTTTTTTCCGGTGACCTCGTATCAACGAGTCTGTTTAATCTGATCGTTGATGACCCCTGTTAACCTTAAATTTCTCTTTTAATGCATAATTGTGATATATGCAACCAAACATACAGCGAAATAGACCATTAATTACCTGTAAATGGTCGATTTGGTCCATAAATGTGTAATTGTGGTATAGGCAACTAAACATACACGAATTCGAATATTATTCAAATGTCAAATCATATTACCTTCGCGCTGTCAAATTTATGTATTTTCAAATCAAAGTTTCCTCCTAGTTGATGGAAATTGATATCGAAAATTTCACGTTGACCCCAGGAACGAGGTCAACGGAAATTTTTTGTAATCAACTCGTATATTAAAATGGCGATTATTGATCTCGAACATTAACGCGCACGCTTCGCTCCCGCGTTAAAATGTCTCGATCATTAATCGCCACCATTAATACACTCAGTGGCGGCCCTAGGGCGGGTGCGAACGGTGCAACCGCACCGGGCGCCGTCACGGGGGGGGGGGCAAAATTAACCAGAAACTCGGAAAATTTGATGGTGTGATGAAGGAGCACCTTCGCCGTGTTGAAAAAAAGGAGACTAATGTCCACTATTTTGGCAAACGCATTGAGAACGAGTTAATTGCCTTACTTGGAAGTGGAGTTCAAAAGAATATATTGTCTATGGTAAAGTCGGCTAAGTACTTCTCTATCATACTGGACTGTACTCCTGATGTAAGTCACGTTGAACAATTATCAGTAACATTACGTTTTGTTGACAATAACGAAGAAGAATTCGAAGTACGAGAGTGTTTTGTTACAAGCCGGTACGTGACTGTTCGGGAGAAGGACTCACTGGCCTCTTTCTTGATGAAATTATACAAGAGTTTGACTTGGACATGAACTATTGTCGAGGTCAAGGATACGATAATGGAGCGAACATGGTAGGAATAAATAGAGGTGTCCAAGCTAGAATGCTGAACCAATATACTCAGGTATTTTCCAATCCATGTGGTTGACACAGTTTGAATTTAGTGATAGCTGATACAGCCAAAACTTCCGTGAAATCAATTTCTTCATTTGGATTCCTCCAAAGACTGTTTGTTTTATTCTCTGGATCAACAAAGCGATGGAAAGTGATATCCAAGCACATAGAAGGATTGTCGCTGAAAAAAGTTTGCGAAACTCTCTGGGAGAGTAGAGTTTCTAGCCTTGCTGCTGTTCGCTTTACCTACACTTCAGTTCATGTTGCCCTTTTGGATCTTCATGAGGAAACAAATGACTCAGTTGCAGAACCAGAAGCATTGTCGCTTATTCAGTACATTCAGTTCACTGGTGGCTTGGTATGACATATTGTTTCAAGTCAGGCTATGTAGTAAGGCTATGTAGTCTGAATCTATGGATATACCAAACGCTTCACAATTGCGGAAAAATTGATCGGAATTTGTGGAACAGTACCGAGCATATTCATCTGCTCTAATAACAGCTAAGGAAATAGCGTCTCAGACTGAGATAGATCCACTTTTTGAGGCAACCCGAACCTGAAGAAAGAAACGATTATTTGATTACGAAGGTGTAGATGAGCCACCAACTGATCCAGAAGAATTGTTCAAAATAAACGTCTTCCACCCCATGATTGATACCATTGAAAGTACATTGGTCATGGCAGTTTTGGCAACTCGCTTTTAAAAAACGCAAAGCTGTGATGAATTAAATCAGTCGATACTAAAATTCCAAATTCAAGCTGTGCCTCTGGATGATTGTCAAATAAGCTGACGTTTTTGTTAGTCTCCTTAATTCGACGTTTTTGTAATTGTCCAAGTTTTTGTACATTTAATAATTTGTGTATTGTTGATCGAACGTTTAACTGTTTTAGCAGCTTTTGGTACTTCTAATATTTTTGTACATTTCAATAATTTGTTAAACTGTTGTGAGCCGAACGTTTAAGTGCTTCAAGAAGCGAAATGGTACGTGCTTTAGGTGATAAAGTAGCAGCGATCCTAATTCTTGGTGAAACTGGACAAAATATTCATGCAGCAGAACGCATTTTTAATGAGAGGTTTCCCGATCGCCCCGTTTCGAGGACTTATTTAAGGGAGCTTCTTCGTAAGTTTGAAACGACGGGTAGTATTAATGATGCGAAACGATCTAACAGACCACAAATTTCTGATGAGAAAAAAATTGATGGACTGGCAGAAGTAATAGTTAATCCTACTTCTTCAACAACTCACGTTGCATCTACCTGTGAAGTCAGTCGAAGTACAGTACACAGGGTGTTGAAAAAAACAAATTTCATCCATACAAATTGAAAATGGTTCATCAACTCTCAGACGACGACCCAGACCGAAGACTAGAATTTTTTGAAAATATGGAAACTAAAATTAACCAACAGCCAGACTATGACAAAACAATTTGTTTTAGTGACGAAAGTACTTTCTATCTAAATGGAAATGTAAATACACAGCATGTGAGGTATTGGAGTGACGCAAATCCTCACCTGTTTCGTGAAACACATATCCAATTTCCCCAGAAGGTGAATGTTTGGGAAGTCCAACCTGACAATATTGACTGAACCTGACAATATTGACGTTTTAAAACAACGTATTGTTGCAGAATGTGAGGCTGTTTCCGCAGACACATTTGCAAAAGTACGAGAAGAGTTTAAAAATAGGATATTTCACTGTCAGGAAGTAAATGGAGGTCACTTCGAGCAATTTCTTCAAGTAGATACTGATTCTTAAATCTGTAATGAATATCATACTGAATGGAATTTAAATTTGAATGTTCACTAATGAGCCATCGAAACTGCCATAAACACAAACAAAATTAGTATCATTGAATAGGTTTTTTCGATAGATACCTTCTAAAAGAGGTGTCGCTTGCCGTAGGGTTCCATTTAAAATTATTGGTCACAATGGCCTTGTGACGTCATCTTTGACGATTTTGTCATCTATCATCACTAGTAGGGAAGTTTACAACCTTTAATATTCAGTTTCCAAATTTCACTTGTTTATGTATAATCGTTCCAAAAATAAGAGGGGGGGAGCGGACTTTTGAGAAGCACTGTATATCAGGAAAGACTGTCGGATCTTGGAATCTTGTCCATAGAAAATGCCATTGCCCAGAAGTTAAATTATTCCGAATTGATAAAAAAAATTGCAAGCGCAAAAGCTAGGAAGGTAGCCAATTCTAGATTTCTCATTAAATTTGATTAAACAATTGATTGTTGGTAAGTACTTTCTTTTTTTAAGACTGCAGCAAAACAGTGTAATTAAAAGTTGTCAAAGAACATTATTGACTGCTATTATTTCTTTCCTGTACAATTTTTCACCTCAGCTCTGCAGGGCAAGAGGGCAAGCACAGTAGTTTTGTCGAGCGCCACAGAACGAAATAACGGGAAAAAGGGATAGCAGAAAATGGGGGTAACAGGAAAATGGAGAACGGGAATAACTGGAAAACGGGATAACAGGATAACGGGATTACAGGAATAACGGGAAAACTGGATAACGGGTTAAGGGGAAAACGGGATAACGAGATAACGGGAAAGCAGGATAACGCGATGACGGGAAAACGGAATTTTGGGTAACGGGAAAACGGCGGGATAATGGGAAAATGGGATAACGGGAAGTGGACAGAGTCAAAAGCATAACCTAGATGATACAACACAAAGAAGAACATAGGAAAAAAGAAATTCTACGCGGACGAGTTTTCAGGAAAAAATTTTAGGTAATATAGAACTTTGGACAGGATAACGTCTGTCGGGTCAGCTAGTAAAAGAATAAAAAAGCTGAATCCTAAGTAATATAATGAAATACATGAAAATAAATCAAAAATACATTAGGAGTGCACATAAATGCAATAAAGTACATACCAGGGATCGATGACATTATGAAAAAAGATTCTGTTCATAGACAAAATCCAAGTTTTCACCTCCTTTTTGTATACATTTTTTGAGTAAATAATTTTCAATGAGTTAGGTAATAAATTCCTCATCCTTGGAGCAATGTAGACGAAATATTTTTGGTCTATTGATTTACGTGCCCGTGCTTAAATTTCATTTGCAGCTACTTTATTCCTGGTTTGGTATTGATATTCTATCAGATACGGGTCTCTTAAATGTAAATAATTAAAATTGTTTTGCAGTGAAGCTATTGTGAGTCCAGGATTTGCGCATCACTGAATAAAAGGTCAGAAGAATGTAATGGTGTTTGTATTTAAATGCCACAAGTAACTGTCCTTTCGCTACTCATTTTAGCGTTTATCTCAAGTGATTTCGGCCAACTAGATAATTATCGAAAAGTTTTTAAACATTCCCCCTAGCACCAATTTTTTCTAGTTTATCTAGCAAACGCCTAAGCTTTAAAGTATCGAAGGCCTTTGTCAGATCGAGAAATATACCCAGAAATGGCTTGGTGTCGTCTATTGCATTGTAGACTTGTGATTTGAAAACACTAATAGTATAGTATAATAATGGGTAGATATATTTTGTGGAAATCCAAATTGATGAGGCGAGAGAAATTTGTGTTTTTCTAAGTAGTTTGTCGGCCTTTTTTGATGATTTTTACAAAGACTATCGATAAGGATATCGGACCATATAATATTTTTCGCCCGGTTTGTGAAATGGTTTGATGATAGCAATTATAAACTGTTTTGCTATTTCACCACTGTTTATAGCTAGGTTAATTATGTGACATAGGTGTTTTGCTATAAAGTCCACTGCAGACCTAATTATTTCATTGGTGATTTGATCCTGACCACATGCTTTTTAGGTCTAGTATTATACAGGGTGTCCCTGGACTTCCTCTTTTCCTCTCGGGAATGTATAGATGGGGTCAAAATATTTGTTCCTAAAAGCCTTCGTTACCAAGTAACGGGCCCTCAAAGTTACAAAATGAAAAAATTTTTTCTTTGATAACTCTCAAAGTGAATATTCAAAATCATCTAAATTTTGGTGATTGACTAAACAAATGAATTCCTTCGATGAGCTTTCATGCAGGAGTCAGTTATTTTGCTACAAAGTCAGGAACGGACTACCCCCGATGGTCCACACCCCAAAATTTTGGAATAACTGGGATTTGTCAATATGTTTCAACGAAACAAGGTTACCTGGACAATTTCCTGAATAAAAGTACTCGTGTGGAAAATCGATCGGAGCAACGATTTTTGATAAAAATGCATTTTTGTTTGACGACATCCAACCTGAGATGTCTACCATTATTCGAAAAGATTCATTTGTAATGAAAATAGAAATGATAGGTACAATATTCATAACGAACTCAACAAAACAAAATCGCATTCCAGTTGTCATTTTTTATCCACACTAATTTTATTCCTTTCTACAAGGTGTTTTTGTCAACATCTGTGGAAGAAATGGAACATAAATTTATTCACCGGATATTTTTCACCTATTCATGTGCAGCCGTTTTTATAGTTAATTCGTTTGCTTTTTATTAGTTATGTCTTCCGATGTGCGTTTTTTCAACTAAATTTATCTTCGGGTTAAAGATTTTCTCCCATGAAATTATACTTATCAGTGAAACTCCTCAACATTTAAGCTGTGGATACGAATTTGCAACATCCAAATGTTGAGTTTCATGAGATTCAGATAACACAACACGAAACGTGCTTATTCCACGCGTACATACAAAATATGGACTGAATTCGATATTTCATAGTGTAGTAGCTTGTTAGTTCAAAAACAGCACGAATCTACATAACTTAATATTTCATTTGAAAAAATATCTACATTGGGAATGAAACTTTCAACTAGGTACTGTACTTTTTGTTTACGACTTTATTTTAGCATATTTTGTTTTATCCCTGTTATAAATGTTGTTGAATTAACGTTAGCATTAGTATTTCTACTGTGAACATTTTTCATTTCAAATAATGGTGGACGATCTGGTTTGATGTCGTCGAGTAAAACTGCATTTTTATTAGGAATCGTTGCTCCGATCGACTTTCCACACGAGTACTTTTATTCAGAAAATTATCTACGTAACCTTATTTTGTTGAAAACTATTGAAAAATTATCTGTCATTTCAAAGTTTTGGGGTGTGGACCATCGGGGGTAGTCCGTTCCTGACTTTGTAGCAAAACAACTGACTCCTGCATGAAAGCTCATCGAAGGAATTCATTTGTTTAGTCAATCACCAAAATTTAGATGATTTTGAATATTTACTTTGAAAGTTATCAAAGAAAAACATTTTTCATTTTGTAACTTTGAGGGCCCATAACTTGGTAACGAAGGCTTTTAGGAACAAAAGTTATATGAAGTACTGGTAATATTTTGACCCAATCTATACATTCCCGGGAGAGAAAGAGGAAGTCCAGAAGTATTTTTGATTTCTGAAGTATTTGTTGGCTCTATAAACATCGATTGAGAGTAGCTTTCCTGTGGTTCTATTACCTCGGAATCAATTTTGAGTTTTCCCGCCAATTTTTCACTATTATTTGCGAAATGTTCATTGAAAGCTTTTGCTATTTTTTATGATTTGTCAGCTATCCTTCATTTTGATTTTCGCTGTAAGTTCATTCACTACATTCCATACATTGTTAAAAGAGTTGGAGCTTTCCAATCATCGTTTGAAATCAATGATTTTTGTTTTTCCCATTAGAGAATTCAGTTTATTTCGGTTATTCTTGATATGATGATTCTTGTTGTTGAAGCATGTAACTTTAGCTAAACAGCCAGAAAAATGTTTCAATTAATTTCAAATTCGAAATACAAACAGGAAAATACTAATATAGGCATTTACCAATATCAATAGTTACAAACTATAAACATATGTGGTGTCTAAGCATGCATAGAGATAAATTAAAATGAATTGCTTCCGCACTATTGTTTACAAAGATTATGATATTTTGAATTTAAGATACCTACTTCTCCTAGTTCTTTCGCAGAAATATAAAATCATAGAGAAATATGAATTATCACAATATTTGTTGGAGGAATCATGTATTCTGGCACGTAAGTGTCTTTTTGTTGAATATCTTTGGGGAAATTTACAAAAATAATTGTCACTGAATTGGGTAAGTCATAATAGTATGTTATAATTTGATAGATGAAAACTTAATGGCAATTTTCTTCATGATACAATATAGCTGCTTTCTTACAAGATGAGATGCAATATAACTCTGAATTGGAGTGTTCCATGATGGAGATATATTTCAAATCGTGTGTTATGTTGATTATAATGTGGATTTCATAGCAAAATTTAGTTTGCAGTAACAAAAGCCAAATGAATTGAGATGATTACCTGCTGCTCGTCATTGCATACTCCACTGATAAATTCCAAAGTTCATCTGCACAAATTCTTCAAACACATTCAAAATGGATTAAAAATAATTTTTGAATCAAAATATATCGTGTTCCTTAGGTATATTATCACATGAGAAAAAATGAAAATTTAATGGTACTTTGCTTCTGCACGCAATTTTTCAACGTTTTGATTCACCTTTCAATTTGTTATTCCTCTGCATTTTTTCAATATTTCCTATCCTGGAAGTGAATAGAATTAAATGTGAAAGATGTAATTGAAATGTTTAATATCTATTAAAAACCAACCTTATTCGATGTCGATGTAATTTTTATAATTTAGCGAACTCGTACATGCCATCATGAGTTTTCCAAATATTACAGTGAGAAGAAATCTACGAACAAAAAAAGAAGAAAAAAACAAATTTCGTTCATGGTGTGTTGATGAAGCGTTTTTAGGAAAAATACACACCCTAACATATATCTCAATTTTCATCTGACTTCCTCACCACTTCACGACTATCAATCTATATATTTATGTCAAGTCAAAACGTCATCCGTGTGTCAATAATAGTTTGATTGAACGAGCCATAATTATTATACTATATATTATACATAACACTAGTTTACAATTATTTTTTTTTATATACCTCGAGTCAAACCATCATATTCTTATTCTCACCTCCTACTTATAAAAATGAGGTATTCATTTTTTTTATCACGTGTCATGTTGCTAGATCTGGAATTACTTTTTAATCAGTTACCCGCAGTGTTTACTTATTTGAAATCCAATTTTCCTAAAGTTTTTGTGAAAGATAGTAGTTTCATTTTTGATAAAATGTTCAGAAGATTGTTTATTTAAGTTCTGATACTTTTTGTTAGTTCTGTATGACAAATAATGCAGATTTTAATTCAAAAATATAAACATTAAATTAAATATGCTGACGTTTCATCAGTCCCAAAACCGATTTCCCATTCGGAAACTCTGCCACATCCTGTATGTCGAGGACGAGTAGTCAAGATAGTGATCTTGATCTGTATGTGGATGTTTATTCTGAATACGATTTCGTGATTAAAGATGAAAACACGCCCCATTTAATTAACCAGAACGAATTAAATGATCTTGTACGAGACCCTCAATTATCTAGATTTGAGGCAGAGATTCTTGCCTCTCGTCTACAACAGTGGAACTTATTGACACCACCATTACACAGTAAATTGGGTCTATAAAAAAATTGTCAAGTCCCAGTGCTACTTTTCAATATTTACACAACATTTTTCCGCGTATTCCAGACGACAAATTGAAAAAATTAATTTATGTGGGTCCGCAGATACGTGAATTGAAAGATTATGATTTTGAGAACCTTTTACTATGAAAGAAAAAAAAATTATTGAAAGTCCTTTAATATAGTCGTCAAGGGACTCTAAGGAAACCATAACGATGAGAATTAAAGAGAAATTATTGCCAATATATTGAAAAACGATCATGCATTCGGTGTGAACATGTCTCTCAAGATACTTTTCTCGATTCACACCTAGACTTTTTTCTACGCGCTGTGAGTGAC
Organism: Gonioctena quinquepunctata; assembly: GCA_018342105.1. Classification (NCBI taxonomy): domain Eukaryota; kingdom Metazoa; phylum Arthropoda; class Insecta; order Coleoptera; family Chrysomelidae; genus Gonioctena; species Gonioctena quinquepunctata. The sequence continues at coordinate 630,765 of JAFIRS010000154.1, read as the reverse complement.
GAGCGTTTTTACCAAGACCTTCAAATTTTTCAAGATGTCACAAGTGTTTTTGGGACGAAAGTTTGGATATTACTGTTGGTCTGTTTTAACTGATCAAGAAATTTATACCTGCTCGAAGATCTTCTTTTTTACCCGACTACGGCGAAGCAAAAAGGAGGGTTATGATTTTGAACGGTACCTATGGGTATATGGGTATATGGGTATATGGGTATATGGGTATATGGGTATATGGGTATATGGGTATATGGGTATATGGGTATATGGGTATATGGGTATATGGGTATATGGGTATATGGGTATATGGGTATATGGGTATATGGGTATATGGGTATATGGGTATATGGGTATATGGGTATATGGGTATATGGGTATATGGGTATATGGGTATATGGGTATATGGGTATATGGGTATATGGGTATATGGGTATATGGGTATGTGGGTATGTATGTATGTTCCTCTGGTCCCTCATAACTTCCAAACTACTTATCATAAATTGACAAATGAGGTATTGTTGGAAGCGTCTTGATTGTCCGCTAATTATAGGCTATGTGACGTTACATTAAATCCAATATAGCGCCCTCTAGAGGACATAAAGTCATGAATTAAAAAAAAATGATGCCGTGGTGGGTATCAAATGAAAGGGCTTAATTAGCAACTTTCAAAAATATATATATAATCAGTTGTTGCTTGCGGCTTTGCTTGCATGCACTCGATAATTGGGAATAAATTCTAAAATCACGCCTCAGATGTGAGCATAACAAATTTTCTCTCCAAACCTACCTAAAATACATATTAAAAAAATACGTTTTTCATTATGGGCTATGGTTAAAATTATATAAAAAAAAACAAAACATGTGTAATAATAATCACATGAGCTGAGGGTACCTCAACGCGGTATATTACCTAGGTACATGTCAAACAATAAAACCTAAATAAAGAAGAGTTTTAACAAATTTAAAATATAACTAAAAAAATAACTCAAAATTAAGTTCAAAAACTGAAACCCGACTTCTGAAAAATCACGCTTTAAAAAGTATGAAACAAAAAAATATTCTGATCGGAAATTGTTATGAACATGAATAAGTATTAAATACTTTAAAATATATTACGTGTAAGTTGTTTATTTAATAGATGATAAATATTGAATAGTTTATATTTATCATCTATTAAATAAACAACTTAAACGTAATATATTTCAATGTATTAAATACATATGCATAGTGATGTTCAGGGGATAGCCGTGGTCACATGCCACCTACCCTAACAAAACAATACATTCTAACAGTAGTAAGCTGAGGGCAAAGTGGCAGTGTTTATTTAATAGATGATAAATATTGAATAGTTTATACATAACAATTTCAGATCATAATATTTCCTTGTTTCATACTTTTTAAAGCGCGATTTTTCAGGTTTTAGTTTTTGAACTTACTTTTTATTTCATACTTTTTAGAGCGTGATTTTTCAGTAGTCGGGTTTTAGTTTTTGAACTTATTGGAATTTAAGAATTTGTCAAAAATATCACAATTTTCCTTTACCAAAAAAAAAGATGAAATTAATAAAATTTCTTTGTTTTTTTAGATATTATTTCTTTTAAGTTAATAATGACGCTTATGTCGAATTTGAAAATGTATACTAATTTGCGAAGAAGCAACATTGTAATAACCATTCAATTTTGTTTGTCAATACACACAGATAAACAAATTGAACAAACAGAACCCATCTATACGTGATCTAAAATATATTTTATTCTTTCATCACAACTTCCTCTAAAAACAACTTTTCACCAAATCCCTCCGGTCATTATCATTTCATGATGAATCATGTTAATAACGTTGACACAAACATTGTCAGGTAGATTCTTTCACATCCGAATACTGATCCCTCAAAATCGTATATAAATACCATCGAACCACACTATTTAATCTAATCTTCAGTAAACATACGTGCCTTTGCATCAAGAGTGATATTTAACACCAAAAATGCTAAAACTCAAATCCAATATTTGCCTTTTTTTCATGCATGGCCTCGTAATTTCGTAAGATTCTTCACGATCTATTAACTTTTTACATCAGCAGCTGCTCTTTGGATGACTCACAGGTCTCGACTTGCACATACTTGTGAGATTCTTCATCCATTATCCTTGACTTGATTCGCTTCTTTATCGAGCTCATTACGACCTAGTGCATTTTTCAAGTTATTGGCTGTATTAGAATGATTTTTTAGATGATTTTAATTGGCAAATTTATCTGAATTTATGTCCATGTGATTTTTTTAATTTTCTTCCAGTTCTTTCAGCGAAAGTTGGCAATACCGGGAGTACGTCAGAAATATTCAAGCATTTTACTATTTTACTGAAGTATGTTGATGATTCATTTAAGTATGGTCAGGAAGTTGATTTCTTACAGAAAATAGTCTTTATTTTCCTAAAAATATGATTCGGCTCGCAATGATAACACAAGAAAGTTTTCAGGGTTTAATCCGCTATTGAAAATTGCCATTGCTATAAACAAATTAAGAATAAAAAAAGAGACCCTAGTTTTTTGCCAATAACTCAAAAAATATAAGCCGCAATTAAAAATAGGATTCTTGAGGAGGAGGAAATTTCCGATGAAAAAATTCCGAATCCTGGAACTCTATCCCAATTATTTAAATGTGTAATTTCGCCTCGTGGAGCTTTATCTACTTTATAAGATTATATAATTGAATTATTTTTAGTTGTTATATTCGTTAGTTATACATTTTCAACAATAAAAGAAAAAATAAATATATTTTTATTTTGGCCAGGACTATATAGATATGCCTGTTTTTATATCACAGGTCGGCATTGAAATGTGTTTATTTTAATTTTTTCCTGACAACAATTTTATTTTAATTTTCATTTAAAACTCTTTATTTGAAATAGGAAAATCCTAATATAAATACAATTCTATTTACAAAAATACATTAATAATCGAAGGTAATATATATATATATATATATATATATATATATATATATATATATATAAATAAAATATAGTTAAAAAGGGGTCACATATGTACAAATTGAAATTGAAAATCTGACATCACAATTGAACACATTAAAAAAGAAATTATATTCCAGAACTTAGAAAATTCAGCAACATTTGAAAGTATAAGAGTCATTTATCATGATAAACTACAAAATATGCTGATTCAACATATATATGGTTTTTGAGTTGGCTTCTAAAAGAATGTAAGGTGGCTGAGTTCTTCATGGGCGTGGAATTGTCAAATCCTTTGAAAAACAAAGATTTCACTGAGATTGTTGTTCTTGTTCTAGATATGTGAAATTGATTATTTTGGCCTTGTATTGTATTCAGGAATCTGATTATTATAAATGATGAAAGAATCGAAGTATTTTGGTAATAAGTTTTTTGTGGTTTTGAAAATGAATACCATAGTTAAATAGAAAAACATTTTTGTTACATCATATCAACTATAAAAAAAACTTTCACTTGGAACAATTCCATTATATTGTAAATTAACAGAGATTATTGAGTGATCTGTAATTTTTGGATCATGATGTACACAAACTTTCACATAATCGATTAATAAGGAACTAATTGAGGTTATTCGTGTAGTCTCATTAACAAGTTGTTCAATTCCATGAGTTATTATGATGTTTTTAATTTTTTTGCTATAGGAGCCATTGCCAAGAAAATAAATATTTACGTCACCGAATAAACTAAATACACTTTTTATTGATTTTGAAATAGTCTTCACACCATTCTTCCAGTTTGTCCAGGAATACCTCATGACATCCATTTGGACAGTGATAAACTCCAGCAATCGTCCATATCATTCCATTCAGCTCAATATTAATGAATTGACAGCAGTAGTTTGTATCCAAGACAATTTATTTCTTTACTGAATGAATAACATATTTTCGCACATATATGAGTACTCATTCCGTATGTCGACTACTGGAATCACATCTTATGATATAATACCCGGTCATAGCTGGGCTTCACTCAAGATCACTATTGCTTGGTCGTAGCAAAATATTTCACTAATTATCAGATCTTTATGGGCAAGAAAACTTTCAGCATTCAAATGAATTATATCAACTTTGTATAAGATATTAGGACTTGTCGTTTTTGATATTGTAGGGACATTATTGATATATTTGATAGTTTTTTCTCACCTCTGTTGTTATATTCCATCAGTTGCTTTCTTACACTTGAGTTATAGTCCCTTTGAGCCTACGTCTGATCGGCAAATATTTTTACAGAGTTAGCTTTCACCAGTTTCTTATTTCTCAACACTATTAATGTTTCTTCAGAGGTAGAAAAACAAACTTTGATGGGCATATTCTTGCTATGATCAAATTTGCCCAATCTGTACAGACGAATATTTGGTAAATTTTTCAATAAGTCCCTGATGGTATCTTCATCTTCTGCGATTCTATTCGCACTTCATTTATGTTTCCGTTCGTTAACATGTTTTCCAACTGCGTCCTTGTTGATGCTTCTTCGTGGTATTTCCTGACGTTACCTCTTTATAGTATGATGTTTCCGAAATCGCCGGCAGTCTTTGTTTCCAGCTTTCTGTGTTTCCTCAGGAAGTTATCATGAGGACGTGATTTTTTATGAAATCTGAACTAGGTTTTAGGATTTTGTGTACCCTAATAGGCATGTATGTTATACTACGAATAATGATTAAAATATATATTTTTGGTTTCTTCAGACAAGTGTTTGAATTTATTTTCATCTATATCATATTCTGACGGTAAAGCTATAAAATTCATAACGAGTTTTACATCTTCGCTAACCTAACCTAACCTAACCCACTTTTTATTTTATTGTTATTTAGCCAACTTAACTTTAACTTCTCTTTTGCCTCTCCATGCATATCAATGGAATCAAATTATGAAGAAATTAGTTTATACAGACGATTATTTCTGTTCAATAAAAGGTGTTTTAACCATTTGTCAAAAAAATAAACGTATCGAAACAATAAAAAAATAGTTGTAGTGCAATGTTGCAATTCAACTTTATATAAAACATCTGGATACATCAAGTTGCACTCTATCAATCTTTATGAATTGCAAACCGAAACAAAAATTACGTATTGTTTTTTATCATTATTTTTTAGGCACGTATCCATTTTGTTTAAAATTATATTATATATATATATATATATATATAGTATGTTCAAAACGATGATTGGTATCAATAAATGCGTGGAAAAAAGTAAATACTCAAAATTGAAATCATTTCTAAAGTGGAAATCAGATGGATACAAAGCAAAACAATCTAAAGTTTTCACAACGAAAAAGATTGATACGTTTATCAAAGAAGCCCCAGACAAGGTCTACCTTTTAGTAAAAGTGAGTTTTGCTAAATTTTATATTTAATAATGTAAAAATGCTAAAATATCGAAAAACTCTGCAAGTGACAAAGTTTTGGAGGATTGATAATTTGGCAAGTTTAAATGTGTTAACCAATAGATCCAGTTAATTATTTATTGTTTATAATTTTCATCAATATCAAATATTGAAAATGTAAATAATGTCAACTTATCCCTTGAAAAACGGGTTTTATTAGTTCCCTAAAATTTGTTTTTTAATAATTGTAGGTACCAATGATACATTGAATATTGTTAATAACAAATAGGAAGTATTAAATTTAACAAGTGCGTTAATTTTTTTTAATAATTTCTTATGTGTAAAATTTGTAGTTTTTTGTTTACAAGTTATAACACTCGTAGAAAAAGTACTGTGTAAAACTCGCACAGAACGACAATTTCCTATTCGTACGGTTCAAAAACGTTCATACTCGTAGGAAATGTATGTCATTCCATGTTTGTTAAACAATATACTATTTTGTACATGAGGAAGTGTTGTTAACAAGATAGGAACACTAATCCCTGGAAACGCAATGATGGCTTTTGTCCACCTAGAACTTGAAAACGGCACACTGTGGAGTGAAAACTTGCCAACCTTTACAGATAGTTGCTTATAAAAATCGAATAGCATAAATTCAGTGACAAAGGTAAACATTTCGATTTAAAGTGATTTTTAATTGGATTACGAAGATGGTGAGTGAAAAAGTGTTTCAAAGTTATTTTTTCAAATGTGGTAAGTTCAAATGGAAGACTTCTGAAAATATACACATAAATGAAAACAAAAAAATCATTTTGTATCTGAAAGCAAGTTTTGTTCGAGATCTGGAAAAGTTTTTTTCGAAAAGATTTTCGTTCTTTCATTTGAGTAGTAAGCCAAAATTGTATTCAAAAAAATTGAACTATCTACCTCCATTTGCATGAGCATATATTTATCATATATAAATGGATTATCATTTATATGGATTGTGATTTTCATGAGTTTTATTCGTAAATGAAGTAAAAAACTATCTATGTAAACCAGATATTCTGTCCAATCAAGAAATTTCATTGTGGCAGAAACCCAAACATCCAACATAATCCGCCACTCCTCTGTTCACACTCACACTTAAAATCCCAAACGGGGTGAATTATAAAACCCAACAATAAACGCACCCATTTCAGAATTGCGCTTTCGCCTATTGGGTAAGTTTGAACAAAAGATTCACTAGGGCCTGGTAAAAACCAAATTATCAATAGATCAAAATTCCTTTTCGCTACCGACAAAACCTCAGTAGCTACTAATAAAAACGGCGCTCTTAAAAAAACTATTGAAAAAAACGAAGAAATTTGAGCTTTCTTCGAGAAGCTATCGTGTTTCATGTTGTACAACATTCGGCGGTGTTTAACACACACAAGCTTTGTATTTTTGTTCACCCCTTCAAAGAAATTCGCCATTGTTGACGGACGCTTTTCAAAATGCGATTTAAAAGGGTTGGGTGATTGATAATATCCCCCTTTTCGATAATAGAATTTAAGTGAGGCAGCTTCCTATCTTTATAGTGGTTAGTAGCACTTGTCATGCGTTTTTGGGAACGGTTTCTTTGTCGCTTACCGTTTAACCCTTCCGCTTGCCAAAATTCGGGTCGGTTCGGTGAATAATAAGAGACTCTTCACTAAACTCTTGTTAGAAATTTTAGTGGAATTGTGTTGATATAATCGATGAATGGGTATTTGTGTTCGAATACTCGACCCCGATTTAAAATGTATGTCATTTCGAGAAACGGAAGTTACACTTCAATCTCTATATCTGAAATTTGATCAAACTGGAACTCAAAACATACCAATAATTACTGAGATGGAAAATGTGACAAAAGCTTCGACTATATAATTTTCCCATTCAAAATATTTTCCACCAGAAGCAGCGGTATCTTATCTTTTCTTTTCTTGTCCTGTTGCAGTATGAAAGTATAAAATAATGTTAGAAATTAAAGAAGAAAGAAGCTAAAACGCAGGGACAACTCTAACATCTTTACGAGGTTTGAGAAATGTAAAATTAATACTTAAAAAATTCTAAATTTCCACAATCGTGTAATTTAAATAAATCATATCACAAATAGAGACGGAATTAATAATTTGTAACCCAAAACAAAATGCATGTAGAATGGCTTGATAGTTAATTTTAGTTGGAGAAATAAGCTTGAACTTACATAACTTGAATGCAGAGTATGTTCATTGAATTACCTATTAAGCCGCGTTTACACTACGTAGCAAAACCTGCTATATAACTTTTGCTATATTTAGCAATGTTACAATGTTATATAGCAAAAGCTATATTTATCAGTTTTACCAAAATAGACCCTTGTTATATTTAGCAATGTTACATACATGTAGCAAAAGCTATTGAACCAAAATGGACCCATGTTACAGGTAGCAGAAATAATGCAGCAGAGTAGTTTCATAGAAGATGTCGAGGTGGAAGGATCAGTTGCTAGGGCAGCCATTACAGTATTTTTGGCAGTTCACAGAAGAAAACGACGGTCTTAGGTCCGGCCAGCGCGACAAGCCAGGCAAAAGTAGAGTGGGAGTGACTTGTTAAATGACTTGACTGCTGATGATTGTGACGTACACTTCCCGACAAATAAAAGTAGGACATCTCTTGTACATCGAAAACTCTGTTTTTTAGTTATGTGAATCGATCTCAGTGGAAGATATTCGTGCAGAATTGTCTTCTTACTTACCTATTTTCGAAATTAATCAGAAAATAAAACAGTAATTCATTAAATATATACATATGTCTATTTTACATAACTAAAATAAAGTGTCCTATTTTATTTGTCGGAAAGTGTACAACCCTCATTGTGTTATGAAATAAGATGGGACGGTAGTTTCAAAAACTTTTTAAGGATGACGAATGAAGATTTTGAGTATCTCATGTGTATGACTGTCCAAAGAATTGAGAAAAAGACATGTGGCAGACGCTAGAAACAAAAATCGCGTATAACATTCGCTAGATGTAGCAAATGTTACATATATTATAAATTCCCCTTGATCTCACCGACTCCGAATGGATAGCATAATTTTTGTTAGATATGGCAAAAAAAGCTACATATTGCATCGAAAATTGCTATATGTAACATTTCTCCGTTTTGAGTTTTGATAAATGTAGCATTTGTTATATAACTTTTGCTATCTAGCAGCTTTTGCTACATAGTGTAAACGCGGCTTTAGCTTGATTTCATAGAAATACGGAACACTTATAAAGTAAACCACGAAAAAAATCGCTGAGTTCTCAAATCACAGTCCTCAGTATCCAAAAAAAACAATGAAATTGCATTTGCCACTAAAATCTCAATTCGTGCCTTTTACACCGATTTTTTATTAGTATGGCTCAGAATACTTGTTGAGACTTCCTTCTCATACGTTCAGGATTGATATCATTCGGCACTGAATAACTTCAATTTGAATATGATCGAAATGACGAGAGGGGTGACTCAGGGGTCCCATCTGGGACCACGTTTCTTTAGTATTTATTTGATTTGGCTGTGACATTATATTCCAAATTAAACTTTGATAGTCATATAGAAAAAAGTGTCGGCAAGTAACTGGCAATTTGGGTTTTATAAATATAAATACTTCATAATATCCCCTTCTTTTTGGTGATACTTAACACACCAATAAAGCCTATCTTTAAATATTGTAATAGTGTAGAACCCATAATAAAAAGATTGCAAAAAAAGATGACCAGGATCATAAATTATAGATTTTTCCGTCACAGACATTACTTTCCCTAGGAAAGCAATCTAGTTTTCTATAATTCTAGTGAGTCTATCGCTCTCACATGATTTCAATAATATATTATTCATACACAAAATCTTCAAGAATCTCAGTGTACTTCCCAATTCTCATTGAGTTGACTGAGACAACTTTTTACACTACCTGTTTTTCAACTAACTATATTGGTAATTCTCCGATGATCAGATGCACCATAACATTGAATTCAATGGTTTGTGAAGAACTGGATACTTTCAGATTTCATTCAAACTGCTTAAAAAAAATGTGTTTAATAATATATAATACCAGTTGGCAGTTATAGTACTAAGCTATAGAATAGTTATTTGATTTTCTATTCCAAATAACAATCTTGATAAAAAAGAATATTTTTACATTCAGATTTTTTTCTTTTGAGTTAGTGTCCTTTCGTAATATCTATCAGATATAGTTCAATGTCCAGCGTAGCTTTAGCCGGGAAAGTAGTTGCTTTATGTAAGATATTCAGTTGTAATATCGCAAGACAGTGAGAATGAAGTGAAAAGAATTCTACAGATTTTCGAAAACTTGTTGCCAGGCAATAGACAGGAGTGCCAAATGGCAACAAGTTTGAAAAAGAAATCTGGAGAATTATTTTCTACTTTATCGAATTCCCGTGAGGTAGTCTATAGATTATTTTTTGATGTTACGATCATAAACACATTTCCTCGCACATGTACTATACCGGTTTCGATTCATTTCTCACTTTTCATGCGAATTGAAATGAAATATACGTTGTCAGACAATAAAACCACAAACCTCAAATTATTGCCGCGGCAATTTCTTAGGTAGAATATTCTTACTATAATAATGTTTTGATTGGCCAAAACGTATATGAATTATTTTACTTGAAAGTTTTCATTTGTTTCTAGAAATGTCAGAAAATAATCAGTTGTATTAAGACAAGAGAGTAAGAATAAAGTAAAAATATTTCGACAGATTTTCGAAAACTTGTTGCTAGGCAACAGACACGAGAGCCCAACGGGCTCGAGTGGCTATTGCCAAATGGCAACAAGTTTGAGAAAGAAATTTGGAGAATTATTTTCTACTTTATCGAACTTGCGTGTGGTATTCTATAGATGATTTTTTTATGTTACAATCATAAACATATTTCCTCGCACAATGATACAATGTACTAAAACGGTTTTTATTCATTTCTCACTTTTCAGGCGAATTGATGACAGACGTCAAATTAAAAATATTCGTTGTCAGACAATAAAAACAAATTACCTCAAATTATTTCCGCGGCAATTTTCTAGGTAGAATATTCCCACTATAATAATGTTTTGATTGGCCAAAACGTACATGAATGCTTTGAATTAAAAGTTTCCATTGGTTTCTAGAAATGTCAAAAAAATAATCAGTTGTAATATCACAAGAGAATGAGAATAAAGTGAAAATAATTCGAGAGATTTTCGAAAACTTGCAGTATATTGACCAATGTAATTGGATTATTATTTTCCCTAGATATTGCTTTATTCTTTCTAATTTTTTTATTATATTCTGGAGTGGAAATTGAATGCACTTTTATTTTTAAATTTATTTTGCTATTTCTGGTGCTAGTGGTTATCTCCGAATAACTTGGTTTATGATACCAGAATATTTTCAGAAGTTTTTATAATTTTGGTACCTTAGTATGGTATAATAGTAATATACAGTATATTATTTTCTACTTCCAAGTTAAATCTCAATTTTGAATAAAAACTTTGAAATACATCCAAAATTTCATTTTTTTGGCTTCAAGAATGGCCGTGGTTATGTCATTTATATATGTTTCAAAGAAAGGTATTGAGAAGCATAATTTTATAAAACTTTTTATCGTAGTTCTGACATGACGAAATCAGCACAAACGAGTGACATACAATTTCCTATTCTTAAAACATATATTTGTAAAACACACTTTTAAAATTAAACTAATTTGATTCTACACAAAATTTAAAAACCTTTTGAGAAAATATCAAAGGATAATGTAGTGAATTCAGAAATGTTGTCCCTCCTTTCTCTGATTATTGTTATTGTGAGATAAATTGGTATGTTAGCGAATAGAGAAACTACATCTATGGAAATAAGTACATAGTTTTCAGATTTTTTTCTTTCTAATGAAATTTGAAAAGTCAAATTAATCTTTAACATGGAAATCATATTTTTCAAAGCCAATTAGATGATTTGTTAATTAGAGAACCTACAAAACTGGCAATTTCTCAAAACAAAGGAAAAAGAGCAGTGGCAGTTCAAAATTGTTAGAGCCATTCGGTTTTCCGGTATCCTAGGTAAATCTGCTGTTTCGTTTGCTTGCCAACATATTTGGGTAACTAGTTGTCTTTTTATATTTCTGGTCAAAAGTAAATTTTAGGGAAAAACCCATCCTCAGTTCTGAGATATTTTGCACATCGCATCTATATAATGATTTTCAAATAGTTCTTTTAAAACATTTTTTTGTATATGTGTTAGGATCTTTGGTTAGAATTAGATAGGTTTTACTATCTCTGGACATTTCTGTAGCTATGTCAATTAATTCATGTTTGCCAAGGGCTGTACCCTCATCTGCTTTGGTTACTATTGAATCCGGATTTTGTTTTTCCACAAATTCAGCGCAGTCTCAATGTCATCGAAAAGTTTTATATGTGTTTTTCGGGTTTGATTGTGTGTTAAAATTCTTCATTTGTGTTAGATTTCTTAATGATGTGCTCAACTCGATTATAATTTTTTCTAAGGTAAGTTGGACATTGTGGGGTTTTGAATTTTAGAGTTTTTATAAACGAAGTAGAAACTATTTAATTTTTATAAATTTCCATTGTTACAATGTTCTGAGGATGAATTTTATTAAATTCGAAACGTTGGCAAAAACCCAATAGTTCTTTCCTTGACTTCATTGATCCCAATGCCAACTAATCTTCGAAATAAATAAGAAATAATATTTGTTCTTGAATACAAGTTGAATTAATAGATCGTTTCCCACTTTTTTGCTGAAAAAGTTTTATATATGCTACGGAATGTTCTGATGAATATCTCTGGAAATATGAACAAGATGTACATAAAATCAGATGAGCAAACATCTGCGACTGAGAGATAAACTTTAGTCACTATTTTTTCATGAAGTTCTGATCAGTAAGTACATTTCTATTAATTCATCCATCAGGATATTCACAGACAAGAGTTCAGAAATATTATCTAGAAATTTAGACTTCAGATAGTCCAAAGCGAAATTATAAATCATCGCATGACAGATAATAAAAACCATTAAATTGTGAAAAATCCCTCTATCCCGTTACACACAAGAAATCTACGATTTATTTTTCGACTTTGATTATAATTCCAGTAAGTTTAATTTTCTGATTTGAATTTATGTAAAGCTCTCAACCTCTAACCCATAAACCTATTCCTGGAGTTTTTTTTTTAATTTTTATAATTGTTGCAAGGTCGAACGTTTATAGTTTACATTTGTTGCAAGCAAACTATTGATCTGACATATTTGTAACACCTGAATTGTTCATATTTATTGATAAATAGTTTGGTTTTTATTTCGAGTTTTAGCAGAAAGGTAAAAGGACGAGCACCACAAAAACAATTGCCAAATTTCCGGCGAAGCTAAACTTCAAGTTGCTCCAAAATTATTTTCCATCACTCCCTAATCTCATTACATTAATAAAGTTTGTTCGAGTTGACCCTGGAAATTTATTACTGGGATAAGTTTATTTCACTATTGTACATGAAGTCCTGCCATTTTTTCAACCACCTCACCCCTATCGAATTTTTTATCCACTTATGAAAATTAACTTTGACAATTTTAATTTTCATTGCTAATGAACAAGCATTACGATGAGCTACAGAGTAAGGAAGTTGCTAAATTACGTACTGAAAGGAACATCCTATTATAATTATATTAAATTTGTATTTTGTTTTGAAGCTAAGAGAGTATATCGTTTCGAAAATTATTCGTTTTCTACATGTTTTTTCAATTCCATTCGAGAATAAACATAGTATATTGACCAAAAAATATCTTCTTCATTTTCATGAATGTCCAATGAAAAAAAGTAATAAACCGAACCACTGATATTAAAAAATACAAGACAAAAATTAATATCCTTCTGTACACGATTCCTACATCCCACACACTCCACAGCTCAGACAGGTCCCGACAAGTAGCAGAAAGTAAAAATATCACGTGTTTGGCAGGTCTACTCACCCAATATTACACAATAGCGCGCAGGCTGCGAAAGTTTCTTTAAGTTAACATTTAAAACAGGATAACAAAAGGATAAGACCGTGTGACTCACGACGTATCCTTTTGTGTGGGAGGAAGTATGGCCCCTTTTTGCTTCTTCGGAATACGTGAGAAAAACATTTGTACAATTGCAGAATTATGCAGGCTGAGACATGTCTGGAAGCTATTCGGAATTGTGAATGATTAAAAAAAAAAGAAAGTCAGAGATTTTTTTAAATCAAGTCTGACGATTCAGGCACTTAATCTGAGCAATATTAGGCATGCTCAGCTAAAAAATGTGTCCATACCGTACACAATACAAATATGAAGGGCAAATTTAGCACGTTGAGAAAAACTGCATTTGATGATGAAAAATATTCTGAAATTCCTACTTATAGCCAGTATTTAAACAAAGCTTGTTCGAAAAATGATTCGTCTAACAAATGACGATTCCTTTTTTCCGTGTGGGGGGTATGTTAAGTATCATTATTTACTCATTCTTGTGTATTTCTTGAAAGGGATGAAACCTGAAAACAACAAACACAATTTATAAGCTTGATTTTTTCCTCCCCGATGGTCATTCCATTTCAAAGGAAGTATTTCGTCATAATTGATAATTTTCAAAACTTTTTAATGGGGAATTTGGCTTATAACAAAACAGATGCCATTGTTTAGTTTGTTTTAGATATTGTCTTCTGAAAAAAAGAATTCAGATTTTCATTCCCTTTTCAACTCATTTTTAATTGTTTTTTGTGCAGACCCATCAGTGATTTGAACGCATTATATGTTTCGGAGGTAACGAGTACAATTCCACCCTCAATATATTATTGTGATTATATTGTTATTAATTTCGTTTGGGAGAAGTCGTCTCTTGAAGGAGGGTGGCATCTTGCGAATACATATAACTATTTCCTTGTTAGGGTATCGTCGCCTACATCTTCCCCTCTGGTTCTCGGGTGTGAGAGGGTGTGGTAAACCAAACCCCAGAAACAAACAAAAATAGGAGGACATTGATTTGATGAATTAAAAAAAATATATAATATTTTCAAAATGTATAAATCCCAAACAATTCTTTATTTTTTTAAATCTCATTTTATATTTCATCCAAGTGTTTTCCAAATGTGGAAATCCCATGCAATTCTAGGATGTTTTGAAATCTCCTTTTATATATCTCATTCAAGCGTATTTCCCTTAGGTGTCTCTCATTGGGATATTTTCACCATTTATAGACAAGGTATTCAAATCAAATTTTTCCTCAATGGGAAATGTTCTACAGGAGTCATTTAAGAATTTGGACAAAAACAATATATTTTTTCATATAATACGAGAGGAGGTGAAATGCCATCTAAAATATTAATGCATTTAGTAAGTCAGGATTGATAAAAACTGACTCCCGTGAATAAATGAATGAATCTAAAGGTAGTATGTCCCTGAAAATCTGAAATTGGTTACGAAGATGATCTCAGGTTCTGGGTGACCAATAGGAATGATTTCATAAAAAAAAACTTCCTAGCAGGTGGTGAAGTAGGTACCCTGGAAAGAGGTGACCTAGAAACAGGAGAATATTTAGTCCTACTAGTAAGTCACATCATTGATTCCGCTCTTTTTGGTTACAGGATATTTCCTGAACCAAAAGGAGCGGAAACAATGATGTGACTTAATAGTAAGACTAAATTTTTATATTTTTTTTTTAGAGCACACCACATATTACTAGATATTAATTCACTAGATACTTTTTTTAAATCTTTCCCGAAAATCTTTTAATAAATCACACATTGAATGAGAATAGTGGGGACTCAATATTATATAGAACAGTATTCCAATTTTGATCTAACATATGAATAGTATATTTTCACTGCATTTTAACAATTCAAACATTTTATTTTTCATTTTGGATATTTTTTTGTTGATTGATTAAAAAAGACATTTTATCAAAGAAATCGAAGATGATGAAATTACATGTTAGCAGTTTATTTCCTCTGGCACAACCCAAGAAAGTATTGAAAGAAACTGAAGGTTTGATGTTTTCACAACAACCTCAATAAAAAAAATATTTTTGAAATGTTTGACAGCTTTTATTTTTCTTTGCTCAAATTATTACCCTTTTGAAATTCTCCTATAGCCTATCATAGTAATATTTATTGTGGCAGGACCTTTCGAACCAAAAATATGCTACTCTATTTTTCGATCGTTTTCCATTTCTATTAAAACGATGATAATTGACTTAGCATGTAACTTCCCTCAAATTGGGGGAACATTTTTATGTAATGGAAAACCACAGAACTATCAAGTATCATTATGTAAATTCAAAGAATTCTTTCAGCTCTCGATGCCAAGCTTTTTTGTTCCCATTAGGAAATCATGATGAAAGTATTCTTATAAAAAAAACTGATTGATTTACCTGCATGTCTCTAATCTCTACTCCCAACGCTTTATTTCCCATTTTAAATATACATACTTTTTTAATATCAACGCTCCCTATTATTACAGAAACATTAAGTGACTTCCAGTGTTGGAATGTGGTTCATTTTAATAGATATATATTTTTTATAAGCGTGACTGTTTTTTGGAGGCCCCTTTTTATATATCCCTGGGCCGAACGTCTCTTGAGAACCTGTTGGGCGAGATCTTTTGTCTTCTGCACACGTGCAGCTTCTTTTTCAATTTACATAATGTGTATGCACTAGTGGATAAGGTACATATATGCAGGTACATTATTTGGCTATCATTTGTCTCCTGAACAGCATCACTTTGAATGCTCTCTTCTTCAAATCAGATAAAACAAACAGAGCTTCGTTTTTGTTTTGCATCTAAAGAATGATTCACTGAATATTTTTTATTTTTTAGTGTTCCGTACCGAAAATTATAATGAAACACTAGTTCTGTCTGTCCGATTATTTATCACGCAGCCTTCTGAAATTTTAACTATTTGTTGTGGAAAGTTGAGATTCCGTATGAATATGTGTATAACATTGGAAAAAAATAAATGTTCGTCAGATACTCGACAAACTACAAAAGTTGGTTGTTTTAACAGGTACTGGTACTGCCTGTTTTGATGGGAAAATTTTAAAAGTGATGTAAAAAGTATATTATGACTTGAAAACTGAAGAAATGTAATGGGTAATAAAATTTGATATTCCAAAAAAACAATTGCGAATTCAGTCAACAAAAAAAATATTTTTGTTCATGTAGAACAAGTTGAATGAAAAAGGTAAACAAGAAGTAATCTTTACAAAAAAGATAGTTATAGGCAAAACAATTAGGTTCAAGCCAAATGACCTGTAGGGGAGTAGTTGAGCAAATCATTGAAGTAAAGTTGTTTTTATTTTTATTGTCAAACAAAATTAGTTTTCAACACTACTACGAAATCTGTCTATAATTCATAAATTTCCCCGTGATAATCATGCTACTAGATAATCTCCAAATAACCAATGATTATTTTAAACGGTTTCAATATTTGCAGTAATTTCTTGGAAAATAAAACATTCCATAATCTTTATAAATTGAGGATGAAAAATGCAGACAACGTAAAAATTTCAATTGCCTCAAAAGATTCATTAACATTTTATTTTTATCGAAACCAAATCTCATTTATCTACCATTAATAGACATATTGGAATGATATATCCATGCTCCATATCAGTTCTGGGAGGGATACCAATTTTTTTTCAATAAATTTTAATTACAAAAAATATATGGAATTCAAAATTCAACAATTACCTATTGAAGTCCATACTCAGTGGTTACACTGGTAAGACAATCATCTCCACAGATGGATCCCAAAAAAGATGTATACATTCCCACATTCAACCAATCGATGAAAATCAAACTGCCTTTCCTCTTCCATATTGACTGCAGAAGCTATAATTGCTATTGAGAAATCACTCTACTGTTTGGAAGAAAATAATATAGGTCAAGCTGTGACTCTCAAACTGAAGGTGTGTCGGACTACCTTCTTAGTAGTTTAAATTCAATTCACAACCATAAAATGTGAGTCTGATTTGAACCCCAAAAATAAAATCGATAATAAAAATATTACATTTATTTGGGCTGAAAGACATTATGGGATTTCTGGAAACAAAGTTGTCGGCAAACTAGCCAAAGAGTTGATAGAGATTTGGAAAATATCTTAACAAATTTCGATTTGGTAAGATATTATTATATTTAAAACCTAAAAATGGCAACAAAAATGGATAGAATACTCACGAAATTCAAATAACCCATATTACCTGATACACCCTTTTCTTCTTGTCAACATCCCACATATATTCAATTATCACATGTCTAAAAGATCTGCAGCAACAAATTACCCGAATGAAAACCAATCATGGAAGATTCCTGGCTCACCTCACTGAATTAAAAATAAGCCGTTCATCTTTCGGTACTTGCCATAATTTCTCTGTGTGTGATATTAACCACATTTTTTCAAATGCTCCAATCATAATGAAACTGAGCTCTTGTTAAATTTCTTGTAGATAATGATTTTTTTGCCAGTTAGTAGTAGTCATGTGGCATCAAGTCCACCAAAAATACACATTTTTTTCAAATGCTTCATTTATAATGAAACTGAAGCTCTTGTTAAATTTCTTGTAGATGACAATTTGTTTTCTGCCAGTTAGCATTCCCCATCTTTTTGCTATCAGAAATATATTAACGGTTTTTATGTAATCTCTTACATAATATAAAAATTATCATATAAAATAAAACTCATTACGAAAATGAAATCTACCTCTTTCAATATTATGTGGTCAATGGAGTCATTTCCATGCCAAGTCTCTCAAACGAAAAAAGCCCAAAAAATATTATTTCATACTGTCATATTAGATCCAACTAATCCATCTATATAATGATCATTTCAAGAAAAAACATTTCACAAATACTCAACACTCGAATAGGTTGAAGAGGTACTGCACATTTATACATACAAAGAATAAACTCAGAATTTGAGAAAGAAAAACAGAAGCAAGTATAGAAAATTACTTTCAACAGATACCGTCCACTGAAATTAATCTAAAACCTCAACAAATTAATGAATTGCTTTATCTGCCAAATCGTTTTCACATCTAACATTAGTTTTTCTTTTATTCCTCATGTGGCATCAATTCCACTAAAAAAACAGTAAAAAATCTGGAAAACTTCATAATGAATCATTTATCATTCAAATTTTACCCCGACATTTATTCTGGTATAAATGATTGCACTAAATGTCAGTAGGGCTAATTTAGCATTTTGAAATTACAATTTCATTGAGCAGATAATTTGAATCAGATGACCCAATTTGGCTTAAAAATATAATTGTTCTCTAAATACAATTTTCAAATATATTGCACTACTAGTGTCACTGTTCCCTAGATTTTTTATTATTCAGACACCATTTCTGGCTTTTCATTATTATGATAAATAGGATGATTGAAAATGTAATTGAATCATCTGATTAACGATATACCACTTGATTTCAAGGAAAAACATTTTCCAAATGGTTCACTTTATTGAATACTACACATTTATACATACAAAGAATAAACTCAGAATTTGATACAGAAAAACCGAAACAATTATAGAAAATTACTTTCAACAGAAACTGTCCACTGAAATTAATCTAACCTCAACAAATTCATGAATTGCTTTATCTGCCAAATCGTTTTCATACTCAACAGTATTTTTTTCTTTAATTCCTCATGTAGCATCAATTCCACCAAAGAACCAGTAAAAAATATGGAGAACTTCATAATGAATCATTTTTCATTCAAATTTTACCCCGCCATTTATTCTGGTATAAATTAGTGCACTAAATGTCAATAGCATTTTGAAATTACAATTCCAGTGAGCAGATATTTGAACGCGCTTAAAAATATAATTGTTTCAAATATATTGCACGTTCTTTAAGTTAAGTTAACTGTTGCCTAGATTTTTTATTAATCGGCCCATTTCAGGCTATTCATTATGATTTACTTTTTCCGTATTATAGTAGCAAATATTATAGCCCATTTTGTCACGTGCTTTCATTCAGTTATGCTCAATTGGTCTGTCTGTATAGTTAAATACACGAATAATCGGAGATACTTTCGTCACGATCTACTTATTGCTATCAATTAAATCCAGTGCATTTCGCATAACGTGAAATTATAAATCACATCAAAAATGTATTATGAATTCGTAACTTCCTATTAAACCTATCCTTCATACGTCAGTTCTCATTTTAACTCGAAAATTGCAGATTTTTCTATTCGGATTGCCTCAAATTACAAAAAAAAATCCGTTTACCTACCTCGGCATACGTTACTGCATCGACAAGCGATAAAAGGATTGTTATTTTCGAAATCCCGTAAACCGTGAACGGCACACTATCGAATTTTGCACAAAAATATCCTATTGAAATCCGAATAATCGAAGATGCAGGTAAAAATTCCTCAACCCGAAAAACAACCCCTTAAAGTACATTTCCTTGCTCTAAACCGAGAAATATCAATACCGTACGTAAATTTATTCAACAGAACTGACCATTTCAACCTGCTTTTCTTTGTAAGCGACTCGTACCAACCACGTGCATTTCGATACAAATTAACAGAAATAGGAACCCCTTTCAAGACTCCCCTTTAAAATTTCAACATGAGCAAATAACGAATAATAGTCTAGAAGAGGTAAAATGGGTCAATACTTCATATAATACCCTCCTCCCTCACATGAACCTTCGTAGGCGAAAAATCTCTTTTAAACACCCCTACGTATGCCATCTGCCTTTGTAAAATCGTGGGAACTCGAAGTTGATTGCGATTCTCACGGATCTTCGTACACCCTATACACACGTTTCCATCTCTGTTCGACTTTCTATCTCTACATATGGTCGGGCCGCTCGACGAGATCGCTGTACCGAAAAGCGAACACCTGTCCCTAGCGTCGCAGCCATAGGCCGAGGGTAGAACCCCTCTCAAGTTGTCCTAAGGGCCCGTGACGTCACGTGAATGGTATATATACGACGGAATTGGGCTGTTGAAACATTCACGTTCTACACGTTCGTATCTTACTGTCTGTCTACGCTACGCTAACGATAAATAATCAACATGAGTTTCAACGACGAAGTTATTAACAATTCCATCAACGACAACAGAGTCAACGATAAAAAGACAAAGTCGCCGATACATCAAATTAAGAAGCTGATCAAGTGCATTCTGAGGAAAAACGACAAAAATACCTACGTCAAACACCCACAACCCAGTTACTTCCTGGATGAAGACGAAATCGCCGACAATATTGCCAACGAAATTTTGGAGAACGAGATTTTCGAGGATATCGACAACTGTGACGACTTTTCCGCTGTTCCTTTCTACGAGAATGGGGAAATGGATTTCCTTCCCGTAACCAGAGGCCAGAGGTACATTCCTGTACATTTCGCCAGAACCGAGGCGGGAACATTCTTCTGGACTTCCATTACCGGACCCGACGCTGACATTGCCTGCCATGGAGACAAAAACGCCATTTGCCACCATCAAACACCAGAGTTGCAAGTACCCTGCGATAGATGGGCCCAAGCTTAATCCTTTTCTGGAGGTAAAATTATTCCTGTGATGAACCCAGTGCCTTACGACTATTTTGTGATGGTATTTTGCTCAAGTTTTAATTTTAATCTGATTTTTGACTGATGTCGATGTGATATTGTAGTTTTAACAATGTATATTTTTTTATTTGACAGATTTTTATCTGTTTGTGATACAAGCTTTAACACTTTTTATTTTTTGTATAAGGTCTTCCATTAGTTTGTAAGAAGATATTTTTAATAAAACTATTTTGATTTATTTCCTGTTTTATTTATTTATTCAGGTATTGTTAACATAAAAAACTGAATGAAAAAGTAGTTATCGAAAAAAAGCAAAAATGCAAACTAGAAACAATCAGAAGTGCAAAAAAAATTACTACATAATAAACTACTCAAAAAGCAACACACCAAAGATGCCACTAATGATCTTTTGATAAAAATAAATGAATAAAAAAAAATAAGTACATGTAATCATTGAAAAAAAAAGCATCCTAACTGGTCAACGCGATGCAAATATTTTATACACAATAGCTTGAGTTATGAATGTGGCCTTACCATAAAACGTGTTTCTTAAAACGTTCTTGAAAAATATATGGATGGCATGCTTTGCCCCAAAGGACAATTTCAGGTAAGACGTAGTTGGCCAGCTAAATTATGTAATGATGACCTGTAGAATATACCTGTTGAATTGGTTGGATGTATTCGTTACCTACTTCTTGAGAGGGTTACTGAGATTTTTATGGGTTGGGTCCTCTGCGTGAAATCATTCAATGGCGAGGAATTCTTTAAGCTTTGTTGAACGTTAGTAGGTATTTTGAATAACCTACCAAGTTTACATTTGATTTCAATTTGGAAAAAATATGTTTGTCCATATGATTACAAGTATTTTTTCTCTTTTACTAGTCACATGTTTCAAATACATTTGATTTCCCGGATTTTCAGATGTTGATAGACCAAGTTGAGATCATATAATCAAATACTTAGTTAATATTGTGTGATAGCCCAGATTAGGTCAAATTGACATGAATATCACAATTTTTTCGAAAGTCAACTTTTCATTGGTTTAACAATTATATATTTGCATATTATTTTCCTTCTTTGGGAAAAAAATAATCATTTTACACTAACGCAGAGAGGAGTGAAATGGATAATATAAAAAAATAGGAAGAAATATGTCATATTTAATATTGAAACTACCTAGTACCAACGTTCTGAAATAGGATATAATTATTTCAGACAACAAACATTCCTATTTTCAATCAAGAATCAAATTGGACCAACTCGAAAGAATAAAAAATTAAATAATAAAAATGAATTAAAGTAACTTAAGCTAAAAAAGGGATTATTTCAGTTGAATGTAAAATATAAGCATACTTATGCAATATTAAAAATAATGCAAGTACCAAAAGGAGGTAGTGTCACATTGAAATTGTCTTCAGAACTAATCACAGTAAGTCAAAATAATCATTTCAAAACAAAAACCATGCAAATTACTATTGACTTTCTTCAAGTTATTCGGAAAGTAATTTTGTGAAACTGTTCATTTTTCGTTTCAATTCATCTTTATTTTGCACAAGCCTTTTGCCCAACTGTGTCATCCTTAGAAAACAAAATTATGTCATAAATCCTGTTTTCAATCTATAATTATTTCATAGCCTTGGCAACTTTGCGTGTAGAAAGGGGTAGAGACGACATTATTGTTGGTTCGAACTTGTACATTACATTAACTACAAGCAAAAAACCCAGGAGTTAGAGTGTCAGTCAGGTTTTTCAAGATTTTTTAAGCTGCTTGATAACAATTATTTAAATAAAATTACCACGTTTTTAAAACGAACAAAAAACTATAAAATAATTTCTCTTAGCCCCATACAGATTTATAACCCCCTACACCTATTCCCTACACTCCTTACTATTTGCATGCGCCCCAAATTTTTCAATGGGGTTAGGAAACAGTATGAGGTTATGAATCTGTATGGGGCTAGGAGAAATGATTTTTTACTTATTAGATCGTTTTGAAAACGTGATATATTAATTTTTCTATGCGTATGTATGTGTGGGAAATTTTTCAATCGATTTCAAACATCTTGATGAGATTATGCCAGAGACCTGTGGAAAATTTCAGGTACATTTCAGTTTCTCCTCACCTAATCAAATCTGAAATAGAAAATTGTTATACCAACCCACCAATAATATTTAATTCTATTTAATTGTTATTTTCTTGAAAAATTGAAACCTGGTTGCATTGTTATAATATTGGAATTATCTCCAAGCGACGAATTATGTGGAAAAGTCAAATGATATTACCAACAGTGTTGCTAAAAAGACAAAAGATTTCTTGTTTGGATGAAAAAGTTTATCAATAACTTAAAAATTAAAAAATTGAATGAAACGTATACGTGCGATTTCTGAAGTTCATAAATTTTTTATTGAAAAATGTAATGAAGAAATATATAGAAGAAAATAATATTATTTTAATTATATTCGCATGATCAACAAGTCTACTAGGTATTTTTATCGGAAAACGGAAAAAACGCCCTTGGAAAGAAACATACCCGGAAAAAACATCCCGGAAAAAACTTCCCCCGGAAATAACGTCACCGGAAAAATGTCCTCGATAATAACGTCCCCGGACAAAACGTCCAAAAAATTTATAGTTTTAAACTTTGTATTTTTTAGCCATCTTGTTGGTATGAAACACCTAAGGATTTTTCACGAAGATGCGACTGGGGCTGGCGGGAGATATACTTATCAAAACTCCATAGAGACTTATCTCTCTTCATACAATTTGGTATTAACACAAGAAATATTGAACAATTTTTAAGCAAGTAGGCTATGCCTCAATTAATGAACACATTTTTGTTAGAATTTATTTGCAAATAAACGCTATTTGTTTTAATATGCAGTGACTGCATACATTACAGGTGATCAAAAACTAGTTTACAATTTTCAGGTTTTTTTGCAGAATACGGTTATGGAAATTATCTTCTATAGCATTAAATATATTAAGGGTGCGGTTTCTTCAGGAGATTTTTATTCTGGGAGACATTTTTTTCGTGGAATTTTTTTCCGAGGATGTTTTTTCCGGGGATTTTATTTCCTGAATTTACTTTTATCATATGTGTAGTATGAATGTTTGTTTAAGTCATTTACAATTTACAATATTTATTTTAATTCCATTTGACGGCTAGAATCTCGCTGCTTGATATTTCAAACTCTTCAATATGAATATGACTCAACTTGATGGGCCAGATGCAGATCCTAACTAGAAATCAAATTAAGTCCATCATACCTGCAGAAATCTGGAATACCGACTGCGACTGAATGTGACATTAATTAATGATATTTAAAAAAACATTTAATGATTCATGGTTTCTGGTATTCATTTTGTAATAAAAAATATGCAGTAGTTTAATTTTTCGGAATATAATATTAGTTATACATTTGGAGGCGTTTGTTTGTTAGCGTGCAAAAGTATAGTTCTGCTTACACCTAATTTTTTATCCCGAAATAAAAATTAAAATAACTGAAGAAACTAATTTGCTAAACTATCAAAATTTGTGAAACAATTTTATTTTTTGAGGATGGTACAGAGGGGCAAAATGCTTTAAAAGCAAGAGAGAGGAAGAGAGATATCCAGCCGTTAGCCACTAAAACCCAATGAATAGTAATTTGCATGGTGTTAGTATTGTACTGATTATTTTGAGTTGTAGTGAATACAATTTTGATAAGGCTATTGGTTTGGTAACTGAAAATGGGGCATGTTTGTTGTCTTTAATAATTTTATGCATTTTTTTCCAGTCGTGGTACGCCGGATTTCGTTTGGTTTATATATCCATTTTGGGTGGCAAGACTAACTTGTGAAATTAGTGCTTTGTATTTTGGTTGGCAAAATTGATCTTTTTTTTCACATAATTGTTTTGGTGACATAAAATCAACCGGAATTAGCTATGAAATAGTTTAATCAACTGCAAACTCTCTCACAAACGTTTGGAAACTACATAGTACAATTGAAAATGTTGTCATTTTCAATTTGGATACCCTAAAATTAAACGATGAAATCGTAAAATGTTTATTTTTCAATTGCCAGAATGTTCTTTGAAAAGGTATTGATATATATATATATATATATATATATCTTTCCAATGTAGGTATAAGATTTATCTCCTCTTGGAAGTAAAATATTGAGGGGTAATAAATGTAATCGTCAAAGAAATACCTTAATGTTTCTGTCGATTTTTTTAAATATTTCAAATAGGGACCTGAAGTAGTTTCTGAAACGTCATCAATAGAAATATATTTTCAAAGGATGTTTTTACTTTTGGTCATGAAATATCGTAGGCAATCAGTTATCCAAACATACAAACTGGAAACTTTTTCATATCCTTAATACTAAAATGCAATAACGTATTAGGGCCAATTTGTCCTTCAAGAACAGATAACTGATATTTTTTTCTTCAGGGGGGGAGGAAAAGCCCAAAAAATCATTTTTGTATTCTTCAGTTCTTTCAATATTTCAGTGGCGAGTTTTGCTCGTCATAAGATTTAAAATGTTGAAATTATGTGATTTATGTATCGCCCAAGCCTATCGCTACTTCATTGGAAGTTTATATTTTTCGTTATATAACATAGCCTGTTAGAAAATGGCATTGAGTTAACAAGATCATAGCAAATCTATGGTATTGGTTGAGGGTATTTTCTAATCACGAAGACCATTTTTGATATTACAATGTAATCAACGAATTATTTTATAAGTAATCTTATAAAATCATATTAGCTTCTGATATGCAGTCAGCGTTTCAATATCAAACTGACGTGAAAAAAATCACAGATAGTATAAAATGGGGGGACATTTTTTTAAACTGTCTAATAGCACTCGACGTTTCTTGTGGTGTCCAGGGCTCCCATAGTTGGCAAACACTGTACAAAACAAAAAGAACGAACTAACCTCTAACACCTCAGCCCACGATATAACGCCAGTCTAGTATTTTTTCATAACAATATTGATTATCTTCAAAAGTATACAGTCGAATAATATGGCAAAAAAACAAGTTTTAATTTACTGAAATAAAAAAGATAAGTAAAGTATTTATTTTGATCAATTTTTTAAGGAATGAAAGTAGTCGTACAGTTATGTGTCCCCCTCTTCTTTAGCGAATCGTGAAAACCAATGTTATGGACTGTTGAAAACGTCATAATATAATAAGCGCAATAATAGGATGTTCATTTACAAAGCTTCAATACAATAAAGGATGACACCAGTAAAAGTTTACAAAGCAGTATCCCTTGTATGTGATATAGAGCCTTAATCTGAAATAAATGCCCTTATCATAATGAAAATAATTATAATTGGTATAATCGTGCGCAAAAGCCCAAATTGATTTGTTTGAAAATATGAACAGGGTGTTCATAGAATCAGATGTGGAATCATCTAGGACTGAAAGACAAATAGTGACAAAAGTTTATCTTTCAATCGCAGAAGATTCCACATTTGAATTTATGAACACCCTGTTCATATTTCCAAACAAATTGATCTCTATCATACCTCATGACAGGTTTAAATGTCAAAAAACACTAATTTAATAAGTGTCACTCCAAAAGAAACGTTTCTAACATTTTTCAATCATGACAAAGTGAAATTGCTTCTAGAAAATGTGTTTCCCAATTTTTCCGGTCCTCCTGATGATCGTGGAAGTATGAAATAGATTTTCGTCGACAAAAATGTATTGAAGATCTAGTGAATGCGATGCCACTCTTGCATCAATGATTTCTGGTGAGTACTCCTTTTGGAAAAATTCTGAAGGAAAATGCAAACTTTTACTTTCGGGGAAGAAGTTGTTTGCTGTTAGATATTACATAAAATAAATTAATGTTTGTCGTAGATTTTTCCATGTTCAGAAACATATTTCCATATTCAAATTCATATTTATTTGTATTACAGCAGCCATCTAGAAGATGGATATACACGTCATGTTTTGCATTTTACATTCATGCATACAAATTGGTAAAGTAGTCAGTGAAATATAAAAAATCAAAAATCAAAAAAATATTAAATTTAAACGGGAAAATATCGTTATGACTAATTCACTCTAGCGAGTCATTACCGAATAATATGCTTTCTCCAGCATTATTTTCTCAATTATTTCTTTGTATTTTCTGGGACTCATGTTCTGTAGGTTGACCGGTAGTTTGTTGGAGAATTAGCTCCGACATATCCCGGGCTTTTCTCTAATTTTGTCAGTCTATGTTGAGTTACGCTCAAGGCATTTGCAGTTCTCGTTGGATAATTGTGGAGGAATGTTATCTTTTACATAAATTAATGTTTGATAGAAATATATGCAGGAAAAAGTCAATATTTTGTTGTCTAGGAATATAGTCTTGATGCTATCTTTGGATTTCATACCGAACATAAGTTTCTGGATGTCTTTTTGACTAACAAAACACTCTTTCAGAATTGGTGCAATCTCCCCATCAAATGACGTTGTATGAAAGGTGGCAGTATACTAGAGAATAGTAAATGTCCGTTGGTACGTTATTATCCAATGTTTTTTCAGTTTCAATACAGCAAAAAATCCGGAATTAAGTTTTTTTAGAGGCTGTCCCATGATATGTACTGATCCAGGTGAAGCCCTAAGAATTTGGTTGAGTCAGATTATTTCTATTTTACCAATTTCCGAAAGAACTTATGACTTCGCTTGCAGTATTTTTCAATTCCTTCAGAGTCCGTGCAGAGACCACCACCGAAGAATCGTCTGAAAATATTGTGACTAGGCCATTCGTGACATGGTCGGGCATATCATTGACGAATAGTAAGAAGAGTAATGGTCCCAGCACTGACCCTTGCGGGACCCCGATATCTACAGGGTAGGTTTAAGAACTTTCATTTTTTATTTTTACATAGGCCTTCCTTTCAGGATTATTCCTCTTATCCCATTTCTTTCAAGTTTATTCAAAATGAAGTTTATTTGTAGTTTTATATAAGATTAGTATTATAGTAGTATTATATGATATTCTATTGAGAATGTTTCCTTTTCTCAACTTGAATAATGTTCTAGCTGAAGACTTCTATTAAGCTGATAATTTCTGATATATGTATACATCTGCATATGTTGAAGTATTTTCTAAGATTTGGTCACTAAGGCGATAGAGTGCCTAAATAGCCAAATTTTCGTCGATTTATTTGAAAAATATCGTAAATCTTAAAGAAACCCTATACTTTTTGAAAAAAAAAACAATCCACATGTTGTATATACAAAATCATAGTTGATTTTTATCAGGTATATAGTTTAACGAATTATATTAATAGAGTTATAATTTTTATTACCACGCTTCTAGTAACTCGCTTTCTTGTCTATTCGGGAGGAATTTTGCAATCGATTTTAAACTAACTTCCATTTGAACTAGAGACTTGAATCTTTGAACATAGCTCAGAACTGTATGACAATGCAATATTAACTCGCTTTCTTGTCTATCTGTTTGTTTGTTCGCCGGTTTGGTAGGTACACATTTTGCAACAGGTGTCAGAATGAATAATTAAATGTTTTTGTATCTGTGTGTGTGTGTGTGTGAGAGAGAGAAAGAGAGAGAGAGAGAAAGAAACATGTAAAAAAGAATAAATGAAAAAATAAAATTTCCCACATACAAGACTTCTCTTAGCTCCATACAGATTTATAGCCCCATACAGTTTCCTAACTTTTTACAGATTGTCCTGAAAATTTGTAATTCTGAATTTTATTAGCTATGAAAATACTTGTGAGATTTAAAACGAAAAACGTGGCGCCCCACGATAATAGTGTAGGGAGTAGCTGTCGTAAAAAAAAATCGCACAACAGTTCACATTTGCAATGTAATAAAATTGTTAGTGACTTTGCATGTTCCCCACGTTTTTCGTTTAAAAATTCACAGATCTTCTTAAAAATCTGTATGGGGCTATAAATCTGTATGTGGCTAGAAGAAATTATTTTATACTTTTAAGTTCGTTTTAAAAACGTGGTGTATTAAAAAGTTTTTTTTTAATATAAATAATTCTTTTATATATGTGATAGTGACGAGACTGCTCCAATCCTGAGTCTACAGTTATACTTGATTGAAAAAGCAATACCTCGTTTGTTAACTCATGTACATCATCACTGGGGTAAGAAGAAAAACATGGTTAAAATGAAAAACATTTGGGCACCATAAGAATGCCGAACACCATTATGCAAGAATTTCTGTACATGTACCAGACTCAGACCATTAACCACTTCACAACCCTAACAAATCCTAACATTCCACATGTGTGACAGCAAGTGTGCATTATCCTAAAATAGCTCATCCACCTGCGTCTCCCCCATCGTAAACAATACGGATTTTAAAACCACCGCACCTAAAATCACCCCCTATCTAAACCCATACAAAGTGTGGGAAAGTCTCTTCTAACTAATACGCCACGGAATTTGGGGTGCACATACGTTTACGGCTATCAGGTTCCTACACTCAGGACCGTATCGTGATAATTAGGAATAGTTTGGCAATTTTTGTTTCATTTTCATTATTTGCACCCTTTCAAAAATATAATTATTCAATCAGAATTTGGAATTTAAACATGCAAATAGCAAAACAAGCATTATGTAATCGTAGTAGTTCCAGGAATATTATGTGTCAACAGATACAAGGAGAAACAAAATTTAACTGTATATGTATTGAATAATTATTCGCAGTTTTTCTTTGAGAAATTAACGGGATGGAAATTACATCAAGCTACTACAATATTTGTTGAAAGAATCACACATTCTAGTGACTGAAGAGTTTTTGAGCAAATTTGTGGCGGTAGTCTTTATAATAAAAGTCATTGGAATATAAAAGAATCTGTGAATGTCTGAAGTAGCATTTCAAATCTTTTATGAGCACTGAAAACATCAAATGACCCAGATGTGAACCCTTTGGGACTGCCGAGGTTACTAAAAAGGGAGCAGGGCTGTAACCACTTATGTTCACAAGCTGATTTCGGTTGTGGAGATAGGAGGATAACCACCTTACACCGATGCAAGATGCAGCAAGATGAGGAGGTTGTTTCCGACTCTATCAAAGGCCTTACTCAAAACTGTATACAGGAAAACAACAGGCGTCCGGTTATCCAATGTATTTGCGTATATTACTGAATTTCTTTGTATGGCACCATTCTGGCATTCTGAAAAACATGACTTGAAGAAATTATTGTGCTATAAATGAGTTTTCTAACAATGAAAGTGGATAATTTACTAATACCGCGATAATTGTTTACTAAGTTCTATTTCTAGAATTTTTGTAAATGGGATCTAGGAGAGCAGTTTTCCAGGCGTATGAGAATGTAGCGGACTGCATGATTTTATCAAATAAAATAAGCATTGAAAAAAGCAGTGGAATAGTTCCTAACATAGGATGAAGGATAATCATGGAATCCGGTACCCTCATTCAAATCGAGAAACTTTATGTAATCTTATTTCTAGAGTGAACATTATTGAATTTATCCACTGGTTTGGTCTACGCTACGGAAATAGTCAGCAAATAAATCACAAATCAGAAATCAGCAAAAGTATCTTGTATAGTATTTCCTTACAGCTAATTACATAATTCCAGATTTTTTTTGCATATTGTTGTGTAAGTTGTGTAGTCCTTATTTATATTTACTCCTTTCTTATAATGCATGAGACATTTTTTATAATAATTCCGGGAACATGGAGTACGGTTCCTTCCTCTAATATTCAAAAAATCTTATAAAATACAGAAATTCCTTAATCAACTGATAGAATGAGAAAAATTTCGTTCCAATCAAGATTCAAGTAAAAATTATATTTAGCTCGTTATAATTACCTCTCTTGAGATCATAAAAGTTCGAAATAGTTGTACGAAGTACTTT